>CM048744.1:97661460-98100133 GCA_026315105.1 Locusta migratoria | reverse complement strand
TCATGGCTGTTGATCGCGTGATGAAAAAAGGTAAACAATGAACTCATGCCGTCTCGTACTGTCTTCTTAACTTTTGACAGGGTTGATCTACCATCTAAAGTTAAAGCGGGCTACGAAGTTATTTCCGTTCGCCCGTACTTACCAAATCCTATGCGCTGCTTCCATTGCCAAAGATACAATAATACCAGTAAATCTTGTCCAAATGCAGCCAAGTGTGCCACCTGTAGCAGGGACGCCCATAAGGGTGAATGTCGACCTCCATCCCCTCGCTGCATTAATTGCATGGGTGACCATGCTGCTTCGTCACAGGACTGCCCCGTTTATAAAGAGCGGGTCATCCAAGAGATTACCGTGAAGGAAAAGGTCTCAACCTATGCCGCTCGGAAAGTTATTAGCGAGTAGGAAGCCCGCTGTACTCACCATCAGCTACTTACAGCCAGGTCCTCACCTCCCCTCGACCAACTAAGGAGGTAGGCATTCAGACCTGCGATTTAACTTTCTCTGACACTGTCGTCAGGTCGGCTAGCCCGAAAATTGCTCGTTCCACCTCTCCAATCCCTTCTGCCTGTTCTACAGTGAATTCGTCGACTAGTTAACACACATCCCGGGCACCCACATCCGCTGCCCGGAGTTCAAAAAAGAGAGACCGTTCGTGAAGATTTTCTCAAGTTTCGACTTCTCAATCGTCAACTGCTTCTTCAACCCGTCACGCTTCTAAAAAGACTCACAAAAAGATCACCCCCCTTCGCTGCAACGGCGTGACTCTTCGGTCACGCCATCCAAGAGTTGCCGGCCTCGGTTGTCGTCTGTTTCACCGGGACGCTCCGTCTGCCGGGCACCCGGCCGTTTACCGGCGGTGGTAGCTGCTCCTCCTGATCAACTCAGGGAGGTGGCAGACGCGTCGGTCGATCCTATGGACACGACCCTTTGCCCCTAGATAGCGATATCAGTGCTCCCTCGAAGTCCGGTCCTCAGCGGCCTTCGAGGTGACCCCCACCTGCTTGTTCCATTTTATCTTTTATCATGGCGCTCCTTCAATGGAATATTCGCGGCATTCGTTCCAATCGTGAGGAGTTAAAACTACTCCTTCGGTTGTACTGCCCGCTTCTAGTCTGTCTCCAAGAAACTAAGCTGTGTCCAAGTGATCGTGCAGACTTTCCAAACTACACCTTTGTACGGTTCGACCTGCCACCCATGGAAGGTATCCCAGCCCATGGAGGGGTTCTGATGCTCCTTTGAGACGATGTCTATTTCTATCCCATTTCATTGCATACTCACCTACAGGCAGTTGCTGTCCGCATCACTTTATCCATATTTACCTTTTCCCTCTGTACTGGGCAGCTCCATTCACCTTTCGTGTTAGTAGGCGACATAAATGCCCACCACACCCAATGGGGTTCTCTGGCACCTTGTCAGAGAGGCTCCCTTTTGGTGGACCTTCTCCAACACCTCGATCTTGTCTGCCTCAACACCGGTGCACCGACCTTCCTTTCAGACACAACGCACTCTTACTCCCATATAGACCTCGCAATATGCACTCCTCAGCTTGCCGGTCGGTTTGAGTGGTATGCACTTTCTGACACGTACTCAAGTGAACAATTCCCTTGTATCATCCACTTACTGCATCATTCCCCATCTCTTCGTCCCACCAGTTGGAACATTTCTAAAGCCGACTGGGGGCTTTATTCTTCCATGGCTGTTTTTCACGATCAGAATTTTCCCAACTGTGACAGTCAGGTCGACTACCTCACAGAGGTTATTCTCACCGCTGCTGAACGTTCCATACCTCGTACATCCTCTTCTCCACGTCGTGTCCAGGTCCCTTGGTGGACTGCAGCCTGCCGCGACGCGCTTAGAGCCCGGCGCCGTGCTTTACGCACCTTCCGCCGCCACCCAACTTCGGAGAATTACATCAATTATAAACGTATGAGAGCGCAATGTCGTCGTATCATAAACGACAGCAAGAAAGCTTTCTGGACTCCTTTTACTAGTTCTTTTAACCGTTTTACTCCCTCCACGGTTGTCTGGGGTGGCATACGCCGTTTGTCCGGCATCAAGGTCCACTCCCCGATTCCTAGCCTGACCGTGGAGAACGCGGTCCTCGTGGACCCAGCTGATGTTTCAAACGCATTGGGTCGTTTCTTTGCGGAGGTTTCGAGCTCTGCCCATTACCACCCTGCCTTTCTCCCTCGCAAACAGGTAGAGGAGGCACGGCCGCCTTCTTTCCGCTCTTTTAATCGTGAAAATTATGTCGCCTTCACCATGCAGGAGCTAGACCACGCTCCCTGTCGCGATCTTCTGCTCCCGGGCCCGATTCAATCCATATTGAGATGCTGAAGGACCCCTCTTGCGGGCAAGTGCTTTCTTCTTAGTACCTACAATCGCATATGGACTGAAGGTCATGTTCCCACAAGTTTGCGTGAAGCCATTGTTGTCCCCGTCCCCAAACCTGGGAAGAAACGCTCGGTTGGTCTGGCTCCTCGAATCTCTCCGCCTCCTAACAAATGTGCAATGCGGTTTTCGTCGATACCGCTCTGCTGCTGATCACCTCGTTACGTTGTCGACCTTCATTATGAATAAATTTCTAAAGAAGTGTCAAACAGTAGCAGTGTTCTTCGACTTGGAGAAGGCATACGATATCTCTTGAAGAGCGGGCATTCTCCGCAAATTGCACACATGGGGCCTTCGGGGCCTCCTCCCTCTTTTCATTCCAGCGTTTTTGGCGGATCGCAAGTTCCGGGTATGGGTGGGATCTGTTTTGTCAGATACCTTTCGCCAGGAAAATGGGGTCCGTCTTGAGTGTGTCTCTCTTTGCCATTGCAATCAATCCGTTCGTAGATTGCCTTTCAGCCGACGTGTCCGGATCCCTTTTTGTAGACGATTTCGCATTTTATTGCAGTGCACAGCGGACGTGTCTCTTGGAGCGTTGTCTTCAACGCTGTCTTGACCGTCTATATTCCTGGTGCATCGCAAACGGCTTCCGATTCTCAACTGAGAAAACTGTGTATAACTTCTGGAGATCAAGGAATTTCTTCCACCTTCTACATCTCGGCCCTGTTGCTCTCCCTTTCGTGGAGACTACGAAATTCTTGGGACTCATGTTGGATCGGAAACTTTGCTGGTCCACACACGTGTCCTACCTGGCTGCCCGTTGTGCCCGATCCCGTAACGTTCTTCGTGTCCTCAGTGGCACGTCATGGGGAGTGGACCGTACCGTCCTGCTTCACCTTTACCAGGCAATAGTTCAGTCGAAGCTCGACTACGGAAGCCTTGTATACTCTTCAGCACGGCCGTCGATTCTCCGCCGTCTCAACTCTATTCACCATCGGGGATTACGTCTGGGGACCGGTGCATTTTATACCAGCCCTGTTGAAAGTCTGTATGCCGAGGCTGCTGTATTACCCTTGACCACTCGGCGTGACATACTCTTACGGAGGTACACATGCCGCTTGCGGTCGATGCTCAACCATCCATCTTACTGATTAATTTTTGACGACTCACTCGATCGCCAATATCAGTTGTCTGCGATAGCCTTGCTTCCAACTTGAGTTAGGTTTCGCCACCTGCTACAGCGGCTCGATTTTACCCTTCCTTCCACCTTTCGGTTGAGCGAAAGCCCATTGCCTCAATGGCATAAGGCCTAGGTTCACACCCACCTTGAACTTAGTTCGCTGCCCAAGGAGATCACCCCGGATTTGGTATACCGCTCGAGGCTTTTCGAACTCCGTTCGCGGTTCGATAATGCCATATTTACACTGATGGTTCCAAGAGGACTGATGGTGTTGGGTCTGCCTTCGTCTTCGGGGACAACCGTTTCTGTCCTGTGGGTCCCTGGCCACGTGGGTGTGCCCAGGAATGAGACTGCCGACATAGCAGCCAAGGCAGCAGCTCTATTGCCTCACGTGGCTATCTTTTGCGTCCCATCGAACGCTGTTCAACGGGCTCTTCGCCGGAGTGTCGTGTCGTCATGGCACAGTGCGTAGTTTTCACTGTACATAATCGAGAACTGTAAAACCGATGCCGGCCGCTTGGGGACCTCACGCTAACCGCCGATCCTGCACCGCTGTATTCCTGCGGTGAATTGCTAACAGTGCGACAAGTTTTGTCTTGAGTTAATTTTAATCATCTCCGTGTAGCCCTTCAGTTTCCGTCTACTCTGGAGGAACTTTTAGGTCATGACACAAGAGCAGCCTCTCGAGTATTGCGTTTTATCAACATGGTCAATCTGTCTAAAGATAGTTAACCCTTTTAATTGTTTTTCTTTGGTTCTTAGCTTTCTTTTAATACTCTAGCTGATAGTTAGCAAATTTTTTGAGACCTTGCGAATCTCTGTTCTTGTTTGGGCGCTAATGACCTTAGCAGCTGTGCGCCCTAAAAACCACAAAAAAAGTCTATATCAAGCCTTGCTCACGCTGTTTGCTAGCTGCCACATTCTGTTGACACAAGCGTCCCTGCTGCCTCAACAGAACGTCCGTCGCCAAACAGCTAGCCCCCTCAGGGGCTCATCATTAATTTGCTGGGTATGGGCTTGGAGAACCTGGGGTCCTGAGCTGTGGTCTGTGTTGCGCCAACAGTCTGCTACACCATAAGCTCTGTGTGTGCCTCAACGACCATCGTTCGGTGCGACTGTGGAACGTTGTACGTTTCAGAGCCCGGAGATCTTGGCTTAATCGCCCATGTCGCGAGGACGGTACAAACCTCTATAAAAAAAAAAAAACTCTATCTGAAGGTGTGCTACGTGCCGAGGGGGGAGATATATATATTATATATATACATGGCAACAGGTGCACAACTACTCTGGGGCACGTCGGGATAGACGGCAATGAGCTGGCTGACAGGCTGGCCAAAGAGGCCACCCACCAGCCTGTCCTCAATATAGGCATTCCATGTGCTGATCTCCGTTCTGCACTACGCCGTAAAGTGCTTGGTTTGTGGAGTAGTGAATGGCGCACCCTACAGGTGCCCAACAAACTGAGGCGTGTAAAGGATACTACAAACGTGTGGAGGACCTCTCTGCGCGCGCGCGCGCGCGCCCCCCCCCCCCCCCCCCCCCTGCGGGTTCGGGGGTAAGAATAGACCCGCGGTATTCCTGCCTGTCGTAAGAGGCGACTAAAAGGAGTCTTTATACTTTTCGGTTTTCCATCTGTGGTCCCCTATGTGGGTTTGACCCTCCATTTTTCAAAATTTTTCAGAAGAGCGACCCATTTGGGGGAGGACACCTTACGTGGTGCAGCATGTAATTCTTGTGCCATGCCATCTTATGCACCCATCATGAAATGGACTTGCGACTGCTGATTCTATTCTGCCACTGGGCACGTCATTTCGTTTTCCATGCAAGTCGCGTCCATTGTGCACTACCATCTCTGCAATCTCCTTTCTGATGGTTCACATAGCGCCAGAAAGCCAACACGGTAACCAGTCCGTTGTGGTGGGGTCGTCATGTACCCTCTTGGATGTAGCCCCCTGACAACACAGGGATCGCTCTACCGGTGCCAGAGCTGCATACTCTTCATGCAAGCCAAGGAGTCGATGCTTGTCTCTGTGGGCATCAGGACTCCCGGCAAAGGTCATCCCGCCAGGTGACGTTGCTGTGGCTGGGTGGCGCCCATGAGGAGAGCCCCTGATGGGAGTGGGTGGCATCGGGGCAGATCACCCGCAATGAAGAGACAAAAATCGGGTGACGTTGGAGGACGTACAACCGCAGTCTCTAAGAGAGGAAAATTCAATGCTTCCACGTACGACCCCAAAACGTTCGCCTCCCTGACCGTGTCTTGGGAGGGACATCGGGGTGCAAAGCAGACTGATGAATATGCTCCAAGATATCTCATGTGCAGCAGGACTGATGGGGACTCATTCTCAGCAACCAAGCCTCAGTTCTTTGTGGACCATCTGGCGGACAGTATTTGGGAAGTGGAGTCACTGTCTAAAATGCGCAATGGTTCTGTCCTCATCCACACAGTATCTCCTACCCAGTCACGGGCGCTACTCGCTTCTGACAAACTGGGTGATGTTGCAGTGACTATTACTCCACACAAGTCCCTGAATATGGTCCAGGGTGTAATTTTCCATCGGGATTTATTGCTACAGACGGACGACGAGCTACGGGCGAACCTTGAACGACGAGGCGTTCATTTTATCCGGCGCATCCATAGGGGCCCAAAGGATAATAGGGTTGCAACTGGTTCCTTCATCTTGGCTTTCGAGGGTGATACATTACCCTAAAAGGTCAAGGTGATGGTTTACTGTGTTGATGTTCGGCCTTATATTCCTCCCCCTGTGAGGTGCTTCCAATGCTGGAAGTTCGGCCACATGTCTTCCCGTTGCATGTCCAGTGCTATGTGTAGGGACTGCGGGCGTCCAGCACATCTGGGCGCCCCATGTACACTGCCTCCCATCTGTGTCAACTGTGGTCAGAACCATCCTCCCTGCTCGTCGCAATGTCCCGCACTTCAATGGGAGCGGAAAATTACAGAATATAAAACCCTGGAACGTATATCTTATAATGTGGCAAGGAAAAAGTTCGATCGTCTGCACCCGGTAACGATGAAAAATTCATTCGCAGCGGTGACGTCATCGCCACTCTCCTTGGCGGCGGCAGTATTTTCTACTTAAACTGTTCCTGTGCGCCCCCAGGGCCACCAACCTAAGTCTGCCCCCACGGAGGTTGGGGGCCATCCTTCCACAGATCCCAAGGCGAAAGCCTCAGGGTCAGAAACCACCTCTCCGCCGGAGAAAGAACAACCTTCTCCGGCTTCCTTCACGCGGAAGGGGTCCCTTGGGACGCTCCCTTCCGCCAGTGTCGATATCGACACTAACCAGCAGCAGGAGCGCTCGCAGACTGCTGGTCGTAGGACTTCGCACTCCTCCTCAGTCCCTGTGGCTGAGTCCGAGGAGTACCTCCCACCAGCGAAGCCCCCGAGGGAACGGAGGGGAAAGCACAAACCAAAGACAGGCACAACAAGAGAAACCACGGTGGCTTCAGTGCCACCACCCCCCTCCGCCTCTACCTCTGCTTCTGAGGATGAGGTGAAGATTCTTGCGTCACCTGAGGACCTCGCTCTCGGGGACGCCTTTGAGAAAACGGACAATCCAGATGACACGCCTGCACCAGTGAGTGCCAGTGATGCTGAGTTGTAGCCCACCGACTCGCATTCATGTCTTCCCAGCACTCGAACAATGTCATTCTCCAGTGGAACTGCGGCGGTTTCTTCCCCCACCTGGCTGACCTACGGCAGCTTCTGAGCATGACACCTGCTTTCTGCATTGCTCTTCAGGAAACTTGGTTTCCAGCAATGCGGACCCCTGCCCTTCATGGCTACAGGGGATTTTACTGCAACCGTAGCATATATAAGTGTCTCAGGTGGAGTGTCTGTCCTCACCTCTCTATGTAGTGAACCCGTGCCCCTTCAAACACCATTAAAAACAGTGGCTGTCAGGGTGAGGACCACACAGGAGTTGACCGTCTGCAGTATCTACTTGCTGCCAGATGGTGACGTATCTGTGAACGTCTTGGCTGCACTCGTTGCTCAAGCAACCCCACCTTTTTTACTGTTGGTGCCCCCACACACTTCAGTGTGGCACTTGACACATTTTCGGCCATTGATCTGTCGATCTGCAGCCACAGCCTTCCACCATCTGTTCACTGGAGAGCCCATGACGACTTGTGTGGCAGTGACCATTTCCCTGTCTTTTTGTCACTCCCACAACGCGAGTCCCCAGCACGCCCATCTAGGTGCGTTCTGCACAGGGCTAACTGGGAAGACTATGCTTCTGCTGCAATCGTTTGCCCTGCCCCACTCGAGGAAATCGATGTGGTGGTCGAGAGCGCCACACATTCAATTATTTCTGCTGCGAACGCTACCGTTCCGCGTACATCAGGGTGCCCATGGCGTAAGACAGTGCCGTGGTGGTCGCCGGAGATCGCTGAGGTCATTAAAGACCACAGGCGGGCCTTATAGTGATACAAACGCCACCCCTCTCAAGAGCACCTCATTAATTTTAAACGGCTTCGCGCTCGTGCTCGCCAGCTTATAAGACGGAAACAGGAGTGCTGGGAGAGGTACCTCCGCCTCGCAGGTCTGGAGTAAGATCAGGCAGCTACAGGGATTATAGACTACATCGGGAATCCCTGGGATCTCCACAAATGGAGTCATATGTACGGACCCAGCCACTCTTGCAGAGATATTTGCCGAGCATTATGCTCGTGCCTTTGCCTCTGCAAATTATCCACCGGCCTTCCGTGCAGTAAAGGAGAGGGTAGAACGCCAGTCTCTCTCCTTTCGTACCTGCCGCTCTGAATCTTATAACACTCCTTTTACAGAGTGGGAGCTCCTCAGTGCTCAAGAATGTCCTAACACGGCACCTGGGACTGATAGCATCCATAGTGACATGCTGAAACATCTCTCAGCAGATAGTCGGCGTAATCTACTTGCGGTCTATAACCGCATTTGGTGTGATGGTGTTTTCCGTCACAGTGGCGGGAGAGTATCATCATCCCAGTGCTTAAGCCCGGCAAACATCCTCTTTCCTTGGATAGCAATCGGCCCATTAACCTGACTAACGTGCCATGCAAACTGTTGGAGCGGATGGTCAGTCGGCGGTTGTTGGATTCTTGAAAATCGGGGATTATTGGCTCCATGCCAGGGCGGTTTTCGCCAGTATCGATCTACCACCGATAATCTGGTGTACCTCGAGCCTGCAATCCGCACAGCCTTTTCCCGGCGCCAACACCTTGTTGCTGTCTTCTTTGATATGCACAAAGCATACAATACCACCTGGCGACGCCACATCCTCAACACTTAATACGACTGGGGCCTCCGGGGCTCCCTACCGATTATTATCCAGAATTTTTTAGCTGTCCCTACCTTTCGTGTTCAAATTGGTGCCTCCCTGAGCGCCTCGCACATCCAGGAGAATGGCGTACCTCAGAGCTCAGTTTTAAGTGTTCCATTATTTTTAGTTGCCATCAATGGTCTAGTGACAGCAGTTGGATCGTCGGTCTCCCCTTCTATTTACGCTGACGACTTTTGTATCTTTTTTAGTTCCTGCAGCACCCAGGTTGCTGAGCATAGGTTGCAAGGTGCACTTCGGAAGGCACAGACCTGGGCCCTAAGTCATGGCTTTCAGTTTTCTACCACCAAGACCAGAGTGATGCACTTCTGTCGGCGTCGGACCGTTCACCCTCACCCTGAACTTTACCCTAACGACGAACTCCTGACAGTGGTAGACACGCATCGTTTTTTAGGGTTGGTCTTTGACGCTCGGCTGACGTGGCTCCCCCACATTCAGCTGAAACAGATATGCTGGCGCCGTCTCAACCTTTTGCGCCACCTGGGTCATACGACCTGGGGAGCTGATCGCTCGACACTGTTGCGGCTTTACATGGCGCTGGTGCAGTCCCGTCTCGATTTTAGGTGCATTGCCTATGGGTCTGCATCTTCGGCACTGCATCTCCTGGACCCCATTCACAACTGTGGG
Organism: Locusta migratoria; assembly: GCA_026315105.1. NCBI lineage: Eukaryota > Metazoa > Arthropoda > Insecta > Orthoptera > Acrididae > Locusta > Locusta migratoria. The sequence goes on along the minus strand of CM048744.1, from coordinate 98,090,656 downwards.
GTCCGCATCGCGTCGGGCGCTTTCCGCACCATCCCGGTGAACAGTTTATTGGAGGCTAGGATCCCACCTTTGGGGATCCGCTGCCAACACCTGCTCACGGCTTACGCAGCCAACATATATTGCTCCTCAGGCCACCCAAACCGTCGTCTTATCTTTTCAAATGTCGTCGTCCCTCACCATCAGCGACGCCCCAGGTCAGGTCATACAATAGCCTATAGGATTCGGTCCCTCCTCCTGGAACTTGAGTCTTTGCCCCTTCCATCTCCATATCAGGCCCAGGTGCATACACCTCCGTGGTGTTTGCCAAGGCCATCTACTCGGCTGGACTTGGCCCATGGTCCCAAGGACTCAGTTCCACTGGAGGCACTCCGCCGTCAGTTCTCGGCTCTCATAGCGGAGTTCCGTAGTTACAACCTGATCTACACCGATGGTTCCATGGTTGATGGCTGTGTGGGATTTGCGTATACTCATGGTGACCATGGGGAACAGCACTCTCTGCGGAATGGCTGCAGTGTTTACACTGCAGAGCTGGTGGCCATTCACAGAGCTCTCGTGCATACCCGGACTTGCTCAGGCGAGTCTTTTGTTGTTTGCAGCGACTCCCTGAGCAGCCTCAGAGCTTTGGAGCAGTATTACCCGCGGTCTACCCTGGTGTTGGCCATTCAGGACACGCTTTATGCCGTTACACGGTCCGGGCGATCGGTGGTGTCCATATGGTCTCCGGGTCATGTTGGTATCCCGGGCAATGAACGTGTTGACAGGCTTGCCAAGCAGGATGTCGGTAAGTCCTGTCTAGAGATCGGCCTTCCGGCTTCTGATCTCCGTTCATTGTTGCGCCAGCGAGTACGTCAGCTTTGGGATACTGAGTGGCGTAGCCTGAGCACGGCCAACAAGCTCCAGGTGGTCAAAGAAACGACGGTTGCATGGCGCTCCTCCATGCGCGGTTCATGACGGGACTCAGTGGTCTTGTGTCGCCTCCGCATTGGGCATACGTGGCTCACTCATGGACATCCCCTTCGGGGTGAGGACCCAGCCCAATGTCGGTGTGGCTCCCGTCTGACAGTCGTCCACATATTGGACTGCCCCCTTTTAGCCGCCTTGCGGAGACATTTTAACCTCCCTGCTGTTTTATCGGAAGTTTTAGGTGACGATGCCACAATTACAGATACCGTTTTACGTTTTATTCGAGCAGGGGGATTTTATCGTTCTAACTGGGGATTTCTTTGTGAAACAGAGTGGTTAACTTTTCCTTTTTTATTCTTCTGGTCGGTCAACCACAGACATCGGCTTCTTTGTCAGATGTCCTTGTGTGATCGTGTCTTTACGTTTTGTCTTGTCCATTTTTATGTTTTATGGAATCAGTGGGACTACTCTCTCACTTCGACATTTTAACCTCTAGCTCCATGGACGTTAAAGAGATACGCCCACTTTTGACGCCTAGGGATGGAATTGGGGACTGAGGACCATTGTAATTTAGCCCCCCTTAAACAACCCAACAACAAAAACATCTGCGGGCCCCTCGCAGAGACTCTGTTGTTCTCTGCCGGCTGCGTATCGGCCATACTTGGCTTACGCACGGTCACCTTCTCCGTCGCTAGGATCCTCCCGAGTGTCGATGTGGTGCGCGTCTGACAGTCGCCCACATCGTCTTGGAATGCCCGGACTTATGAGAGCAGAGACGGAATTTTAATCTCCCCGACGATTTGAAACTTGTTTTAGCTGACAATGCCTCTATGGCTGATTCAGTTTTAAATTTTATTCGTGAGTGGGTTATACCGATCCATTTGATTTTTAGTACTGTTGTGTGTTCTTAGTTCACCTACCGTTTTAGGCAGGTGGTTTTAATGTGCAAAAGCGGCCAGATGCCCTACTGCCTTGTCTGTGGTCACCTGGCCAGGACACTCTGGCATCGTCTTTCCACCTTTCTCTTCTTTCCTTAGTATTTACTTCGGTTCTTTTATTTCTTGATGTAACACCCTTTACTTGGTGAGTTTTAACAAATCGTTCTCTACTACATTGTAGTGCTTTTTATTCCATTCTCTACGGTTGGAACAAGGGACTGATAACAGTAGTCGTTTAGTCCCTTCAAAATTCAAACCATCCATCCAAACAGCTGGCCAGCCTCCACTCAATGTTCCGCCTGCAGTCATCCACTAGGATGCCTCAAGGTATTTAATCGGAGAGGGCTAGATCTTGGCTGCTGTCAGTTGAAACACAGTTCTATCGGCCTGGTATGGCTCCGTCGTCCTTAGACAGCTACCGACCAGTCGGCCAGGCCTAAGTCCTCTCAACTGCTTGAAAGAATAGCCGGCTGGGGATTACTTTGGGTTCTTCAATAACGAAGCCTTTTGGGATCTTACCAGTGTGAGTTCTGGCTAGGACGATCTAAAACTGACTAGCCACTTACAGGAACCACGAGCCCCCTGTAAACGCCAGCACCTTGTCATTATTCATGTCAGGCATATGACACATGTACCTTCAGAATGTAGCTTTATAGGCTCCTTAACAATTTTTATAGTACACTGTTCCGATATAAAATTCGCTCTACACCCTTTTCACCATGGTTGACAAATAGGGTATAACACACATCCTAGTAGCCATGAATAATGGTGACCTCAACTAGTAAGGCATACGCCTTCCATGTAAGCAGATTTTCCATTTAGTAAAGCTCCCGTTTGTCGCTTCCGTCTCAGCAATTTTTGTACCTCAACGTTTTGTAGTAGCGGTAGCCTAATAGTTCTTGGACGGGTTTCAAAATATCAAAAAACTTTGTATATCTTACCCTCGGAGCATGCAGCATCGGCCACCAGCAGAACACGACTGTCAAGCGGAACCCGGACCGATTAGGGGCGAGCGCAAAGTGTTTTACTGATAAACGGAGACCAACGATGCTTCCACCAGGCGGCAGCCTCGTAGCCGCTAGGGGACGCGGCTGACAGCGACATAATTTTCGCAAGACATGTGCCTATTAAGCGTCAGAAGAAGTGAATGTGACGGCAAGTGATATGGCTAATTGATTAGCGTGGAACTCGCGAGTACAAGTGCCTTTTCTTTAAAATCTTAGCATGCAATTCTTCACTACTTGGTTGAAGATGGTATGTGGTTATGGTATCAAGCTGTTAACTTTCCTGTACAGCGTTCAGAGACTAATGTGGAGCAGGTACGTACCTGTATCTTAAGAAGACTGTACATTAAGTTGTAAACAACTGCAACATAGCCACTATCTTTATAAGATTTTAATTCGTCCCGTAGACGGACATTAACTGACAGGATAAATAGCTATACTGGCAAGAGATTCATTAAAATTCTATGTGTGACAAATGTTCCTTTCATAGTAGAATAGTAAAAAGTAACCGCACGGTCAAGCAATAACGAAGTATGTAAATAAAATTTTATGTTGCCATACGAAAGTTCCTATGTGCTACGTACACTAAAGCCAACCCATGACGCAGAACACAAAAATAATATGCAAATCATAAGATGTCGTGCGATAATTTATATAAAAGGTAGATTGTACTAATGCATTCTGCTGTATTAATACGATGTTAAATGGAAAAATAGCCATTATTCTACATGTTAAATTAGTACTGCATTTCTGCAACAGTAACTGACGATTTATGGTTTCTGGGACCAGTAAAGGTGTACATCATACGCGCTACTTCAACTTCCCGTTAACAACTGATGAGAGCATGAATGCTGTCAAGTGTCTCAACAATAATTCTTTGAGGAGCGGTGGATTACACATTATATGCATATATAGTGATATACATCTTACTAGCGCCTTCTCTCTTCCTCAGTGTGGTTTTGCATATTTTCTTAAACATTTACAGGAAAAAGGAAATTACTCTTGTGGCCATGTTTCCCAAAACAGGAGTTTTGGAGAGTGAGATCGTCATGAATACTTCCAGTAAGATAGTTTAGAATCAGCTGCTACTCTTACTCTGCAACGTTCTGTATGTAAATGTAATCTAGCTCTCAGGAAATACCTTCTGCATTGCATTTCTTTAGCAACTGTCTCACGGCTCTCTGCTTCTGCCTTTGGTGGCGGTGACGCATTTCATCGCGGCTCGTTGAAGCCTGGGTAATGGCCGTGGATGTCACGGTGCCATGCAACGTGCTTAGTGATTTGCAGCATGCTTATTACGGGTTTCTCATTTCTCCTCAACGTTGGCGCATGGACCGAATCCTCGGTGAACGACGTGGCTGTTGTGGACCTGAGCAATCGACTCTTTGCACGCAGCCTTCGGTTCTCTATATGGCCGTTTGTCAGCTTTTTCTGGTAATAGGTTTGTTGATGCATCTGTAAGAAGCTGACTCATATGTATATCGCTGAGATATATTTCTCATGTGAAATGACTGAATCCACAGATATTGTACCAGACTAAAATAAATGTCGTTCTAGAGACGGTGTATTAAAATTATATCCTTCAATGTGGCTACTTCGGCCAGGACATAATTTAATTATGAAGGCTTAACATGTAGCTGCTCATTCCCCATTCCACTCGGAATATAATCTTCGTCCCGAATCCTGTCAATCACTTCTTCAAAGCAGCAGCAGTATCATGTGTATTTCTCAAATCGTTGTACCTATAAACGCTGTATACGATAATTGTGTTCGTCTAAACGTTTTGGAAGTTTTCGTGATCGTAATGTCATTCATTTTTTTTACAATCGTCAGTTTATGGAAAAAGGGGTACAGAAAATTGCCGCTTGTAGTCATACACCGGTTACAATAAAATGGTTCAGGCATATGTGGTCGTTCACTCATTGGTATATAATTTCGGAGCACGTTCTGTGTTATTGTAACGATCGTTCATTACATTACAGCAGTATAAGAAATGTAGGTGTAGATGCATCATAATCTGGGCTTAAGACGGTAGGTTCATCACGAAATCACAATTGCTAGAATGATAATCCCAAATACTTATCACGACGAAAATTTCGTAATAGACATGCATTGTGATCCTGCATTGAAATAAGTACAATAAAATGGAGGTCCTTCGTGGCTCCTGAATGCAGAGTCTTATTTCCCAGAGTGAGGAAATGCTTACTAAAAGGAAGTAATTTTTTATGAAGTCTGGTTTTTACCGTGGTGTCTCTAAAGAAATGACGCAAAGTTAAGGAGTATGACACCGATTGTGCCTGTCTTTAATGTACGGAAGGCCGGTGGGTAATTTGCAAAAAGGCATGATCGTAATGCTTGGGAAACATTTCTGCAAGCGTAGCTGGGTCAGTACATACAACGGAATAATTCTTGGACGGGTTTTCCAATATCAGTGTATCTGAGCCTTAAAGCATGAAGCATCGGCCACCAGTCGAACACGACCGTCAGGCGGGTTACGGTACGACTACGGGCCAACGCGAGTGTTTCACTGATAGACCAACGTTGCTTCCACTAGACAGCAGCCTTGTAGTCGCTAGGGGACGCGGCTTGCGGCGACATAATTATTTCCGAGAGGCATATGCCTGTTAAGGGTCAGAATAAGTCAATGTGAATGGATAAGTGATATCGCTAATTTATTAGCGTAAATCTCGAGTACGTGTGCATTTTTGCGTTACAAACTTAGCATGCATTTCTTGACTAGTTGAAGATGGTATCATGTGGATATGGGCTCATACTGTTAACTTTCCTGTACAGCGTTCACACAAATGTGGACACCCCAGGGGGGCCCCACAGTACTTTTGTGGGTACGTGTGTGGCGCGCACGGGGCCCCGAGCCGGAGCAGCCTTTCTTCTGCCCCAGGCTGCTTCACTGTCCCTCCCGGTTTATGCCTTCGCCCGGAGACGGGCATATTTCGTGAGCTACGGTGGTTCTTGTTGTCGTTTCTCTTCCTTCGTTCCTTCCTTTCTTACGCTTTGTTTTCTGTCTTTCTCTCCTTGTACTCTCCTAGCCTTCTTCTCCTCCTCCTCATTAGTCTCCGCTTCGGCGTTTGAGACAATTCTTCCTTCTTTCTCTTCATTTCCTATCCTCTTCTTCTTTCCTCCCTGTGCGTGTCTGAAGGCCGACCCACGCATTATCGTGCGTAGCAGGTGACGGGGTAACGCGTAATTCCCCGCCCCGGGTAGACAAGTAGGGCACGTACGTACCCCCTGGTAAAGGCCAGGCCCAGGGAGGGGTGATTACCCGAGCTGGTACCTTCCGAACGTGCCGATTGGTCCCTCCGTCAGTTCTCGGGAGGTGGGACCTGAGGTGTGAACAATCACCTAAGGCGGGTAAGCCCTCGGAGAGGGCCCCCACTAGGAAGGAGCGCGCCATCGGAGACGCCGGTAATCATGGGGGACACTTCCGCGATGACTTCCTTCTCTTCTTCACTGACATTGACCCAGAAACGTAAGATAGATTCGCCTCAGCAAAAGAAGACTCTGCCTAATTTGCCGAAATTTCTTGTTGTGTCGCGCACCGACGGAAAAGATTTCACTTCTGTCAATCCTTTCGTTATACAGAAAGGTGTTGATGCAATTGCTGCCCCTGTTAAAACCTGTTCGCGTCAGCGCAATGGCTCATTGTTGCTGGAAGTGGACAGTGCTTTCAAAGCCCAGAAACTTATCCGGACTACGTTATTACACACGTTTCCAGTCAAAGTAGAAGCGCACCGCACACTCAACTCGTCACGTGGGGTAGTTTTTACGAGATCCCTTGACGGGTTGTCTGATGACGACATCCGGTCCTATGTCAGATCAGGGTGTGACAGCCGTCCACAGGGTGATGAAAAAGGTAGATAACCAGCTGACACCGACTCGTACTGTGTTTTTGACATTCGACAGAGTTGACCTCCCGTCGAAGGTCAAAGCAGGGTACGAAGTTATCTCAGTCCGCCCTTATATTCCAAACCCAACGCGCTGCTACCAATGCCACAGGTACAACCATACCCGTGAACAATGCCCACATGCAGCAAAATGTCACTTGTGGTAGGGACGCCCATGAGGGGGATTACCCACCTCCGTCCCCTCACTGCCTTAACTGCAACGGCGACCATGCGGCTTCCTCTCGCGACTGCCCTGTATATAAGGATGAAAAAATCATTCAGCAAATTCGGGTCACGGAGAAGGTATCAACATCTGCCGCTCGAAAGTTGTTGGCGAGTCGAAAGCCCACTGTCCTCCCAGCGGGTACATACAGTAAGGTACTCACCTCAACTCGACCCACCAAGGATTCCAGTACCCAGACATGTGACTTGACTTTCGCTGACACAGTTGTGCGATCCGCCAGCCCGAAGATTGCCCGTTCCACGTCCCCGCTCCCTCTTGCTGCTTCTAGGGTAGAGTCTTCGTCAAACTCTAGTAAACCGCGGGCACCTAAACAAGATGCCCGGACCTTGAAAAAGGAACCCGTCCGTGAGGATTTTCTGCGTTCTCAGGCTTCCCAACCGTCAACTGCCTCTTCCCGCCGTCACTCTTCCAGAAGAGCTGACAAGAAAGAGTTCCTCTCCTTCCCCGCCGAGGCGTGACCCATCTGCCACGCCGTCCAACAGTTGCCGGCCTCGGCCGTCTTCTGTTTCACCGGGACGCTCCGTTTGCCTGGCGCCCGGCCCTTAACCGGCTGTGGAAACTGCCCCTCCTGATCAACTCAGGGAGGTGGCAGGCGCGTCGGTCGAACCAATGGAACATGACCCTTTGCCCCCAGACAGCGATAGCAGTGCTCCCTCGAAATCCGGTCCTCAGCGGCCGTCGAGGTGACCCCGCTCGCTACTTGGTTTTTATCCTTATTTCGTCTCATTTTTATCATGGCGCTCCTTCAATGGAACATTCGCGGCATTCGTTCTAATCGGGAGGAGTTGAAACTACTCCTTCGATTGCACTGCCCGCTTCTAGTCTGCCTCCAGGAAACTAAGTTGCGTCCACGTGATCGTGCAGACTTTCCACACTACACCTCTGTGCGGTTCGACCTGCCACCCGTGGAAGGTGTCCCAGCCCATGGAGGGGTTCTGATGCTCCTTCGAGACGATGTCTATTTCCATCCCATTTCCTTGCACACTCACCTACAGGCAGTTGCCGTCCGCATCACCTTATCCACCTTTACCTTCTCCCTCTGTAATATATATTCGCCATCGTCATCTGCCCTTACTAGGGCAGATGTGCTAAACCTTGTTGACCAGCTCCCTTCACCTTTCGTGTTGGTAGGCGACTTTAATGCCCACCACCCCCTATGGGGCTCTCCGGCACCTTGCCCGAGAGGCTCCCTTTTGGTGGACATTCTCCACCACCTCGATCTTGTCTGCCTCAACACCGGTGCACCGACCTTCCTTTCTGACACAACACACACTTATTCCCATATAGACCTCGCAATATGCACTCCTCAGCTTGCCGGTCGGTTTGAGTGGTATGCACTTTCTGACACGTACTCGAGTGACCATTTCCCTTGTATCATCCACTTCCTACATCATTCCCCATCTCCACGTCCCACCAGTTGGAACATTTCTAAAGCTGACTGGGGGCTTTATTCTTCCATGGCTGTTTCTCACAATCAGAATTTTCCCAACTGTGACAGTCAGGTCGAATACCTCACAGAGGTTATTCTCACTGCTGCTGAACGTTCCATACCTCGTACATCCTCTTCTCCACGTCGTGTCCAGGTCCCTTGGTGGACTGCAGCCTGCCACGACGCGCTTCGAGCCCGGCGCCGTGCTTTACGCACCTTCCGCCGCCACCCAACTTTGGAGAATTGCATCAATTACAAACGTATGAGAGCGCAGTGCCGTCGTATCATAAACGACAGCAAGAAAGCTTGCTGGACTGCTTTTACTAGTTCTTTTAACCGTTTTACTCCCTCCACGGTTGTCTGGGGTGGCCTACGCCGTTTGTCCGGCATCAAGGACCACTCCCCGATTCCTGGCCTGACCGTGGAGAACGCAGTCCTCATGGACCCAGCTGATGTTTCAAACGCATTGGGTCGTTTCTTTGCGGAGGTTTCAAGCTCTGCCCATTACCACTCTGCCTTTCTCCCTCGCAAACAGGTAGAGGAGGCACGGCCGCCTTCTTTCCGCTCTTTTAATCGTGAAAATTATAACGTCGCCTTCACCATGCAGGAGCTAGATCGTGCTCTCGCCCTGTCCCGGTCTTCTGCTCCCGGGCCCGATTCCATTCATATTGAGATGCTGAAGAACCTCTCTCCTGCGGGCAAGTGCTTTCTTCTTAGTACCTACAATCGCATATGGACTGAAGGTCATGTTCCCACAAGTTGGCGTGAAGCCATTGTTGTCCCCATCCCCAAACCAGGGAAGGACAAACACCTTCCTTCCAGTTATCGCCCCATTTCTCTGACGAGCTGTGTCTGTAAGGTGATGGAACGCATGGTTTACGCTCGGTTTGTCTGGCTCCTCGAATCTCGCCGCCTCCTGACTAATATCCAATGCGGTTTTCGTCGACACCGCTCTGCTGCTGACCACCTCGTTACGTTGTCGACCTTCATTATGAACAACTTTCTAAAGGAGCGTCAAACAGTAGCAGTGTTCTTCGACTTGGAGAAGGCATACGATACCTGGGCATTCTCCGCACTATGCACACATGGGGCCTTCGGGGCCGACTTCCTCTTTTCATTCAAGCGTTTTTGGCGGATCGCAAGTTCCGGGTATGGGTAGGCTCTGTTTTGTCAGATACCTTTTGCCAGGAGAATGGGGAACCACAGGGCTCCGTCTTGAGTGTGGCGCTCTTTGCCATTGCAATCAATCCGATCGTGGACTGCCTTTCAGCCGACGTCTCCGGATCTCTTTTTGTTGACGATTTCGCAATATATTGTAGCGCCCAGCGGACGTGTCTCTTGGAGCGTTCTCTCCAACGCTGTCTTGACCGTCTATATTCCTGGAGCATCGCAAACGGCTTCCGATTCTCCACTGAGAAAACTGTGTATCAATTTTTGGAGATACAAGGAATTTCTTCCACCTTCTCTACGTCTCGGCCCTGTTGCTCTCCCTTTCGTGGAGACTACGAAATTCTTGGGACTCATGTTGGATCGTAAACTTTGCTGGTCCACACACGTGTCCTACCTGGCTGCCCGTTGTGCCCGATCCCTTAACGTTCTTCGTGTCCTCAGTGGCACGTCATGGGGAGCGGATCGTACCGTCCTGCTTCACCTTTACCAGGCCATTGTTCAGTCGAAGCTCGACTACGGAAGCCTTGTGTACTCTTCAGCACGGCCGTCGATTCTCCGCCGTCTCAGCTCTATCCACCATCGTGGATTACGTCTCCCTGACCGGTGCTCGACCTTCACGGCTGAGCTTTTCGCCCTCCACCAGGCCGTTTTGTATACCTGCCGCCACCGCCAACCTTTCTATGCCATATGTTCTGACTCCCTTAGTGCCCTGCAGAGTCTTAAGGACCCTTTCTCGAACCATCCTCTCGTGTATCGGATCCAACGCTCCCTCCAGTTGCTGGCGGATGACAGCTGTCACGTTTCTTTCCTGTGGGTCCCTGGCCATGTGGGTGTGCCCGGGAATGAGGCCGCCGACACAGCAGCCAAGGCAGCAGCTCTTTTACCTCGCATGGCTACCTTTTGCGTCCCATCGGACGATGTTCAACGGGCTCTTCGCCGGAGTATCGTGTCGCGATGGCACAGTGTGTGGCTTTCACTGTACAACAATAAATTGCGAACTGTCAAACCGATCCCGACCGCTTGGAGGACATCCTCACGCCCCTCTCGGCGGGAGGAGGTCATCCTGGCCCGGTTGCGGATCGGTCATTGCCGTTTCAGCCACCGTCACTTGCTATCCGCCGAACCTGCACCGCTATGCTCCTGCGGTGAACTGCTGACAGTGCGACATGTTTTACTGACTTGTGTTAATTTTAATCATCTCCGTGTAGCCCTTCACTTTCCGTCTACTCTGGAGGAAATTTTAGCTGATGACACACGAGCAGCTGCTCGAGTTTTGCGTTTTATGAACTTGGCCAACCTATCCAATGATATTTAACCCTTTTAATTGTCTTTTATCTTTCGTTTTTAGCCTCTTGTTGATGTTCTGACAGTCACCATTTTTTTGAGATCATAGCGAATCAATGTTCTTGGCTGGGCGCTAATGACCATAGAAGTTGTGCGCCCTAAAACCACAAAAACAAATGTGGAGGACGTACAAACCTGTATTTTACGAAGACTACACATTAATTTGTAAAAAACCGCAACTGCAATATAGCTACCACTTCATACGGTTAAAGTTCGTCCTGTATATGGACATAAACTGACAAAATAAATTGCTCTCCGGCAGGAGATGCATTAAATATCTTACTTGTGCCAAAGGCTCCTTTCATTTTAGAATAGTAAAAGGAACAATATTAAGTTGTTCGGTAGCCTGAAGCTTGTTTTGACGGCGTTGTTGGGGTTATTGTCACTTGTTAACCATATCCTGTAGTAACTGTCAAATACCGATACGGGATCTAGATGCGACAAGATTTCACCTCAACATTTTATAAACAGTTTTTCAGTATCGTGCAAATGGTTTTGGTGAGAAGGGACTTCAGTAAAGAACAGAGTAGTGTAGGGATTTAGCGTGTCGTGTGTAGTGGGTCAACTCACTGTGCTGGTACACTCCCGGTTCGGAATATGTGGTCGATTAACAGATTCCTGGGACATGGTCTTCGTAAAGAAATGACCCGAAGGGAAGGAGTATGGCACAAATTGTGCCTGTCTGATCATCTGAACACTGACAAAGCTTCTAATATCCGACAAGCTGTCTGTAGGCAGTGCGGCGTATTATGGGTTGGTACTGTCATGTACTCACAAGCCGAAAGTCTTTGGTATTTGTACTGCATGTCTAGATGTGAATCTTTGCTTCTTTTCTCAATTGCCTGTACCTCACATATAGGCCTTTAATGACTCCTGTTGAATTTCTAAAGTAATACTGACTAGCAAGAAATAATTGAAACTTCACTTAGGCTTTGTACACAAAAGCCAACCCATAATATGATACAAGAATAATACGGAAATTATATCACATGCTCATATGAAAGATTGCACTAAGGCATTCTGCGTTACTAATAGGATTTTAAATGAGAAATAGCCATTATTCCACATATTACATTAGTAATGCATTTCTGTAACAGTAACTGACGACTGCTTTGGTCTCTGGTACCAGTAAAGGCGTACGACACACACCCTACTTAAACTTTCAGTTCCAAGCTGACAGGAAGAATTGTCAAGTGTCTCAACAATAAACAATTTTTGACGAGTGGTTGATTACACATCGTACGAATATATAGTGATAAACATATTAATAGCACATTCTCTCTTCTTCAGGGTGGTTTTGCATGATTTCCCAAGCATTCACAAACAAAAGGAAATATCTGTGGCTATTTTCCCCAAAACAGGAGATCGACAGTGACTGTCATCAATACTTCCGGTAAGAGTTGAAAATAAGCTTTTCTTGTGCAACTTTTTGTGTGTAATCTTGCTCTTCTGCGTTGCATTTCCACAGCAAGATTATTACTTTGTTCGCCAACAGGACGTGGCAGTTGGACAGCACACTGAGCAACGAAACGCAAATGACGGTTATGTTCCCAAGGCTCTATGGCTCTCCTTTTGGTGGCGGTGGCGCATTCTATCGCAGCTCTTTGGAGCCTGGGTGATTGCATGGCACCGTCACATCAAAGATCGGATTCATGGTGTGCACAATGGTTGAGGGATTGCCATTCCTCCTCAACGTAGGCGCGTGTTGACACGTCGATCACTGAGGTTTCGGTCCAGAGCTGAGTCATCGGCTGTGTTGCATGCAGCCTTTGGTTCCCTATATGGACGATTCTAAAGCTTTTCAGGTGTTTCTTTTAATAAGTTGGTTGATGTGAGATGGTGACTCCTGTATTTATGTCGCTGAGTCAGTGATCTTTCTCAGGTGAATTGATGTATCCAGATATGGTACAAGACTTAAATACGATGTTGGTGTGAATGTATACGTTTATAGACTAATGTCGTTGCAGAGAAAAGTGTACTCTGGTTGTTTCCTCCAAGGTGACTACTTCAGCCAGGACCTCATCGTTAGATAATGAAACCTAACCACACAACTGCTCATACACTATTTCACTTTGAATGTCAACCACGTCATCAGCAGCAGTAACAGGTGTAGTAGTCAAACTGTGTATCAAATCGTTGTGCTTATAAACGCTGTCTTCTTACAGTTAGAATATTTTTGTTCCTCCTAACCTTTCGATTTTTTTTTTGGGGGGGGGGATCTCATTGTCGTGAATTCTTGGTTGCAAAAACCAGTTTACAGAAAAAGCGAACAGAAAAATATCACTTTTGAGAAACGGGTTACATTTATAATGGTTGGGTTCCTTGCGCTCCAAGGATCTGCGGTAACTCATTGATATAAAATTTCTTTACACGTAATGTTAATGTAATAATCGTTGATTACGTTTCGGCGGCACGACATATATGTGCAGATCCTAATGGTCTGCGCTTCAGATGGCAGGTTGATCACAAACCATAATTTGCTAGAACAATACTCCTTAAATACTTACCGCGACGAAAAATTAATGAAATACATGCATTACGGTCATGCTGCATTGGAATAAGTACAATAAAATGCAGGTTGCTTCATGCCTCCTGAATGCAGAGTCTTATTCCCCAGAGTAAGAAAATGCATACTGAAAGGAAGAGATCTTTGATAACGTCTGATTTTTACAAAGTGGTTTTGCATAGCCAAACCCACACTGGTCCTACGAATTCAGAACGTAACTGGCAAAAATTCAACGGCAAATAGTACTAAAATATTCGTTCGTTTGAAAATTCCGCGTTAACCATGTTCTAATACTCTTACTGCCATTCTATAGGCGTGAAACTCTTTCGTGAATCGAATCAAGGAGTGTAATAAATTTAAAATATAACGTTACGATAAATTAGTTTTTGCCTTTGGCATATTTCAATGGGATATGATAAATCCAGTAGCAATGACAAATGACGCTCGTTGGTCAGAAAATGCAACACGTGACTTCGGTATTGATGCCGGTAGGCAGTCGTATGCCTGTTTCTTTTGCCCAACGTGCTATGAGCTGCTGACCATGCTGAGTACTTAAGGAATTCCTGAAGAATCTCTATGCATGCAATTTTCACCGTAATGTGGTAACACTGGTAGTTGCTTAAACGAACCTAAAGACTTATCCGCCACAGTCGTGTAATTAAAACTACATGTATCGGAATGATAGTTAACGAACAAGGGAATGTATTTATTTTTACGAATTCCACGATTTTAATGGATGTGGTTTGGCAGAAACTTGAGGGTACAGCGTGTTAACTAGCAACAATATGCGTTGTACTACAAGGTTCCTGTCTAACTATATCCAATAAATCATGACATTCGTAAAAACTTTGCTTGTCCAATAGTATAATTTGTCATTAGGGCTTTACAGCTATAGACAGTCCCACAGATAACATAAATTGTTAATTAAGTGATAATAAGTTTGTCAATATTAGAATATTACAGTTGAGAAATTCTTCTAAATTGTAGAAAGGGTGGGCAACTACCCAGACATGCAGCGTTTGTTTAAATGCTTGTTCGGGTAAACCTTGTACATTTTGTGGCAGCTTATTGGTTTATGCCCTACAAGTTCGTAGCTGTTAAGCGATTTTGACAATCTGTGGTATGAAGTAAATATGCATTTATTCATTCTAGTGTTGTAATAATGTAAGTTTCCCGGAGTTTTGTTTCAAAAAGTTTCCTCTTTGTATAAATTAAAACATACTATATGTATAAGTTTAGCATGACCTTTAGTTTAGACAATAGGGCTTTACAGTGTTCCTTATGCGGAGATCCAGTGATTACCCTAATGGCTTTCTTCTGTAGTATTAGGACCTAGACACAGCTAGTTGACCTTAAATTAAACCATATGTTATACTTCGGAAGAATGTGAACTATGTTATTCTGACACATTTTTTCAGGTACATAATCCATCAGTCGCCTTAAAAATAAATCACTCTTGACAAATTAACACTAAAATATGTCATACTTTGCGAAATCCTCAGCATTTGTAACTGACCAGCCGGCCGCGGTGGCCGAGGGGAAGGTGGCGTTAGTCACGGTCTGCACGGCCACAAGGTCGGGGGTTCGAATCCCAAATCGGGCATAGTTATTTGTGCCGTCCTAGTTCGTAAGTAGTTCATAAGTAGTTTGTAAGTTTAGGGACTGATGACCCCGTACGTAAGTCCCATAAGCTATACAAACATTTGTAACTGACCACAGGACCAAATAGGAGGGCGAGCTGTAATCGCAGTAATGTCAAAACGTTTAGCATACTGGCATTAAATCAAGTGGCATTGTTTCAATGGCGGTTAATCACTGTCTTCCTTGTGCTTTGCAATATTTTGCGAAATCCCAATGTTATGAATTGCAGGTATCAGTGGCCAGTCGATAAATGACGCAACTGCAGGGGCAGTAGCGCCGCTCCTCAGCATTTGTAACTGACCACAGGACCAAATCCCTTCAGGGGCTCAGCATTATTTTGCTGAGTACGTGCTTGGCGCACCCGGGGTCCTGAGCTGTGGGCTGTGTCACGCCAACAGTCCGCTACACCGTAAGCTCTGTGCGTGCTTCAACGACCATCGTTCGGCGCGACGGTGGAACGTTGTAAGTTTCAGAGGCCGGGGATCTTGGCTTAATCGCCCGGGTCGCGAGGACGGTACAAACCTCTATAAAATAAAACCTCAATCTCAAGGTGTGCTACGTGCCGAGGAGATGCATGGCTGTTGAGGTTGAACAGCCGCTAGCGAGCAACCTCTGAGGAACCTGCCGCACCTCAGTTGTATAAGGCTTACCCGGGCAAGCGGGGCTCTGTCTGGGTGGACCTCTTTTCCCTAGCTGCTCGTGGGACGGAAATGGATCGAGCACTAACTAGCGTGGGCGGTCGCAAAAACGCCGTTTCTAAGCGTGGAAAGTTCGATTTTGATGCTACAGTATACGACCCTAAGACGTTCCCTTCCCTGGCTACGCCATGGGAAGAGCGCAAAACTTTACGCAGTTCAGATCCCTACACGCCGCGATACCTTGTCTTTTCCCGGACTGATGGAGACTCTGTCTTGTCCACCAAACCGCAGTTCTTCGTTGACCATCTCGAGGACAAGTACGGTGAGGTGGAGTCCTTCTCAAAAATGAGAAGTGGGGCTGTTTTGATACAGACGGCTTCCCCAGCCCAGTCCAGGGCATTATTGGCCTGTGACAAGCTGGGTGATGTTCCTGTCAGTGTCACACCCCACAAGACCCTCAATATGGTCCAAGGTCTAATTTACCATCGCGACTTATTGTCGCAGTCCGATGAGGAGTTAAGGACCAACCTGGAACGCAGAGAAGTTCACTTTGTTAGACGTATTTATAGGGGACCTAAGGATAACGGAGTTGCCACCTGTGCATTCATCCTGGCCTTTGAGGGCGATACACTGCCCGAGAAGGTCAAGGTTATGATCTACCGGTGCGACGTCACACCGTATGTCCCACCCCCTATGAGGTGCTTCAGGTGCTGGAAGTTTGGGCATATATCCTCCCAGTGTACTTCCAGCCCCGCGTGCAGGGAATGTGGACGTCCAGCTCATCCGGACACTCCCTGCACGCCACCTCCCGTCTGTGTGAACTGTAATCAGCTGCATCCACCGTGCTCCCCGGACTGTAAAGTCCTCCACAAAGAAAGGAAAATTATGGAAATTAAGACCTTGGACCGGTTATCATACAATGAGGCAAGGAAAAAAATACGAGCGTCTCCATCCGGTGACTATGAACAATACCTATGCTGTAGTAACGTCGTCCCTGCGCACTACGGGTACGACGTCTACCAAGGTATCGCTTCCTCCTGTGGGCCCTAGAGGCCACAAAACTACAACTGCCCCCTCGTTAGGTGAGGGCAATACTCCATCTGCTGCAGCACCTGTTGTGGGGGCAACTTCCCCACAACCATCGGGGACACCAGTCCCCAACTCCCAGCCAGAGAAGCAACAGCTTCCTCCGGCACCTCTCCCTCGGAAGGGGTCCTTCGGGACGCTCCCTTCTGGGGAGTCCCAGGGTGCGCCAGTGGATCCCAGCCTTTGGCTGAAGGATCCGAAGCCTGCTGGTTAAAGGGCTTCTGGCTCTTCGACGGCCCCTGATGTCGCTCCCGTGAAGTCCTCCCAGCCCTTAACACCAAAGGGCCAGCGAGAGGGCAAAAAGAAAGAGAAGAAGAAGAAGAAGAAGAAGAAGAAGAAGACTGACCCAAAGGGGGACTCCTCGGCGATTCGGAAGGAACGCTCCATCACATCTTCGGCCTCTGAAGATGAGGTGGAGATCCTCGCGTCGCCTGAGGATCTCGCCATACTTGGGTCGCCAGAACCGATGGTTCTGGACCCTGCCGTGTCTGTGGAGTTGGCAGCAGATGCCACTGTTGAATAACCATTCAACATCTTAAATTATGGATATTCACCACGCTGCAAAAGACATCTTGCAGTGGTATTGCGGCGGTTTTTTCCGCCGTCTGACTGAGCTGCGGCAATTACTCTGCCACTTCCCTGCTATCTGTCTCGCCTTGCAGGAAACATGGTTCCCCGTCGAGAGGACCCCAGCCTTCAGAAGCTATCGGGGCTATTTTAAGAACCGAAACTCCTACAACAGAGTTTCCGGCGGCGTATGTATTTATGTTCACACTTCAGTCCCCAGTGCTGCTGTGCCTCTGCAAACACCTCTAGAGGCAGTCGCTGTACGGCTCCGGTTAATACGAGATTTTACGATCTGCTCTGTCTACCTTCCACCAGATGATGTCGTCTCTCCCGTAGACCTCGCTGCCTTGGTCGCCCAACTTCCCCCACCCTTTCTTCTTTTGGGGGATTTTAACGCCCACCACACTCTGTGGGGTGGCACACAGACCTCGGCCCGGGGTAGGGATGTTGAGTCTTTACTATCAGAGCAGAATCTTTGCCTTCTAAACACCGGTGCTGCTACTCACTTTAGTGCATCGCATGGTACTTACTCTGCAATAGACTTGTCTGTCTGCAGCCCTAGCCTTCTTCCACGTCTCCGAGCACGAGCCCGGCGACTGATACAGGAAAGTAAGAGGGCTTCTTGGGAGAAGGTCGTCGCCTCCATTGGTTCCCGCGCTTCTCCTTCCAAGGTGTGGTCGCAGGTTCGACGCCTCTTTGGGCACCGCCCACCGGCGGGAATTCTGTGTCTCAGCATTCAGGGTACGCTCTGTACTGACCCTGTCGCCGTCGCTGAGCATCTGGCAGATCATTTTTCACGCATCTCAGAGACTGCTGCTTATGGTGCAGACTTTCGCGCCCTTAAAGGGCGAGCAGAGAGGCATCTGCTTTCATTTCGAACGCGACGTCGGGAACCATACGTCGTCCCGTTCACTGAGTGGGAGTTTGAAGGTGCCCTTACTGCACGCCCCGATACCTCCCCTGGACCCGATCGCATTCACAGTCAGTTCCTCCGACACCTATCAGCGGATGCCAAGAGCCAACTTCTCGCCCTGCTTAATCGGATATGGCTGGAGGGTGTTTTTCCGTCCTCGTGGCAGGAAAGCATTATCATTCCGGTTATTAAGCATGGGGCAGATCCGCAGGTGGCTGATAGTTACCGCCCGATCAGCCTCACCAACGTTCCATGCAAGCTTCTCGAACGCTTGGTGAGTCGAGGTTCATGTGGATCCTCGAGGACCGGGGATTTTTGGTGCCACAACAGGGTGGGTTCCGTCAAGGTCGCTCCGCTGTTGACAATCTTGTGTCACTGGAGTCGGCCATCCGTACAGCATTTAGTCGCCGCGAACACCTGGTTGCCGTATTTTTTCGACCTGCGGAAAGCTTACGACACTACCTGGCGCTACCATATCCTGTCTACGCTGTATGACTGGGGTTTACGGGGTCCGCTTCCCATATTCATTCAGAATTTCCTGGCGTTGCGTTCTTTTAGAGTTCGTGTTGGTTCTTGTTTTAGCTCACCTCATTGTCAAGAGAACCGAGTCCCGCAGGGTTCCGTTCTCAGTGTCCCTTTATTTTTAGTCGCTATCAACGGCCTTGCGGCGGCCGTGGGGTCATCGGTATCCACTTCCTTGTATGCCGATGACTTCTGCATGTATTTTAGCTCCACCAGCATCAGTGTTGCTGAACGTCGGTTGCAACTAGCCATTCGAAAAGCGCAGTCGTGGGCGTTTACCCATGGTTTTCAGTTCTCTGTGTCGAAGACCCATGTAATGCATTTCTGCCGACGTCGGGCAGTACACCCAGAACCCGAACTCTATTTAGCTGGAGATCTGCTACATGTCGTAGAAACTCACAAGTTTCTAGGCATGCTGTTCGACAACCGTCTCACCTGGGTGCAACACCTTCGCCAGCTGAAACGAAAGTGCATGCGACACCTCAACATCCTGCGTTGTCTCAGCCACACTGTTTGGAGAGCCTCACGCCCAACGCTCCTACAACTTTACAAGGCCCTCATTCAGTCACGCCTAGACTATGGCTGCACAGTCTAAGATTCGGCTGCGCCATCAGCACTGCAGGCGTTGGACCCAATTTTACACTGTGGTGTCCGTTTAGCGACGGGGGCTTTTCGCACGACCCCGGTGACGAGCCTCCTTGTCGAAGCTGGAGTCCTCCCGCTGCGGTTCCGTAGGCAACACCTGCTGGCATCATATGTTGCTCGTGTTCAGGCCTCGCCCTTCCACCCGAACCGCCGGCTCCTATTTCCAGACGCTGCACTACATATCCCTCCACGACGGCCAAGGTCGGGATACCCGATCTCGGTCCGTGTTCGTCTCCTTTCGTCTCTCACATCCTATCCACTTCCAACCACTTTCCACTATTCCTTTCACACCCCTCCTTGGTCCATTCCTCGTTTGCAGCTCCGTCTGGACCAGTCCCATGTGTCGAAGGCCTCTGTTTCTCCCGTACATCTCCGTCACCAGTTTCTGCAAATGCTCGAGCCGTTCCGTGCCGCAGACGCCATTTACACAGATGGTTCCGTAGTAGATGGCCGTGCTGGGTATGCGTTTCTACATCACAACCACGTAGAACAGTATTCTCTGCCCTGTGAGAGTAGCATCTTCTCCGCCGAGCTGGTCGCTATTCTCAGAGCTCTACAACATCTCAAAGCCTGCCCCAGGGGGTCATTCGTCATCTGTACTGACTCCCTGAGTGGCTTACAAGCGATCGACCAGTGTTTCTCTCGGCACCCAATAGTGCGGTCGATCCAGGACACTGTTCACTCCCTATGCCAATCAGGCCGTTCTGTGGTCTTTGTGTGGACCCCAGGTCATGTTGGCATACCAAGGAATGAGCATGTAGATAGATTGGCCAAGCAGGCCACTATGGGACCGCCTCTCACAATTGGTGTCACGGAACAGGATGTTAAACTGGTGTTGCACCGGAGGGTGCGCGAGGCTTGGAGCACCGAGTGGGTTACGGCGACTGCACCGAATAAGCTTGGGGCAGTGAAGCTCTGCACGGCTTTGTGGAAATCTTCACTGCGGCCGACCCACCGAGAGTCAGTTGTCCTCTGTCGCCTCCGGATTGGACATACGTGGCTCACCCACGGGTATCTTCTTCGGCGTGAGGCTCCACCCGTGTGTCGATGTGGCACTGTATTGACTGTGGCCCATCTTTTGATGGCCTGTCCGCTTTTAGCCGACCTGCGGCACTATTTTACTCTTCCAGACGCACTACCTTTAGTTTTAGGAGACGACGCCTCTATGGCTAACAAAGTTTTAAGTTTTATCCGCGCTGCTGGTTTTTATGACTATCTAAAGGTGGGTGCTGTGGCCTGACATCTTAGGCCACCACCAATCTAGTTCTTTTCCCTTTTCACACCCTTAGGGGTTCTTCGTGTATGCAGTATGGCTGGCTCATCCTGTTTTTTCTTTGTGATCAGCCAGCCAAGATACTCCACTAGCCAGTTTTATTCCTGACTTTCTTTTAACAATTCTGTGTGTCTTTGTTTTACGTTACCAGTGGTCTGTCCATCGTCAACCTGTACTTTATGTGCGTGACCAATTTTAGAGCTTTGTTTTACTTTTCATTATTGACAGTGGACTCTCAGTTAGTAATGGGGGACTGATGACCTAGCTGTTTAGTCCCCTCAAAAAAAAACCAACAACCACCACCTTGAGTCCGCTGTCCGAACGGCTTTCGCTAGACATCAGCATTTGATAGCGGTCTTTTTTTTATTTGTCCAAGGCTTATGATACAACCTGGCGACACCACATTCTTCGAACGTTATGTGGTTGGGGCTTTTGGGGCTCGCTCCCCATTTTTATAAAAAACTTTTTATCCCTGCGTACATTTCGTGTACAGATTGGCGCATCTCGTAGTTCGTTGCACATCCAGGAGAATGGGGTTCCACAGGGCTCCGTGTTGAGTGTTCCCTTGTTTTTAGTCGCCATTAATGGCCTAGCGGCAGCAGTGGGATCGTCAGTATCTCCCTCCTTATATACCCCTCAGGGGCTCAGCATTAATTTGCTGAGTACGGGCTTGGCGAACCCGGGGTCCTGAGCTGTGGGCTGTGTCGCGCCAACAGTCCGCTACACCGTAAGCTCTGTGCGTGCTTCAACGACCATCGTTCGGCGCGACGGTGGAACGTTGTACGTTTCAGAGCCCGGGGATCTTGGCTTCATCGCCCGGGTCGCGAGGACGGTACAAACCTCTACAGAAAAAACCATCAATCTCAAGGTGTGCTACGTGCCGAGGAGATGCATGGCTGTTGAGGTTGAACAGCCGCTAGCGAGCAACCTCTGAGGAACCTGCCGCACCTCAGTTGTATAAGGCTTACCCAGGCAAGCGGGGCTCTGCCTGGGTGGACCTTTAGTTCCCTAGCTGCTCGTGGGACGAACATGAAACGAGCACTCAATAGCGTCGCCACACGCAAACATGGCGTCTCAAAGCGTGGTAAGAATGACTTTAATGCGGTAGAGTATGATCCCCAAACGTTCCCTTCCCTGGCTACACCATGGGAGGAACGTCGGGCAAAACAGAAGGGTGAGGCTTATGCTCCGAAATACCTTGTCTGTACCCGTACTGATGGAGAATCGTTTAAGAACACAAAGCCCTTGTTTTTCGTGGAGAACTTGGAAGACAAGTTCGGTGAGGTTGAAGGAATGTCCAAGATGCGCTCTGGGTCAGTCTTAATTACGACGTCATCCCCAGCCCAGTCACGGGCCTTGCTTGCCTGTGACAAGCTGGGTGATGTTTCCGTAAAAATAACGCCACACAAGACCTTGAATATGGTCAAGGGGATAATATTCCATAAAGACCTGTTGCTGCAGTCCGATGAAGAGCTACGTGCTAACTTGGAACGCCGGGGAGTACATTTTATTCGGCGAGTCCATAGGGGTCCGAAGGAGAATAGGGTCGCGACCGGTGCCTTCATCTTGGCTTTCGAGGGTGATTCATTGCCCGAGAAGGTCAAGGTGATGGTCTACCGGATCGACGTAAAGCCCTACGTCCCTCCCCCTATGCGTTGTTTCAAGTGCTGGAGGTTTGGGCACATGTCCTCCCGATGCGATGCCAATCCTACGTGTCGGGAGTGCGGACGTGCAGTACATCCAAACGTCCCTTGCACCCCTCCTCCAGTATGTGTAAACTGCGGCCAGCATCACTCCCCTTGCTCATCCACGTGCTCAGTATTGCAGCAAGAGCGGAAGATTATGGAATACAAGACTCGGGACAGACTGACCTACTCAGAAGCAAAACGGAAGTATCAAAAGCTCCATCCCGTTCATCTGACCACTTCCTATGCCACAGCAGCCTCATCGTCACCCTTAGTGCCTCGAGTACCGCGTACTGAACCACTGCCAGTGGGCTCCCAAGCCCAATCAACTACCCCTGCCCCCTTACCAGCTGGGGGCACTTCCTCTTCGGTGGCTCCCACTCTTTTCACAGTGGGAGCAACAACCCCACAAACATTGGGGACACCAGTCCCCACCTCTAAGTCGGAGAAGGAGAAGCCTTCTCCTGCCCCTCTCGCTCGGAAGGGGTCCCTTGGGACACTCCCTTCCGAGGCTTCTCCACATGGCAAAGAGGATCCCAGCAAATTGCTGCAGGATCCTCTCGTTGCTGACCGAAGGGCCTCCTGCTCTTCGTCAGCCCCCGAGACCATGCCTGAGAAGCCCTCCCGGCCCTTCAAACCCAAGGGCCAGCGAGAGGCTAAGAAAAAACCCACAAGGAAAAAAGAACCCTTGGTGGCTCCAAAGCCACATATACCCTCATCCTCCGGTTCAGAGGATGAAGTCAAGATCCTCGCTTCCCCCGAGGATCTTGCACTTACTGATCCAATAGATCTTATGGATCATGAACCTATTGATGCTGAACTCAAGGCAGACGGCGATGCAATGGAATAACCTGCTCCTCAGCTACTATTTATGGGATCTCAGCTAGACGACAAAGTTATTCTCCAATGGAATATCGGCGGTTTCTTCCACTGCTTAGCTGAGTTGCAGCAGTTGTTATGCCACATCCCGGTGTTTTGTATAGCACTGCAGGAAACGTGGTTTCCTGTTCAGAGGACCCCAGCCCTTCGAGGCTATCGGGGCTTTTACCGTAACCGCGATATATACGATAGGGCTTCGGGTGGTGTCGCTGTTTACGTCCTCGCAACTGTCCCTAGCGCTGCTGTGCCTCTCCAAACGACCTTAGAGGCAGTCGCTGTTCGCATCCGAGCGGGACAGGAATTCACCGTCTGTTCCATTTACCTTCCCCCGGATGCAACCGTCTCCACTACTGATGTTGCTGCAGTGGTAGCGCAACTGCCCCCACCATTCCTCCTCTTGGGAGATTTCAATGCCCACCACCCGTTATGGGGTGGAACGCAGACGACGGTTCGTGGTAGGGACGTCGAGACACTTCTGTCCCAGCAGGACATCTGTCTTTTAAACACTGGGGCCCCCACGCATTTTTGCGTGGCGCGAGGCACTTACTCGGCAATCGACCTCTCTTTATGTAGTCCGACTTTGCTCCCACATTTTCGCTGGAGGACCCATTATGACCTTTGCGGCAGCGACCATTTTCCTATCCTTGTGTCGCACCTGCACTTCCAACCTGCAGGCAGCCCACCTCGATGGTCCCTCTGTCGAGCTAATTGGCGGGATTATACGTCCACTGCTACTTTTCCTGTACCATTGCCTGCCAATGTGGACATAGCGGTTGGTCAAGTCACTGCTGCTATCGTTTCCGCCGCTGAGGCCACTGTTCCCACCACTTCTGGCACCCCTCGGCGCAGGTCTGTGCCCTGGTGGACGCCAGAGATTGCTGCAGCCATCCGGGAGCGTCGGCGAGCGCTACAGCGCCATCGACGCCACCCCACCTTGGACAACCTGATAGCCTTCAAACGGCTTCGGGCCCGAGCTCGACAGCTCATTCGCCAGAGCAAACAGGACAGCTGGGAGAGGTATGTAGCCAGCATCGGCTCTCGTGCTTCACCATTTCAGGTGTGGTCCCACGTTCGACGCCTCTTTGGGTACCGCACGTCAGCAGCGATCCCCAGCTTACGGATCAGGGGTACTGTATGCACTGACGCCACTGCCATTGCTGTGCATATGGCGGAGCATTATGCTCGCAATTCCGCAACTGCGGCATACAGTGCAGACTTCCGTGCACTGAAAGAGAGGGTGGAACAGCGACGGCTGTCATTCCACACACGTCGAACAGAATCGTATTACTCTGCTTTTAGTAAATGGGAATTCGACACTGCCCTTGCTGCATGCCCCGATACCTCTCCAGGTCCGGACAGGATCCACAGCCAGTTCATTCGGCACCTTTCCGTGGAGTTTCAGCACCAGCTTCTCGCCATGTTTAACCGTTTATGGGTGGAGGGGGCTTTCCCGTCACAATGGCGAGAAAGCATCGTTCTTCCCGTGATCAAACCTGGTGCTGATCCACAGGTGGCTGATAGTTACCGCCCAATCAGCCTCACCAACGTTCTGCGCAAACTATTCGAACGTATGGTGAGCCGGCGGCTTATGTGGGTACTTGAACATCGGGGTCTGTTGTCCCCACGCCAAGGGGGTTTCCGCCAAGGCCGCTCCACTGTTGACAACTTAGTGGCTCTGGAGTCCGCCATTCGTTCGGCATTTAGCAGGCGTGAGCACCTTGTTGCCGTCTTTTTTGACCTCAGGAAGGCCTACGACACCACTTGGCGCCACCACATTCTGGCTACACTGCACGCTTGGGGCTTGAGAGGTCCGCTGCCGGTTTTTATTCAGAACTTCCTTTCCCTCCGATCCTTTCGAGTACGGGTTGGTACTTCCCTCAGTCCTCTCGCGTCCAGGAGAACGGTGTCCCACAGGGCTCTGTCCTTAGTGTACCCCTATTTTTAATTGCCATCAATGGACTTGCTGAGGCAGTGGGGTCATCGGTTTCTTCCTCCTTGTTCGCCGATGACTTCTGCTCATACTACAGCTCAGCTAGCATTGGGGTAGCTGAAAGGCGTCTACAGGGAGCCATTCAAAAGGCGCAGTCGTGGGCCTCAACCAATGGGTTCCAGTTTTCTCCATCGAAAACCCGGGTTATGCACTTCTGCCGTCGTCGAGCTGTCCATTTGGACCCAGAGCTATATTTATATGATGAACTTCTTCGTGTCGAAGAGACTCACCGATTTCTTGGCATGCTCTTAGACAACCGGCTCACTTGGGTGCCTCATCTTCGCCAGCTCAAGCAGAAGTGCGTGAGGTACCTCAATATCCTACGCTGCCTCAGCCACACTAGTTGGGGAGCCGCCCGTACGAGTCTTTTGCAGCTCTACAGGGCGCTGATTCAGTCGCGATTGGATTACGGGAGCTTCGTGTATGGTTCAGCAGCCCCATCTGCATTGCAGGCCTTGGACCCAGTACTACACAGTGGCGTCCGTTTAGCGACAGGGGCCTTTCGGACAAGTCCAGTGGAAAGCCTACTAGCCGAAGCTGGAGTCCTTCCCCTGCGATTTCGGCGGCAGCAGCTGTTGGCCTCCTATGCTGCCCATGTTCATGAGATACCACATCATCCGAATCGCAGGCTTCTTTTCCAACTGCTGCACTTCCATCTCCACAACGACGACCGAGGTCGGGTCTTCCGATCGCGGTGCGTGTTCGTTCCGTCCTGTCGTCTCTTGAGTCCATTCCTATCCCTCCGGCTTTTCACAGGCCTTACCGCATCGCTCCCTGGTCACTTTCACGTCCACAGCTTCGGCTGGACTTGGCGCATGTATCAAAAGCCTCTGTAGCGCCACTGAGTCTCCGTCGCCAGTTTCAGGCGGTTTTAGAGTCGTTCTGTGGCGCGGACGTCGTGTACACGGATGGTTCTGTGGTCGACGGCCGTACTGGCTATGCATACGTCCATGGTGAGCATACTGAACAGCATTCGCTGCCCTGTGGAAGAAGCGTGTTTACAGCGGAACTAGTTGCCATCTATCGGGCACTTGAACATCTCAGAGGTTGCCATGGGGAGTCTCTGGTCATCTGTTCTGACTCCCTTAGTGGTTTGCAAGCCCTCGGCAAATGCTTCCCGAAACATCCTTTGGTGCAATCCGTACAGGAGTCTCTTTCCAGGCTTGTTCGGTCTGGTCGCTCGGTGGTCTTTGTTTGGACCCCAGGCCACATCGGCATTCCTGGAAACGAACGTGTGGATCAGCTGGCTAAGCAGGCTACTTCCTCCAGTCCATTGGCTATTGGTCTTCCAGAGAGCGATCTCCGACTGGAGTTCCATCGGAAGATCCGTAGCCTGTGGGACTACGAGTGGGCTAACTCTGCTCACCCCAACAAGCTTCGTGCAGTGAAGCTCTCTACGGCCACATGGAAGTCCTCACTGCGGTCGTGTCGTAGGGAATCTGTTGTTCTCTGCCGCCTACGAATCGGCCACACATGGCTGACGCATGGCCACCTTCTTCGGCGGGAGGACGCACCACAGTGTGACTGTGGCGCCCCCTTGACAGTGGTCCACATCCTGGTGGACTGTCTACTTTTAATTGTTTTGCGACAATCTTTTAATCTCCCAGATGCGCTTCCTTTTATGTTAGGAGACGATGCTGATATGGTCGATCGTGTTTTCGGTTTTATTCGCGCAACTGGCTTTTATGGGTCTATTTAGTGGTGGGGCCTATAAGCCCGCCCTGTCGGGCTTCACCCCCTCCAGAACAATAGGCCACTGTCATTTTACGGTTTTTGACTTGTTTTTTAACTACGGATTTTAAAGTGTGCAGAGTGGCTGGCTCATCCTGTATTATTTTGTGATCAGCCAGCCACACGCTTCTGCAGCCTTGTTTTAGTGTTCTGTCTATTTTGTCCACTCCTGTCTTGTCCATTGTTCTGTCATCATTTTACGATTGACTGTCGCTCTGTACCTGGAGCATCCTGGACTTAGAGTAGTATGCGACGAAAGGGAAACTTTTACCAGTTCACTCCTAGCTGGGAACAGGGGACTGATAACCCAGCAGTTGAGTCCCCTTTAAACACCAACAACAACAACAACAACAACAACAACAACCCTCCTTATACGCTGACGATTTCTGCATCTATTTTTAGCTCCTCAAGCATGCATGTTGCTGAACGCCAGCTGCAGGGAGCCATAAGGAAGGCACAGGCATGGGAACTCTGCTGCCAAGTTGTGCGTTATGCACTTTTGTCGGCGTCGAACTGCTCACCCAGATCCAGAGCTCTACATTGCTGACCAGCTACTTAACGTAGTGGAAACGCATCGTTTCTTGAGGTTAGTGTTCGACGACCGGCTGACATGGCTCCCCCACAATCGTCAGCTGAAACAGAAGTGCTGGCGCCAACTGAATGTTCTCCGCCACCTGGGCCATATGAACTGGGGTGCCGATCGGTCCACACTGTTGCGGATATACCAAGCTTTGGTGCAGTCCCGTCTGGACTTTGGATGCCTTGCCTATGGCTCCGCATCCCCCTCGGCATTGCGCTTGCTGGACCTCATTTACCACTGTGGGGTTCGCATCGCGACGGGTGCTTTCCGCACCAGTCCCGTGGACAGTTTACTTGCAGAGGCCGGGGTCCCACCTCTGCGGATCCGCCGCCAGCAACTGCTCGCGGCCTATGCTGCTCATGTTCATAGCACGCCAGGCCACCCGAACCAACGTTTGTTTTTCTCCCACACAGTCGTCCGTCCTCAACAACGGCGACCCCGTTCCGGTCACACGATCGCCTTCCGTGACCAGTCCCTTCTGTTGGAACTAGTCGTTCCCTGTCCCATCTCCGCATCGGGCCCGTACGCGTACGCCCCCATGGTGTGTACCGAGGCCATGCTCTAAGCTGGACTTGGCCGATAGACCTAAAGACTCTGTTCCTCCAGAGGCACTCAGCTGTCAGTTCTTTGCTGTTGTTGCAGAGTACACTTTGCCTATGTCCATGGCGATCACGCCGAGCAGTGGTCTCTGCTGGATGGCTGCAGTGTGTACACTGAGTTGGTGGCCATTCTCCGTGCTCTTGAGCATATGCGCTCCTGCTCACGACGGTCTTTTCTGCTCTGCAGTGACTCCCTGAGCAGTCTTCGCGCACTCGATCAATGTCCCCCCCAGGGGGCCCACAGCTCTTTTGTGGGTACGTGTGTGTCGCGCACGGGGCCCCGAGCCGAAGCGCTCTTTCTTCCGTCCCAGGCCGCTTCCCTCTTTCCCCCCCGGTTTGTGCCTTCGCCCGGAGACGAGCGTTTTTCATCAGTCAAAGGTTTCTTTTTCGCTTCCTGTCTTCTCTTCTTGGTCCTCCTCCTTTCTTGTTCTTCAGCCTTCTCCTATTTTTCCTTTCTTCTTGTTCTTGACTCACCCTTTAATCTCCACCTCGGCGTTTGAGATTCTCCCTCCTTCCTCCCTTCCTCTCCTTCCTTTCTTTCCTCCCTGTGCGTGTCTGAAGGTCGACCCACGCTCTGCGTAGCCGGTGACGGGGTAAGGCGTAACTCCCCGCCCCGGGTAGACATGTAGGGCACGTACGTACCCCCCGGTAAAGGCCGGGCCCAGGGAGGGGTGATTACCCGAGCTGATACCTTCCGAACATGCCAATTGGTCCCTCCGTCCGTTCCCGGGAGGTGTGACCTGAGGTGCGAAAAGTCACCTAAGGCTGGTGCACCCTCAGTGAGGGCCCCCACAAGGAAGGAGCGCGCCATCGGAGACGCCGGTAATCATGGGGGACACCTCCGCTATGAAACCTTCCACATCATCTATAACCCTGACCCATAAGCGGAAACACGATTCTCAGCCACAGAAAGCATTGCCTAACATTCCTAGGTTCCTGGTGGTATCACGTACCGACGATAAGGATTTTTCTGCAGTAAATCCGTTCATTATTCAGAACGGTGTCGATGCGATCGCTGGTCCCTTGAAGACCTTCTCTAGGCAGCGCAACGGGACCTTGTTGCTCGAAATAGAAAATGCATTCCAGGCGCAGAAGTTACTTCGAGCTACCCTTGTACATACTTTCCCTGTGAAAGTGGAGGCTCACCGCACCCTAAACTCTTTGCGGGGGGTAGTGTTTTCTAGATCACTGGATGGGTTATCGGACGAGGAGATATTTAACTATATGTCCGATCAGGGAGTCACGGATGTTCATCGCGTGATGAAAAAGATTAACAATGAACTCGTGCCAACCCGTACTGTCTTCTTGACTTTTGACAAGGTTGACTTGCCATCGAAAGTGAAAGCGGGCTACGAGGTCATTTCCGTCCGCCCGTACATACCAAATCCTACACGCTGCTTCCATTGCCAAAGGTACAATCATACCAGTAAATCTTGTCCAAATGCAGCCAAGTGCGCCACCTGTGGCAGGGACGCTCATGAGGGTGAATGTCTACCTCCATCCCCTCGCTGCATTAATTGCATGGGTGACCATGCTGCTTCTTCACGGGACTGCCCCGTTTATAAAGAAGAGCGGGTCATCCAAGAGATTCGCGTGAAGGAGAAGGTCTCGACCTATGCCGCTCGGAAGTTATTAGCTAGTAGGAAGCCCGCAGTACTCCCATCAGGTACTTTCAGCCAGGTCCTCGCCTCCCCTCGACCATCTAAGGAGGTGGGCATTCAGACTTGCGATTTAACGTTCAGTGACACTGTCGTCAGATCGGCTAGCCCGAAAATTGCTCGTTCCACCTCTCCGATGCCTTCTACCCGTTCTACACTGAATTCGTCGACCAGTTCACACATATCCCGGGCACCCAAATCTGCTGCCCGGAGTTCAAAAAGGGAACCCGTCCGCGAAGATTTTCTCAAGACTCCGACTTCTCAATCGTCAACCGCTTCTTCAACCCATCATGCTTCTAAGAAGGCTTCCAAAAAAGAACAGCCCCCACCTTCCCCGCCGCGGCGTGACTCGTCGGTCACGCCATCCAACAGTTGCCGGACTCGGCCGTCTTCTGTTTCACCGGGACGCTCCGTTTGCCGGGCACCCGGCCGTCTACCGGCGGGGTAAGCTGCCCCTCCTGATCAACTCCGGGAGGTGGCAGACGCGTCGATCGAACCAATGGAACATGACCCTTTGCCACTAGATGGCGATAGCAGAGCTCCCTCGAAATCCGGTCCTCAGGGGCCGTCGAGGTGACCCCACTTGCTAGTTGGTTTTTATCCTTATTTCTTATTTCATTTTTATCATGGCACTCCTTCAATGGAACATTCGCGGCATTCGTTCTAATTGGGAGGAGTTAAAACTACGCCTTCGATTGCACTGCCCGCTTCTAGTCTGTCTTCAAGAAACTAAGTTGCGTCCACGTGATTGTGCAGACTTTCCTCACTACACCTCTGTGCGGTTCGACCTGCCACCCGTGGAAGGTGTCCCAGCCCATGGAGGGGTTCTGATGCTCCTTCGAGACGATGTCTATTTCCATCCCATTTCCTTGCACACTCACCTACAGGCAGTTGCCGTCCGCATCACCTTATCCACATTTACCTTCTCCCTCTGTAATATATATTCGCCATCGTCATCTGCCCTTACTAGGGCAGATGTGCTAAACCTTGTTGACCAGCTCCCTTCACCTTTCGTATTGGTAGGCGACTTTAATGCCCACCACCCCCTAAGGGGTTCTCCGGCACCTTGTCCGAGAGGCTCCCTTTTGGTGGACCTCCTCCAACACCTCGATCTTGTCTGCCTCAACACCGGTGCACCGACCTTCCTTTCTGACACAACACACACTTATTCCCATATAGACCTCGCAATATGCACTCCTCAGCTTGCCGGTCGGTTTGAGTGGTATGCACTTTCTGACACGTACTCGAGTGACCATTTCCCTTGTATCATCCACTTCCTACATCTCTCCCCATCTCCACGTCACACCAGTTGGAACATTTCTAAAGCCGACTGGGAGCTTTATTCTACCATCGCTGTTTTTCACGATCGGGATTTCCCCACCTGTGACAGTCAGGTCGACTACCTCACAGAGGTTATTCTCACCGCTGCTGAACGTTCCATACCTCGTACATCCTCTTCTCCACGTCGTGTCCAGGTCCCTTGGTGGACTGCAGCCTGCCGCGACGCGCTTCGAGCCCGACGCCGTGCTTTACGCACCTTCCGCCGCCACCCAACTTTGGAGAATTGCATCAATTACAAACGTATGAGAGCGCAGTGCCGTCGTATCATAAACGACGGCAAGAAAGCTTGCTGGACTGCTTTTACTAGTTCTTTTAACCGTTTCACTCCCTCCACGGTTGTCTGGGGTGGCCTACGCCGTTTGTCCGGCATCAAGGTCCACTCCCCGATTCCTGGCCTGACCGTGGAGAACGCAGTCCTCGTGGACCCAGCTGATGTTTCAAACGCATTGGGTCGTTTCTTTGCGGAGGTTTCGAGCTCTGCCCATTACCACCCTGCCTTTCTCCCTTGCAAACAGGTAGAGGAGGCACGGCCGCCTTCTTTCCGCTCTTTTAACCATGAAAATTATAACGTCCCCCTTCATCATGCAGGAGCTAGACCGTGGTCTCGCCCTGTCCCGATCTTCTGCTCCCGGGCCCGATTCCATTCATATTGAGATGCTGAAGAACCTCTCTCCTGCGGGCAAGTGCTTTCTTCTTAGTACCTACAATCGCATATGGACTGAAGGTCATGTTCCCACAAGTTGGCGTGAAGCCATTGTTGTCCCCATCCCCAAACCAGGGAAGGACAAACACCTTCCTTCCAGTTATCGCCCCATTTCCCTGACGAGCTGCGTCTGTAAGGTGATGGAACGCATGGTTAACGCTCGGTTGGTCTGGCTCCTCGAATCTCGCCGCCTCCTGACTAATATCCAATGCGGTTTTCGTCGACACCGCTCTGCTGCTGATCACCTCGTTACGTTGTCGACCTTCATTATGAACAACTTTCTAAAGAAGCGTCAAACAGTAGCAGTGTTCTTCGACTTGGAGAAGGCATACGATACCTGGGCATTCTCCGCACTATGCACACATGGGGCCTTCGGGGCCGACTTCCTCTTTTCATTCAAGCGTTTTTGGCGGATCGCAAGTTCCGGGTGCGGGTGGGCTCTGTTTTGTCAGATACCTTTTGCCAGGAGAATGGGGTACCACAGGGCTCCGTCTTGAGTGTGGCGCTCTTTGCCATTGCAATCAATCCGATCCTAGATTGCCTTTCAGCCGACGTTTCCGGATCTCTTTTTGTTGACGATTTCGCAATTTATTGTAGCGCCCAGCGGACGTGTCTCTTGGAGCGTTCTCTCCAACGCTGTCTTGACCGTCTATATTCATGGAGCATCGCAAACGGCTTCCGATTCTCCACTGAGAAAACTGTGTGTATCAATTTCTGGAGGTACAAGGAATTTCTTCCACCTTCTCTACGTCTTGGCCCTGTTGCTCTCCCTTTCGTGGAGACTACGAAATTCAGTGGCACGTCATGGGGAGCGGATCGTACCGTCCTGCTTCACCTTTACCAGGCCATTGTTCAGTCGAAGCTCGACTACGGAAGCCTTGTATACTCTTCAGCACGGCCGTCGATTCTCCGCCGTCTCAACTCTATCCACCATCGTGGATTACGTCTTGCGACCGGTGCATTTTATACCAGCCCTGTTGAGAGTCTGTATGCCGAGGCTGCTGTATTACCCTTGATCACTCGACGTGACATACTCTTGTCGGTACGCATGCCGCCTACGGTCGATGCCCAACCATCCATCTTACCGATTATTTTTTGACGACTCACTCGATCGCCAATATCAGTTGTCTGCGATTGCCTTGCTTCCACCGGGAGTTCGGTTTCGCCGCCTGCTACAGCGGCTCGATTTTACCCTTCCTTCCACCCTTCGGTTGAGCGAAAGCCCATTGCCACCGTGGCATCAGGCCCAGGTTCACACACGCCTTGAACTTAGTTCGCTCCCCAAGGAGAGCACTTCGGATTTGGTATACCGCTCGAGGCTTGTCGAACTCCGTTCGCGGTTCGATAATGCCGTATTTATTTACACTGATGGTTCCAAGAGCACTGCCGGTGTCGGATCTGCCTTCGTCGTCGGGGACAACCGTTTCCAATACAAGCTCCCTGACCGGTGCTCGAACTTCACACGGCTGAGCTTTTCGCCCTCCACCAGGCCGTTTTGTATACCTGCCGCCACCGCCAACCTTTCTATGCCATATGTTCTGACTCCCTTAGTGCCCTGCAGAGTCTTAAGGACCCTTTCTCGAACCATCCTCTCGTGTATCGGATCCAACGCTCCCTCCAGTTGCTGGCGGATGACAGCTGTCACGTTTCTTTCCTGTGGGTCCCTGGCCATGTGGGTGTGCCCGGGAATGAGGCCGCCGACATAGCAGCCAAGGCAGCGGCTCTTTTGCCTCGCATGGCTACCTTTTGCGTCCCATCGGACGATGTTCAACGGGCTCTTCGCCGGAGTATCGTGTCGCAATGGCACAGTGTGTGGCTTTCACTATACAACAATAAATTGCGAAATGTCAAACCGATCCCGACCGCTTGGAGGACCTCCTCACGCCCCTCTCGGCGGGAAGAGGTCATTCTGGCGCGGTTGCGGATTGGTCACTGCCGTTTCAGCCACCGTCATTTGCTAACCGCCGATCCTGCACCGCTGTGCTCCTGCGGTGAACTGCTGACAGTGCGACATGTTTTACTGACTTGTGTTAATTTGTCATCTCCGTGTAGCCCTTCACTTTCCGTCTACTCTGGAGGAAATTTTAGCTGATGACACACGAGCAGCTGCTCGAGTTTTGCGTTTTATGAACTTGGCCAACCTATCCAATGATATTTAACCCTTTTAATTGTCTTTTATCTTTCGTTTTTAGCCTCTTGTTGATGTTCTGACAGTCTCCATTTTTTTGAGATCATAGCGAATCTATGTTCTTGGCTGGGCGCTAATGACCATAGAAGTTGTGCGCCCTAAAACAAAAAAACAAAAAAAAATAAAAAAAAATAGATCAATGTTATTCACGTTCCTCCTTGGTGCTGGCTATCCATGAGACACTTTTTGCTCTCGACCACTCACGACGCTCTGTGGTCTTCATTTGGTCTCCTGGTCACATCGGCATCCCGAACAACGAACGAGACGATGAGCTAGCCAAACAGGCTGTCCATGCGTCCGTGTTAGACATTGGCCTCCCGTCCTCAGATTACCAGTCTGTGTTGCGCCATAGAGTACGTGAGCTTTGGGCCGCAGAGTGTCGTACCCTGAGCCATCCCAACAAACTCGGGCAATAAAGGAGACTACAGCTGTGTGGCACTCGTCCATGCGGGCCTCTCGCCGGGACTTGGTAGTCCTGTGTCGGATCCGCATCGGCCACACTTGGCTGACCCATGGCCATCTTCTCCGCGGTGAGGACTCGCCTCGTTGCCGTTGTGGCTGTCCCTTAACGGTGGCCCACATTTTGATGGACTGCCATCTTTTAGCCGCCCTGCGGCGGGATTTTAATTTTCCTGTAATTTTATCTGAAGTTTTACGTAACGATGCCATTATGGCTGATTCTGTTTTAGGTTTTATTCGTGACAGCGGTTTTTACAACTCTATATGAAGTTTGTGTTGCCCCGTGGCTGAGCTTTCCTATTTTATTTTCATGGTCGGTCAACCACGGACTTTAGCTTTGTCATTTTATTTCCACACTTGTTTGCTGTTTCCATGTGATTGTGTCCTTTCGTGTTGTCTCCTGCCTTGTTGTCCTTTGTCGAATTTGTTTACATTTTATTGATTGAATGGGGTTTTCCTCCCGTAGCAGTTTTAACTCTGAAAAGTTCGCCCAGAGTTTCCCACACTTATCTCGCTCTTTGATGGAATGGGGACTGATGACCTCCGCAGTTTTGTCCCCCTAAAACATCAAACCAACCAACCAACCATCGAGTGGCATTGTTTCAATCACTGTCTTCCTTCTTTTTTAGAATATTTTGCGAAATCCCAATATTATGAATAGCAGGTATCAGTCGCCAGTTGATAAGACACAACTGCAGGGGCACTGTTCAAAGAACTGTTCAAAGAACTGTTCAAAGAACTGTTCAAAGAACTGTTCAAAGAACTGTTCAAAGAACTGTTCAAAGAACTGTTCAAAGAACTGTTCAAAGAACTGTTCAAAGAACTGTTCAAAGAACTGTTCAAAGAACTGTTCAAAGAACTGTTCAAAGAACTGTTCAAAGAACTGTTCAAAGAACTGGACTTGCGACCCCCCCCCATGGGGCCCACAGTTCTTTTGTGGCTACGTGTGTGGCGCGCACGGGGCCCCGAGCCGGAGCAGCCTTTCTTCTGCCCCAGGCTGCTTCGCTTTCCCTCCCCGTTTATGCCTTCGCCCGGAGACGGGCATATTTCG
Source organism: Locusta migratoria (assembly GCA_026315105.1). Lineage (NCBI taxonomy): Eukaryota > Metazoa > Arthropoda > Insecta > Orthoptera > Acrididae > Locusta > Locusta migratoria. The sequence continues at coordinate 98,055,067 of CM048744.1, read as the reverse complement.
TGAGCTACGGTGGTTCTTGTTGTCGTGTTTCTTCCTTCGTTCCTTCCTTTCTTACCCTTTGTTTCTGTCTTTCTCTCCTTGTATTCTCCTAGCCTTCTTCTCCTCCTCATTAGTCTCCGCCTCGGCGTTTGAGACACTGCTTGCCTTCTTTCTCTTCACTTCCTCTATTCTTCTTCTTTCCTCCTTGTGCGTGTCTGAAGGCCGACCCACGCATTATCATGCGTAGCTGGTGACGGTAACGCGTAATTCCCCGCCCCGGGTAGACAAGTAGGGCACTTACGTACCCCCTGGTAAAGGCCAGGCCCAGGGAGGGGTGATTACCCGAGCTGGTACCTTCCGAATACGCCGATTGATCCCTCCGTCAGTTCTCGGGAGGTGTGACCTGAGGTGTGAACAATCAGCTAAGGCGTGTAAGCCCTCGGAGAGGGCCCCCACTAGGAAGGAGCGCGCCATCGGAGACGCCGGTAATCACGGGGGACACTTCCGCGATGACTTCCTTCTCTTCTTTAGTGACGTTGACCCAGAAACGTAAGTTAGATTCGCCTCAGCAAAAAAGACTCTGCCGAATGTACCGAAATTTCTTGTCTCTCGCACAGACGGAAAAGATTTCAATTCTGTCAATCCTTTCGTTATACAGAAAGGTGTAGATGCAATTGCTGGCCCTGTTAAAACCTGTTCACGTCAGCGCAATGGAACATTGTTGCTGGAAGTGGACAGTGCCTTCCAAGCTCAAACTAATCCGGACTAAACTGTTACACACGTTTCTTGTCAAGGTGGAAGCACATCGCACACTCAACTCGTCACGGGGGTAGTCTTCACGAGATCCCTTGACGGGTTGTCTGATGAAGACATCCAATCGTATATGTCCGACCAGGGTGTGACAGCCGTCCATAGGGTAATGGAAAAAGGTCGATAACCAACTGACACCGACTCGTACTGTGTTTTTGACGTTCGACAGAGTTGACCTCCCGTCGAGGGTCAAAGCATGGTATGAAGTCATTTCCGTCCTGCCAACCCAACGCGCTGTTTTCAGTGCCACAGGTACAACCATACCCGTGAACATTGCCCAAATGCAGCAAAGTGTGTCACTTGCGGTAGGGACACCCATGAGGGGGATTGCCCACCTCCGTCCCCTCACTGCCTAAACTGCAACGGTGTCATGCGGCTTCCTCTCGCGACTGCCCTGTATACAAGGATGAGAAGCTAATCCAGCAAATTCAGGTTACGGAGAAGGTATCAACATCTGCCGCTCGAAAGTTGTTGGCGAGTCGAAAGCCCACTGTCCTCCCAGCAGGTACACTCTTTGACAAAAAACCTGGCCGCCGGCCGGCCGCCGCTGAGCCTACGTCCGAGCCGATCGCGACATGGGACAATAAAAGTGGCCGCGCTGATTCGCTTTAAGTCCAGCTATCTGCACAATCTGGCAACACTGCAGACTGCGGGAGTTCATACAGTACTTCTTGTGTGCAGTTAGAAGATAACTGGGTCAGCTACATCCGTGGTCTTGCGGTAAAGTGCGCGACTTGCATGTTCAGTATTAGCGATCGAAACCGACTGTTCACAAAAATTTTAAATTCATGTCACTCGTGCATGCTGATGCTACATGTGTAAGGGGAGCATATGTGTAACATATTTTATTTTTTGGTACACTGGTAATAACATTTCGGCCCAATAACATTGCCACCTCTGGCCGCAGCACTTGGCAGAGCTCTCCGCGGCCCACTCGCCGGCAGCAGCGGTGGCGGCGCTACACAGCGCTGCCTCGCCCTCTGCCCACAGCGCCTGCCGCCGCCCAACACCCTGGATGCGTAAAATGCTGTAGTGTTGCTGAGTGGTGATCCATAAAAAAAGGTTGCGATTCGTATTTCACACAGGATATAACGAAGCAGACCACCTATTTTAAATGATGAGCATATAATACATTAGAGAGGCAAAAAAAATGTCATTGTCCAATACAATGGCACTCTACGATGGTTAACACTCATTTGTGGTTTAAATCTCGATCCTTTTCCTTTCAGAAAAGCCTTTCATGTAATTTGTTATTGTTATCAGTTCATATATTTTAATCAAGACGTACTATGTAACTCACTAAAATGTTTTAGTGTCGTCGTTTCATTCCTTACGGTAAATGTATGAGCTAAATTATGTGAATACGTTTCAGTGCACGTTCTAAAGCAACACAGGCACACTGCAAGGTTCGTGTCTTCATGTCTCATTTCTACAGGAGATATTTCGCATCAATGAAGGTGAATTCGAATTTCTTCGAAGGCGTTTGTATGGTGAAGCAAAGAAGACATCTAATACCATTTCCATAATTTGAAGTCGACCTTTCTGAAAGACTTATTGTATAAAGCTTTTCTTATGATTCCGTTAAAGAGTTTCTTCTTGCAATCTGCAGCGTATAAAGTAAAATAAAACGAAATTTCATTCCCAAACGCAATTTTTCCAACCAGGATTAGAACTGCCGCCTTACACCAGGCTTGTATCATGAGACACAAGCAGAACCACACAGCCAACCACACACGGCCGCATATTGCCCTCAGACTCTCACATATTCAATGCTGAGCCTCTAACGCATCGCGAAAGATAACCTGAAAGTCACCTACACAAATAACTACATTCCTTGAGTGCAAAAGTTAAATTTCTGTCTCTCATTTCACGTGGGCATTACACATCATGAGTTATGAAAGTAGAAGAGGAATGTCAAGTGAACTTAGCGAGACAATTCAGTACCACTTGCGGAAGTAACTGCACTATCACAGTGTTGCCAAATATCAGCAACGATGTTGTCAGTTCTTAGCTGTACTAGGAAGACCTGTGTGGCGATAAGCGACGCGAAATCGCGTACGTCTCTTGCGGGCTTCTAGAGGGGAGTCGCGCATTTTGGTTAATATGCGGCGCTCGCTCCTGATAGTTTCCGTCGTCACATTTAGGATGCAGATATTAAATTCGTCCAATGAGGCCGAAACTAGCGTTTAAATTTGTTGAAGTTTACTGCATTATGATATATTTTCAGCAAATGACTAGAGAAAAAAAATACTGATATTGTGATTGCAACATACGGGAGATCACAAACTGAGATACATAAACATGCATCACGATTACTGTTTCATTACCCCCCCTCCAAAAAAAAGACTAAAACAATTGCTATGTTACATTTCGACAAAAGCTAATTTTTTGTTGAAAAGTTACTGGAAATAATGATGCCCCATCCGTCTCGAAAAACTTTGTAACTAGAAAGCGACTGCGTTTCAAAATGCAGCCTTACGACTGTGCAAGTAATGTTTCATGTCTTCTACGTGAATACATAAATGTATTGGTATGCTTGAAAGCCAGAAGAAACATAGTTAACTGACTATTTGTGCAACACAGTAATTATTTCATTTGAGTATTCAGAAGACTGGATATTTAAAATTACGGCCATGACCACAGAAACTAAACTGTATATGTCGGAAATGTTCAATCGGAGGTTTTTCCTCTGCAAACATATACATATAGTCTATAGACTACTAAGCAGCTTTTTATTTCGTTGTGTTACAGCCTTGTTGGGCCAACAAATGATGAGAATTTGAACCCATGTGTCTGATGGATTTTTCGAACGTTGCAACCTACGACTTGCATGTTTTGTTGCTTAGTATCTGTGGTCACGATGTTAAATTAACAGAAATTGTTACAAATGTTTTACCTACTTTCTCCTATGGTCCTATTTTTCGACAAACCACACATTCTTTCTGGTCTCTTGGCCACATGGGAAAGAAGGTTTTTGCAACTGAATTAATGATAATAATGATGGTAATAATGATAGTAATCAATGGTGTTTACAGCGTTACAGCAGAATGATAAAGATTACAATAAGAATAGAAAATGCCGATCTCTTGGTTGACACACTGCAATGAGTTTTGGTATTTCGTTGCTGAATACCATTTAGGACATTTTTCAGAGGAGAAAAATAGACGTGAAGCCACACACATCACTAGTACAACGATACCTCACTAATCAACTATGCTTGCTGTAGATCAGAAAACGAGAATGGCGCCACCGAGCTAAAATGAGATTACTCGTTCAGTTATATGACATTTGTTGGCAGTTAATACACACAGTCCCGACATAAAACACAAAACTGTTTGCAATTTAAGCAGGGGTAGACCTTTCTGCGGTCGAATATTTAGTTCAGGATAACAGTCATTTAAATGCAATGACTAATCTCATATCCTCATGAATATTGTAAAATACCTCGAATTCTGAAACTAAGGGTACGATCAGAGTTGCCTAGTATCGTAACCAATACTGCTAAGCTATAGGAAGAATTTCTTGGCCATTCCACAATATCCTCATTCCTACAAACAGCTTGCTTCAACTGGCTTTTATCCATGCTGCGTTGCCAAAGCCCATTCTAAGTAAGGCTTCAGTCCGACAACATCATTGAAAATGCTGATGAACAGATGACTTACCTTCATCAAATTCCGGGGAGAGTTTCTTTTAACGAAACGGATAAAGTGTGAAATGACTACTTTCTCCAAAGTTCCTACGCATTTTTGTCCCAAATTGGACGTATATACGTTCAATCTTTTCATACGCGGCTCACATTGCAGGAATATCACCAAAATGAGCATCTGGTGGGTACCGTCCTACAGCAGCTATTACGCAAGATTTTACCGATAATCATAAAATTGACCAGACGGCTTTTGCTGCAGAATATAGTGACTTCTATTACATCCGCATACCCTTTCCCAATAAGAAACTGTTTCCTTCGTATAGTGATGCCCCTGTTTAGGTGAATTATAATGTTAGTGTTTAATGTTGCTTCAGAAGTACTTTTTGTTTTAAATATTTTTATCTTTGCAGGTGATTCAAAGTAATTGTAATAATTCGTTTCCCATCAAACTACTCCATTCATTCGATCTATTATTTGTAAAGTAATTGCAACCGCCAAAAGTGAAATTGTCCTATAAACCAAACCGTTTGGTTATTTCAGGTCTGTCGTCCATAGGCAGTACGAATATTGTTCGTAACCGTAAGTAGTTTGCTCTTGCTGTTCATCTCCTTAATATGGTTAAACACATATTTTCCCTATAATTCTCCTCGTGAAGTGTGAACTGCTGTGCTTTATTATTGTTAGTACCATTAGTTTTTATTTCAAGTTGATCTCTGAATTTTATTTTGTATTACCGTTACATTTGTTTGTTAAATATGTTTCACAATATTGAAGATCAACAAGTTCTCATATCCATTAATATAAGCGAGTTAGAGCTAATGTATAACGGTCATTATTGTCTTGTTTCATCCTAAAGGTTCCTCTGAAAATCTGGAACACTCCTTTTAACACCCTTAATTTGAAACCGATACGTAGGCAGAGGACATTCACGGATTGCTCGTTTATTAACGTCATTCATAATGATAATTTAGATCAAATTTTGTACTCAGTCCATTTAATTTTTATAGTAGCGGTAAAATTACAGCCTTGCGCATTCTACGGAATCTGTTCAAAATCAATGAATAAGAGATACGTCAATACTTTTATTTACTAACTTTTAGCAACCAACAGTTTTCCCTAATGTTTTAAACAATGGCACAATTCATCGATCAATTTTAATCGTTGTAACACGTGTTTATTAGGTTGCTTTATTGTCTATTGTGTTTTTGTTACAAATTTTACAATTCACTTTATACTAACAATAGGCCAGAAACTTAATTAATGTAACTCAGAACCGCGTGATAATGCAATATTTACTCGCATTCGTTTTTGCTACGGAACGAGTTAGTGCAGTGGTAACACACGGGACTCATATTCGGCTGCACGGCGGATCGAACTGGCCTTCGGCCATTTGGATTTGAGTTTTCCATGATTTTCCTAAATCAGTCTAGGCAAATACCGGAATGGTCCCTGCGGCAGGACACGGCCGATTTCCTTCCACATCCTTATCATGACAATCCGAACTTCTGCTTCGCTCTAATGACCCCTTGTCGAAGGGACGTTAAATCGTAACCTTCCTTATTTCTTTCGTGTCACGTGTGCAATAGAGCTTACTTTGTTCATGTTCCCGTGTGTTGGTACAAATTTTGCAGTTCATTTCAAACCAACTTCCCTCTGAACAAGAGACCTTGAACTTTCAAGTTAACTTAGAACTGGATGACACTGCTTCATTAACGCCATTTCTTAATTGGTCTGTGATGGAGGGCACTTTTTATACAACTGCTGTTTCCGCCTGTTTCTCTTCCAGTTGTGAATGGTTCGCCGTTAAAACTATTTCTGGTAAGACTTAGTGTGAGTTCATATCGCCCTATCTTTTTTACCTTCACGATCTTTTCGTGACTAATACATAAGAGGGGTTAGGTGAAATATAAATAAAACAATTGTATCGAATGTCTCTGTTGTATTCTCATAAAAACGTTTGAAATTGAAAAATTTCACACATACAAAATTTGAAAGGTGTAAAATAATCATTCAAATGGAAAATGCATATAAACGTGGTTTTAAAATAGACTAAGACGTGTAAAGTAACTTTTGTCCACTCGATAATTAATACCGCGTTAAGGATAGTTCCAATAAATTTTCCAATTTTTAAGAGCTATGTCAGACATCATAGTAACACCGGAACACAGTGTTCTTGCATCATGAGTAATGCTAACAGTAGCGTTTAGTGGCCACCAACAATATCAGTATTTTTTTCTCTAGTCATTTGCTGAAAATATATCATAATGCAGTAAACTTCAACAAATTTAAACGCTAGTTTCGGCCTCATTGGACGAATTTAATATCTGCATCCTAAATGTGACGACGGAAACTATCAGGAGCGAGCGCCGCATATTAACCAAAATGCGCGACTCCCCTCTAGAAGCCCGCAAGAGACGTACGCGATTTCGCGTCGCTTATCGCCACACAGGTCTTCCTAGTACAGCTAAGAACTGACAACATCGTTGCTGATATTTGGCAACACTGTGATAGTGCAGTTACTTCCGCAAGTGGTACTGAATTGTCTCGCTAAGTTCACTTGACATTCCTCTTCTACTTTCATAACTCATGATGTGTAATGCCCACGTGAAATGAGAGACAGAAATTTAACTTTTGCACTCAAGGAATGTAGTTATTTGTGTAGGTGACTTTCAGGTTATCTTTCGCGATGCGTTAGAGGCTCAGCATTGAATATGTGAGAGTCTGAGGGCAATATGCGGCCGTGTGTGGTTGGCTGTGTGGTTCTGCTTGTGTCTCATGATACAAGCCTGGTGTAAGGCGGCAGTTCTAATCCTGGTTGGAAAAATTGCGTTTGGGAATGAAATTTCGTTTTATTTTACTTTATACGCTGCAGATTGCAAGAAGAAACTCTTTAACGGAATCATAAGAAAAGCTTTATACAATAAGTCTTTCAGAAAGGTCGACTTCAAATTATGGAAATGGTATTAGATGTCTTCTTTGCTTCACCATACAAACGCCTTCGAAGAAATTCGAATTCACCTTCATTGATGCGAAATATCTCCTGTAGAAATGAGACATGAAGACACGAACCTTGCAGTGTGCCTGTGTTGCTTTAGAACGTGCACTGAAACGTATTCACATAATTTAGCTCATACATTTACCGTAAGGAATGAAACGACGACACTAAAACATTTTAGTGAGTTACATAGTATGTCTTGATTAAAATATATGAACTGATGACAATAACAAATTACATGAAAGGCTTTTCTGAAAGGAAAAGGATCGAGATTTAAACCACAAATGAGTGTTAACCATCGTAGAGTGCCATTGTATTGGACAATGACATTTTTTTGCCTCTCTAATGTATTATATGCTCATCATTTAAAATAGGTGGTCTGCTTCGTTATATCCTGTGTGAAATACGAATCGCAACTTTTTTTTATGGATCACCACTCAGCAACACTACAGCATTTTACGCATCCAGGGTGTTGGGCGGCGGCAGGCGCTGTGGGCAGAGGGCGAGGCAGCGCTGTGTAGCGCCGCCACCGCTGCTGCCGGCGAGTGGGCCGCGGAGAGCTCTGCCAAGTGCTGCGGCCAGAGGTGGCAATGTTATTGGGCCGAAATGTTATTGCCAAAAAATGAAATACGTTACACATATGCTCCCCTTACACATGTGGCATCAGCATGCACGAGTGACATAAATTTAAAATTTTTGTGAACAGTCGGTTTCGATCGCTAATACTGAACATGCAAGTCGCGCACTTTACCGCAAGACCACGGATGTAGCTGACCCAGTTATCTTCTAACTGCACACAAGAAGTACTGTATGAACTCCCGCAGTCTGCAGTGTTGCCAGATTGTGCAGATAGCTGGACTTAAAGCGAATCAGCGCGGCCACTTTTATTGTCCCATGTCGCGATCGGCTAAGACTTAGGCTCAGCGGCGGCCGGCAAGCGGCCAGGTTTTTTGTCAAAGAGTGTACATACAGTAAGGTCCTCACCTCAACTCAACCTACTAAGGATTCCAGTACCCAGACTTGTGATTTCACTTTCGCTGACACAGTTGTGCGATCCGCCAGCCCGAAGATTGCCCGTTCCACGTCCCCGCTGCTTCTAAGGTACAGTCTTCGTCAACCTCTAGTAAACTGCTGGCACCTAAACAAGATGCCTGGACCTTGGAAAAGGAACCCGTCCATGAGGATTTCCTGCGTTCTCAGGCTTCCCAACCGTCAACTGCCTCTTCCCGCCGTCACTCTTCCAGAAGAGCTGACAAGACAGAGTTCCTCTCCTTCCCCGCCGAGGCGTGGCCAATCCGTCACGCCGTCCAACAGTTGTCGGCCTCGGCCGTCTTCTGTTTCACCGGGACGCTCCGTTTGCCGGGCGCCCGGCCCTCTACGGGCGGTGGAAACTGCCCCTCCTGATCAACTCAGGGAGGTGGCAGGCGCGTCGGTCGAACCTATGGGCCACGACCCTTTGCCCCTGGACAGCGACAGCAGTGCTCCCTCGAAATCCGGTTCTCAGCGGCCGTCGAGGTGACCCCGCTTGCTAGTTGCTTTTTATCCTTATTTCTTATCTAATTTTTTATCATGGCGCTCCTTCAATGGAATATTCGCGGCATTCGTTCCAATCGGGAGGAGTTAAAGCTACTCCTTCGGTTGCACTGCCCGCTTCTAGTCTGTCTACAAGGGACTAAGTTGCGTCCACGTGATCGTGCAGACTTTCCACACTACACCTCTGTGAGGTTCGACCTGCCACCCGTGGAAGGTATCCCAGCCCATGAAGGGGTTCTGATGCTCCTTCGAGACGATGTCTATTTCCATCCCATTTCCTTGCATACTCACCTATAGGCAGTTGCAGTCCACATCACTTTATCCACATTCACCTTCTCCCTCAGTAATATCTATTCGCCATCGTCATCTGCCCTTACTAGGGCAGATGTGCTACACCTTGTTGAACAGCTCCTTTCACCTTTCGTGTTGGTAGGCGACTCTAATGCCCACAACCCACTATGGGGCTCTCCGGCACCTTGTCAGAGAGGCTCCCTTTTGGTGGACCTTCTCCAACACCTCGATCTTGTCTGCCTCAACACCGGTGCACCGACCTTCCTTTCAGACACAACACACTTATTCCCATATAGACCTCGCAATATGCACTCCTCAGCTTGCAGGTCGGTTTGAGTGGTATGCACTTTGACACGTACTCAAGTGACCATTTCCCCTGTATCATCCACTTCCTGCATCATTCCCCATCTCCTCGTCCCATCAGTAGGAACATTTCCAAAGCCAACTGGGGGCTTTATTCGTCCGTGGCTGGTTTTCACGATCAGAATTTTCCCAACTGTGACAGTCAGGTCGACTACCTCACAGAAGTTATTCTCACCGCTGCTTAACGTTCCATACCTCGTACATACTCTTCTCCACGTCGTGTACAGGTCCCTTGGTGGACTGCAGCCTGCCGCGACGCTCTTAAGCCCGGCGCCGTGCTTACGCCTTCCGCCGCCACCCAACTTTGGAGAATTGCATAAATTATCAACGTATGAGAGCGCAATGTCGTCGTATCATAAACGACAGCAAGAAAGCTTGCTGGACTGCTTTTACTAGTTCTTTTAACCGTTTTACTCCCTCCACGGTTGTTTGGGGTGGCCTACGCCGTTTATCCGGCATTAAGGTCCACTCACGATTCCTGGCCTGACAGTGGAGAATGCAGTCCTTGTGGACCCCGCTGCTGTTTCCAACGCATTGGGCCGTTTCTTTGCGGAGGTTTCGAGCTCTGCCTATTATCACCCTGCCTTTCTCCCTCGCAAACAGGTAGAGGAGGCACGGCTGCCTTCTTTCCACTCTTTTAATTGTGACAATTATAACGTCCCCCTTAATCATGCAGGAGCTAGACCGTGGTCTCGTCCTGTCCCGATCTTCTGCTCCCGGCCCGATTCCATTCACATTGAAATGCTGAAGAACCCAACTCCTGCGGGCAAGTGCTTTCTTCTCAGTACCTACAATCGCATATGGACTGAAGGTCATGTTCCCACAAGTTGGCGTGAAGCCACTGTTGTCCCCATCCCCAAACCAGGGAAGGACAAACATCTTCCTTCCAGTTATCGCCCCATTTCTCTGACGAGCTGCGTCTGTAAGGTGATGGAACGCATGGTTAACGCTCGGTTGGTCTGGCTCCTCGAATCTCGCCGCCTCCTGACTAATATCCAATGCGGTTTTCGTCGACACCGCTCTGCTGCTGATCACCTCGTTACGTTGTCGACCTTCATTATGAACAACTTTCTAAAGAAGCGTCAAACAGTAGCGGTGTTCTTCGACTTGGAGAAGGCATACGATACCTGTTGGAGAGCGGGCATTCTCCGTACATTGCACACATGGGGCCTTCGGGGCCGCCTTCCTCTTTTCATTCAAGCGTTTTTGGGCCCCCCCAGGGGGCCCACAGCTCTTTTGTGGGTACGTGTGTGGCGCGCACGGGTCCCCGAGCCATTGCGGCCTTCCTTCCTGTTTCCCAGGCCCCTTTTCCTCACCCTGGCTCCCTCCCTTCCTAATCCTTTTTCCCACCCTACCCTTCTCCAACCCCGTCTCTAGGTGTTCTCGTGTTGACGGCCCGGCTATTCCCATGGTACTGTTGGTTTGGCAATTGTGTCTTTGTTTGCCGTGTTCACTGATTTCGGCCCAGTTAGGTCCCCATTGTGGTTTGACCTCCACGAAAATTTTCTGATTAAGTGTGAGCCATTTGGGGAAGAACTCCCAACCTAGCCCCTATGGCGCGGATTCCTACCCTTTCCTTCCACATCCCTTCCTCGCCGTAGCCCCCTCCCCCACTAGGTCACCAGCACGGTAGCCAGTCCGTGTGGTGGGGCTGTTATGTACCCTCATGGTTGAGCCCCCTGAATTGCACAGGGATCACATTGCCGATGCCTGAGCTGTGACCTCCTCATGAATGCCAAGGAGTCGATGCTTGTCTTTGCGGGGCATCAGGACTCCCGGCAACGGTCATCCTGCCAGGTGGCGTTGCTGTGGCTGGGTGGCGCCCTTGAGGAGAGCCCCTGTTTCGGAGTGGGTGGCATCGGGGCGGACATTCCGCAATGAAGAGGAGACAAGCCACAGAAAATCCTGGCTCTAAGTCAGGTGTCTCGAAGGTTGGAAGATTTAATTTCAGTAGATACGACCCCAAATCGTTTCCTTCCCTAACTCAATCTTGGGGGGAACGAGGGTCCACAAAGCAGGCTGAGACTTATTCACCTAGATACTTAGTGTGTACCAGACAGGATGGGGAATCTTTCCAGGCAACTAAGCCTTCCTTCTTCGTCGAACACCTCGAAGAAAGGTTTGGCGAAGTTGCCGGAATGTCGAAACTGCGCGACGGTTCGGTCCTAATACAGGCGGAGACCCCTGCTCAATCACGGAGCCTCTTAAAATGTGATCATTTAGGTGAAATTCCTGTCACAGTAACGCCCCACAAGTCCTTAAATAGGGTACAGGGGGTGATATACCATCGAGACCTTTTGCTACAGACAGATGATGAGTTACGCGAGCACCTACAACGACGCGGAATCCATTTTGTCCGGCGCGTATTTAGAGGACCCAAGGATAATAGGGTGGCCACTGGCGCATTTGTCTTGGCCTTTGAGGGTGACAATCTGCCCGAAAAGGTCAAGGTCATGATGTATCGCTGTGACGTCCAGCCATACATCCCCCCTCCAATGCGATGTTTCAAGTGTTGGCGTTTCGGACACATGTCCTCTCGTTGCAACGCTGCTGCAACCTGTCGGGACTGTGGCCGTCCTTCACACCCGGACGCTGCCTGTACTCCTCCTCCTTACTGCGTCAACTGCAGTGGTCACCACTCTCCCTGTTCGCAGGACTGTCCCGCTCTACACAAAGAGCGGAAGATAGTAGAATATAAGACCTTGGACCGACTAACCTACTCAGAGGCTCGGAGGAAGTACGAAAAGCTGCATCCAGTGACATTACTTTCTTCATATGCTGCAGCTACATCGATGGCGCCACAACCAGTGGCCACTTCTCGCACTGTTGTAACTCCATCTGTGGGCCCTATGGGCCGCCCCTCCACCTTGGCCCCTCAGACATCTGGAGGCACACCATCTTCTGCGGGGCCTATACTGCCCCCCACGTCGGGAGTGGTTACCCCTACTCCCCAGCCAGAAAAGGGTTCACCTTCTCTGGCTTCTTCTTCTGGGAAGGGAACCTGTTCTTCCCTTCCACCCGTGTCACCACCGAAATTAGACTCCAGCCAGCGGCTGAAGGACACTCGGCCAGAACGCCGCCTGGCTCCTCAGTCTTCCCACGCTCCTCAAGCCCCGCCGGAGAAACCCCCCTCCTCCGGTAGGCCCAAGGAACGACGGGAAGACAAAAAAGAAAAGAAGGAAAAGACAGTGAAGCGCAAGGAAACGCTGGCGGCCTCGGTGCCCCCAACCCTTGCACGTGACGCACCGGAGGATGAGGTCATCCTTCTTGCGACGCCCGAAGATCTGGCCTTCGCAGATCTCGGGGATGCCATGGAGACGGAGGATCAGACTTCACAGCCAAAGACGAGTGCTCCTGCCATCCCTCTTCCATCTTCATCTTCATGCACCGTCAACCAGGAGACAGTCTGATCCTCCAATGGAATTGTGGAGGATTTTTCGGTCACTTGGCCGAATTGCGTCAGCTGATGAGCTCTTTTCCACCACTTTGTGTTGCTCTCCAGGAAACCTGGTTTCCTAGTGATCGGACCCCCACCCTTCGGGGCTACCGGGGGTACTTCAATAACCGCACCATCTACAATAGGGTGTCGGGCGGGGTATGTCTATATGTACATACCTCTGCCTATAGTTCCCCAGTGCCACTTCACACAGCCCTGGAGGCTGTCGCTGTCAGGGTACGAGCATCACAGGACATTACCATCTGTTCCCTTTATCTCCCTCCTGATGCAGCAGTGGCACCAGCTGACCTGGCAGCCTTGATCGGTCAACTTCCTTCACCATTTCTTATTTTAGGAGATTTTAACGCACATCACCCCCTATGGGGGAGCAACGTGACTACAGGACGTGGTCGAGACTTTGAACTACTTTTTACCCAACTTGACCTTTGTATTCTTAATACAGGAGCTCCTACCCATTTTAGTGTGGCCCATGGCACCTTTTCCACCATAGACCTTTCTGTATGTAGTCCGGGCTTACGTCCACTCCTTAACTGGTGGGTCCATGATGACCTATGTGGAAGCGACCATTTTCCCATCTTCCTTTCGCTTCCCCGCCACCAACGCCACGCACGCCTACCCCGCTGGTCCTTCCACAGGGCCGACTGGGCAGCACACTCTTCCGCTGCAACGTTGGATACCCCTCTCCCTGCTGATGCGACAATGGCTGTTGAGCAACTTATTTCCATTGTCGTTTCTGCTGCTGAGTCCGTGATACCATCTTCTTCTGCCTTACCTCGGCGAAGACCAGTGCCCTGGTGGTCACTGGAGATAGCAGCAGCTATCCGCAATCGCCGCAGGGCTCTGCAGCAGTACTGGCGCCACCCCACCCTTGACCACCTGGTTGCATTTAAGCGTCTTCGGGCCCAGACACGCCGGCTTATCCGGCAGCGCAAGCAAGCATGCTGGGAGGAATATGTATCCACAATTGGACCCCGTGTCTCTTCTAGCCAGATTTGGACAAAGATTCGTCGTATATCAGGTCACCATCCACCGACAGGGGTCGCGGGTCTCTCTATCCACGGTACAATCCATACCGACCCGACCATCATTGCCGAGTATTTTGCAGCGCACTTTGCTCTTAATTCGGCGTCCACTGCCTACAGCCAAGGTTTTTGTACCTTAAAAGAGCGGGCTGAGCGAAGGCAGTTGGTATTTCGCACAAACCGCCAAGAGCCGTACAATGCGCCATTTACAGAGTGGGAATTTCAAACTATTCTTGCCAGTTGCCCCAATACATCTGCAGGACCGGACCGAATCCACTGTCAAATGCTGAAACATCTTTCTGAACACTCGCAACCCCATCTTTTGGATTTCTTTAATCGTCTCTGGGTCGAGGGAGCATACCCGTCCCAATGGCAGGAGAGTATCGTTATCCCTCTGTTAAAACCAGGTGCAGATCCATTGAACGTTGACTGTTACCGTCTCATAAGCCTCACAAACGTTCTTTGTAAACTTTTTGAACGTTTGGTGAGCCGGCGACTTCTGTGGGTTCTCGAGTATGGGGGTCTGCTCGCCCCACAAGAAGGTGCTTTCCGGCAGGGTCGCTCTGCCATTGATAACCTTCTCTCTTTGGAGTCGGCGATCCGTACTGCCTTCGCCCGACGTCACCGTCTCGTCGCCATCTTTTTCGACCTCCGGAAAGCATATGACACGGCATGGCGCCATCACATCCTTGCCACGCTACATGGGTGGGGTCTTCGTGGCTCCCTCCCACTTTTTATTCAGAATTTTTGACTTTCGCGCCGCTTTAGAGTCCGCATTGGCACCTCCTTCAGTTCCTCCCATATCCAAGAGAATGGGGTACCACAAGGGTCCATCCTCAGTGTACCCCTCTTCTTAGTGGCCATTAATGGCCTAGTGGCTGCAGTGGGGCCATCGGTTTCCTGCTCCCTCTATGCAGACGACTTTTGCATGTACTATTCCACTGCTAGTACAAGTGTAGCTGAACGACGACTGCAGGCAGCCATCCATCGGGCGCAGAATTGGGCCTCTGCCCATGGTTTCACATTTTCCCCTGCAAAAACTAGGGTAATGCACTTTTGTCGCCAACGGGCGGTACATCCGCATCAAGAGCTCTACCTTGATGGTGAGCTCCTTCAGGTTGTGGACACACACCGCTTCCTGGGTCTCCTTTTCGACTCACGTTTGACATGGCTCCCTCATCTGCGCCAGCTTAAGCAACGGTGTTCCCGGTATTTGGACATCCTTCGTTGCCTCAGCCATACTGTCTGGGGGGCAGCACGCCCTGTCCTCCTGCGGCTGTACAATGCTCTGGTGCAGTCACGTCTAGACTACGGAAGCCAGGTCTACGGCTCAGCCTCTCCATCTGCACTGCGAGTTCTCGACCCAGTGCATCATACAGGCATCCGTCTGGCCACTGGAGCCTTTCGTACAAGCCCTGTCACAAGTCTCTTGGCAGAGGCTGGAGTCGCCCCGTTGCGATACCGGCGCCAACAACTACTCGCCCAGTATGCTGCTAGAGTTCACTGTACCCCTCGGCATCCGAATAACAGACTCCTCTTTCCGGGAGAGGTCACTCGTTTGCGCAGAGGCGACCTCGGTCGGGACTCCCGATAGCAGCGCGTGTCCAATCGCTACTGTCGACCGTGGACTCCTTACCTCTTAACCGTCCCTTCCGCTCGACTTTCCATGCTCCTCCCTGGACCGTTCCTCAGCCGCGGATTCGGTTGGATCTTTCCCGTGAGCCGAAGACCTATATTTCTCCTCTGGTCCTACGGCATCAGTTTTATGCACTGCTCCGTGAGTTCAGTAACTCTGAGGTCATTTATACAGACGGTTCTTCAGATGGCGACCACACTGGTTATGCCTACATCCATGGCGCCCATGTTGAACAACGCTCTTTGCCACCCGGCAGCAGCGTCTTCACCGCAGAACTGGTGGCTATATACCGCGCCCTTAACCACATCCGCATGTGCCCCGGGACCTCCTTTCTGATCTGTAGCGACTCGCTGAGCGGTTTACAGGCCCTTGATCAGTGTTATGCTCGTCATACATTGGTCAGGGCCATTCAGGAGTCGATACTGGCTCTTAGTGACTCCGGTCGCTGTGTTACATTCGTTTGGACCCCGGGCCATGTAGGCATCCCGGGCAACGAGAGCGTTGACCAGCTAGCCAAACAGGCTACCACTTGCCGCCCTCTGGAGATTGGCCTCCCAGAAGCAGACTTCCGCCCATTGCTTCGCACTAAAATACGCGACCTGTGGAACGCCGAATGGTCCGCTCTGGACGTGCCCAATAAGCTGCGTTCGATAAAGGACACAACATCCGTCTGGAAGTCGTCACAGCTGGGATCCCGTAGGGACTCCGTGGTTCTCTGCCGTCTCCGCATTGGTCACACCCATCTGACGCATGGTCACCTCCTCCGTCGAGAGGACCCGCCCATGTGCCAATGTGGTGCCCCATTGACTGTGGTCCATCTCCTACTCGACTGTCCCATTTTAGCCCCACTGCGGCATTCTTTTAACCTCCCGAACACTCTCTCTTTGGTGCTCGGCGACGATGCCTCTGTGGCTAATTTGGTTTTACGATTTCTTCGTGCTGCGGGGTTTTACCAGTTGCTGTGAGTCCTTTTGGATGGTTTTTTAGATAATTTTCTATGTTCTCCTTGACGTGTCTTTAGAATACAGTTTTTATTTTGTACGCTATGTGGTTGGCTTTTCCCTTTTTATACACATGGTCGGTCAACCACATTCACTGGCTCTGTCATTTTTGTATCATACTTGTTTCTGTGTGTCTGGTGTCTTTCGTATTGTCTCGTGTTGACTCAGTCAATAATTAATTGACGGTACATTCTTTCATTCTGCTTTGTTTTTAATCTCATTCAGGCACATTTTTTTATCGTTCTGTTTTTTGTGTGTTGCCTAGATATGAAGCGGGGGACTGATGGCCATAGCAGTCTAGTCCCCCTAAAACCCCCCATCACAACAACAACATCAAGCGTTTTGGCGGATCGCAAGTTCCGGGTATGGGTAGGCTCTGTTTTGTCAGATACCTTTTGCCAGGAGAATGGGGTACCACAGGGCTCCGTCTTGAGTGTGGCGCTCTTTGCCATTGCAATCAATCCGATCGTAGATTGCCTTTCAGCCGACGTCTCCGGATCTTTTTGTTGACGATTTCCCACTTTATTGTAGCGGCCAGCGGACGTGTGTCTTGGAGCGTTTTCTTCAACGCTGTGTTGACCGTCTATATTCCTGGTGCATCGCAAACGGCTTCCGATTCTCCACTGAGAAAACTGTGTGTATAAACTTCTGGAGATACAAGGAATTTCTTCCACCCTCTCTACATCTCGGCCCTGTTGCTCTCCCTTTCGTGGAGACTACGAAATTCTTGGGACTCATGTTGGATCGTAAACTTTGCTCGTCCACACACGTGTCCTACCTGGCTGCCCGTTGTGCCCGATCCCTTAATGTTCTTCGTGTCCTCAGTGGCACGTCATGGGGAGCGGATCGTACCGTCCTGCTTCACCTTTACCAGGCCATTGTTCAGTCGAAGCTCGACTACGGAAGCCTTGTATACTCTTCAGCACGGCCGTCGATTCTCCGCCGTCTCAACTCTATCCACCATCGGGGTTTACGTCTTGCAACCGGTGCATTTTATACTAGCCCTGTTGAAAGTCTGTATGCCGAGGCTGCTGTATTACCCTTGCCCACTCTGCGTGACATACTCGTGTCGGTAGGCATGCCGCCTGCGGTCGATGCCCAACCATCCATCTTACCGATTATTTCTTGACGACTCACTCGATCGCCAATATCAGTTGTCTGCGATTGCCTTGCTTCCACCTGGAGTTCGGTTTCGCCGCCTACTACAGCGGTTGGATTTTACCCTTCCTTCCACCTTTCGGTTGAGCGAAAGCCCATTGCCACCGTGGCATCAGGCCCAGGTACACACTCTCCTTGAACTTAGTTCGCTCCCCAAGGAGAGCACTCCGGATTTGGTATACCGCTTGAGGCTTGTCGAACTCCGTTCGCGGTTCGATAATGCCATATTTATTTACACTGATGGTTCCAAGAGCACTGCCGGTTTCAGATCTGCCTTCGTCGTCGGGGACAACTGGTTCCAATACAAGCTCCCTGACCGGTGTTCGAGCTTCACGGCTGAGCTTTTTGCCCTCCACCAGGCCGTTTTGTACACCTGCCGCCACCGCGAACCTTTCTATGCCATATGTTCTGACTCCCTTAGTGCCCTGCAGAGTCTTAAGGACCCTTTCTCGAACCATCCTCTCGTGTATCGGATCCAACGATCCCTCCAGTTGCTAGCTGATGACATCGGTCACGTTTCTTTCCTGTGGGTCCCTGGCCACGTGGGAGTGCCCGGGAATGAGACCGCCGACATAGCAGCTAAGGCCGGAGCTCTTTTGCCTCGCATGGCTACCTTTTGCGTCCCATCGGACGATGTTCATCGGGCTGTTCGCCGGAGTATCATGTCGCAATGGCACAGTGCGTGGTTTTCAATGTACAACAATAAATTGAGAACTGTAAAACCGATCCCGACCACTTGGAGGACCTCTTCACGCCCCTCTCGGCGACAGGTCATCCTGGTCCGGTTGCGGATCGGTCACTGCCGTTTCAGCCACCGTCACTTGCTCTCTGCCGACCCTGCACCGCTGTGCTCCTGCGGTGAACTGCTGACAGTGCGACATGTTTTACTGACTTGTGTTAATTTTAATCATCTCCGTGTAGCCCTTCACTTTCCGTCTACTCTGGAGGAAATTTTAGCTGATGACACACGAGCAGCTGCTCGAGTTTTGCGTTTTATCAACTTGGCCAACTTATCCAAGGATATTTAACCCTTTTAATTGTCTTTTATCTTTCGTTTTTATCCTCTTGTTGATTTTCTGACAGTCACCATTTATTTTTTTATTTAATTATTTATTTATTTATTTATTTATTTTTTTGAGATCATAGCGATTCTATGTTCTTGGCTGGGCGCTAATGACCATAGAAGTTGTGCGCCCTAAATCCCCAAAAAAGCACGTCCTTGTCACAAGAATGCTGAAGAGATACAATCTCTTATAAAAGCGAATATTCATGGTATCCCTGTTAACATTATAAGAGATACAGGTGCCACAGTGTGTGTGTAAAGTGCAGACTTTTATAAAAGACTGTCAAATGCTAAGTGCCGACGTTTCCAGTAGTGAATTGTTAAGTTAAAGGAGCTAGAAGCGAACAATCTCAAATAATCAAGAACCAGGTACGAGTAGCTATAACACTCGAGGGGAAGAAATAAATTCTACCTTTCTCGTAGTGAAAAATTTAAATGTTCCGTGTTTTCTGGGGTGTGATTTTTTTTTTAGAGGAAGGAAGGCAATCATCGACCTCTCACAAGGGAAATTAATTTTTGACTATGATGATAAACGTATTTCACTGTACTTGGTGAGGATGTTACAACCACATAAGTACATTTGACTCTTATGCTTTGGCAATAAAGACATACGTTTACTGTGTGTAAATAACGTTGTTTTAAATGACTTTTATTACACAAATTTGTGAGAGGGATCCAAACATGAATATACAGTTAGTCAAACAAAGTCAAGGAATCAGAATACCTGGATTTCCATCAGCAGGAGCAATTAAAAAAGTATTCTAGGAAAGTATAGTAATGTCTTTGCTGTGTAACCTGGAATAATAAAAGGGTATGCCTAAGACATTATAGTGGTGCCACATAATACATATTGTACAAGTAATTACTCACTCATGGTCTATGAAACCTACAGTAGCTTAAGAAATAAAGAAAATGTTAGAATAGGGGATCATTGAGCCTTCACATTGACCTTACAGCAGTCTATTGATACCTGTGATCAAACCCGGAGGAAGCATACGGCTAGTATTGGATGCTAGGGAAATTAATAATCTTTCCTGTAAGGACACGGCCTGAAAACCTAGAACAACAAATACATGATTTTTTGGAATCAAGTATCTGACATCAATAAATTTGCGGTCATCATATTGGCAAATTCTATTGACGGAAAAATCCAGAAAATATACAGCGTTTGTATTTGCAGGACGCAGTTATCAGTTCAGAGTTTTACCATTTGGTTTATACGTCAGTGATCTTTATAGCTGCCTTAGACACAGTAATCAATCGTGAACTTTTAAATAGAATAACTCTGTACGTAGATGATCTACTAATAGCGACACAGACATGGGAAGAACATATTGAAATATTAGAAAAAGTCTTAAGTTTTCAAACGCTGGTGTCACTGCCAACCTAGATAAATCGAAGTTTGGCCGCGAACGAATAAAGTTCCTTGGATATATAGTTTCACCATTAGGAATTACTCCTGACAAATTAGAAGCCATCGAAAAATTCCCAGCACCACGAACTAAAAGCAGCTAAAAGCACTCCTCGGTTTAATATTTCTTCGAAAATTCCTAGCACATGAGATTATGAATAGTGAACCTTTGCTGCATTTGCTCAAGAAAAATGTGCCTTGGGTATGGACTTCAGAATGACAAAGGGACTTTCAAAAACTGAAACAGGCGATGTTAAATGCAAACCTTTTATTTCATCCTAATATGGACAATGATTTTTGTATAGCTACAGATAGTCATCTTATGGAATTGGTGCATGTTCATTCCAAATAGAGGAAGTAGACATGAACAAGGAAATACATATTATAGGATTTGGTAGCAGAGTTTCATCAGCCTGGGAGAGGAATTACTCAGTAACAGAGAAGGAAGCACTTGCAGTAGTATGGGAAGTCAAGTGTTTTATTACATACATGGCAAACAGATGACTTTTGTGATCACCAAGTCTTAAGCTTTTTGCTATCGTGCAAATTACTGCATGATCGACTTAAAAGATGGGCTCTTATCTTACAAAATTATTGATTACAGATAATGTACATTAAAGGGAGAGATAATAGCGGACACACTTTCTCGTCTTCCGGTAGGGATGGAAGAATTGTCGGACATCATTTAACAGGCTACGGAATAAAACATCTTGCATCTAAGCCAAACTTCACACCATAAAATATCTATAGCTATGTGCAAGAACTTAAGGCAACCACAGGAATATTAGAATTACTTTGCAAAATTATGCCGATACTAATTACAAAAGACAGTAAAAGACAACCACATTCTGTACTAGAGTAAGATGGAAGATTCAGATCAGTGGTGAGTGTGTGTGTTCCGAAACAATGTTACAGATATTGTGTGGTACACCCACCTAAAGTGGGGACATTGTGGAACAAAAATACTTTACTTTGTTGACAAGGTATGTGTACTTTTTGAATATGGTGATTCAATCATTGCAGTATGTGATACATGTCAACAGGTCAAATACAGCAGTAAATCATATAAATCAAAATTACCATCCGGTAATTGCAACGGAACCTTTACAGTTTTTATCAATTGATATAGCGGGATCGTTCCCAATCTTTCGTGGTGGTATGAAATATCTTCTTGCAATTTATATCTTTTCGAAATATTTGAAACTATACATTTTGAAGGCTTGTGTATCAAGACAAAAATAAGAATTCACGATGGATTACTTTAGTACTGTTGGGAAACCGAAGATGATAATTTCAGACAATGCCTCCTACTTTACATGTAATTCTTGGAAAAACTATTTACATCAAGAGACCATTAGACATATTTTGATATCGAGATTTCATCCTCAAGCGAATATGGTGGAACGGATTTTCAGAGAATTCAACAGATTCATTAGAACCTACATCCCGAAAAATGATACTAAATGAGCAGATTATGTTCTCTCAAATACGGGAACGTATAATGCTACTCCACACAAGTCAACGGGATTTCCACCGGAACAATTTTTATTTGGCACTATAGACGAGTTAGATAAAAACGTTACCAACAATTAACCATCGGATGAAACCAGCAGAAGAAATTAAACAAGAAGTGTTAGATAATATCAGACGCAATGCCACCAGGCGATAGGAACAATATGGTAAACATGTTAAAAATCTAAACAAATGAGGTTAATGAGTTGGTGTTACTACGAACACATTCTAAATCGTAGATGATAAACAGAAATAGTAAGAAATGACAACTTTTGTATTGTGGTCCTTACAGAATAACAAGGATATATGACTGTGCATATATACTTAGTTCCTGAATAATGGTAAAGTGAAGGGCTTATATCCTTACAAAGACATCAAGCCTTACTTGAGCTACCAAGAATAAGCTTAAAGACACTACAAAGTGTGATTGAATGGTGGGAAGATATCTCTGTGTGTGTGTGTGTGTGTGTGTGTGTGTGTGTGTGTGTGTGTGTGTGTGTGTGTGTGTGTGTGTGTGTATTTTTGTGAGCAGGATAGTTATGTGGAAACACAAATAGTGTGATAAACTGATGCTTGCAGTGATTTAACTAGAAGATAAGTGAAATATTTTGACTGAAGCCTCTTCAGCAGAATAGTATATAGGTGTAACTTTAGTAGTGTTATTGATCAGTTTTTGTGGGACTCATGTAGGTTTCCATTTCAAATGAAAACGGACCTAATGACCTGCAGTCCTTTCCCTTATATCACTCGTAAATATATTATGTTTTAGTGGTAGTAAAGAAATGTGTTTTACACGAAAACATGTAACATGATGCACTAAGTGGTACTAAAGTGTAAATGAAATGTTAATAACTTTTATTTAGTGCTAAAATGAACTGTGTACAGTCTGTTACTGACTGAAAATATTTCATGGAACTATCATGGATAGCCAGTGAATAATGTGAGCCCTACTGAACGTTCTGGTATAACGCTACATCGGATACAATGTCAGTACGTACATGAACCTTACTTAAAATTCAGATTGACTAACCGTGTGTGTGAATTTACATTGCTATGCGCTACATTGACGGCTATGAAATAACAATGTAATTCATTACACGTGATACATAAAATTTTCAATTGAACGTTATAACAACTGCTTCATAGTGAAAGCAGACGGCGTGTCAAAATAATTGTGACATCCTATGACATAAATTCACGCGTAGTGGACAATAGATTGTTGCCAGCGTGGTGTCAGTCAACACGGATAAACCTTGAAATGTGATCTCCACGTGTACTAAGAGTACAGTGTGAAACAGTACCAGTAAACTTATTTCATTCATAAGTGTTTTTCTAAACAATGAAAATTGAATCAAGATGTCTCTATGAACTAATGAACAAGCTTTTCTTTCAGGAATAAAGTGATATAATACATAATTTCTGATACTGCTTGTTTGATTTTATTACATGATCGTCACCTACAACGAGAGCGGTGCGTGCACAGGAGTGTACATGGATGGCAGACTCCCGGTTGCAGTCCATAGTACCATCTACCAACCGGGAGGGCAGCAATCCTGCAACCAACGGCAACCGTAGGCGTACCCAGATCAACCTACCGACGCCTTCAATCAACACGTCGTACGGCGAAGAAGATCATTGAACTTTCAAACTTTTGTGATGTCTTTAAAGAACTGTGTAAATACGTTATTTCAAACATAGCAAAATGACATTCATGAAATGTGAAATATAGAATAAACTTTAATGAACAATTAACTTTCACTCCATTAGTGATAAATGTTTCACGTCATTGATATACATGATTAGGTCATGAGATGAACTTTTGCTAAATAACTAATGTACTTTCAATTTAATAATTCTATGAAATTTAAATGAATAATGAACTATTAAACTGATGTGAATTGTCAATGACTTGTGAACTGTTACATGTGAAAGAACAATGGCAGGTGTAGTCACTGGCTTCACGCAAGTTTTCCTGGTTTTCTTGTCATCCTCGCCCAGACGGAAGCCACTAGCAAATTTTCCGGGGTTGGTTAGCGTACAGTGTCTGCATCTTTAGATTCTTAAATAATTGAGACCTCAAAAGAATGAGAATGTACTGTTACAGATACTATGATGTAATGAACATTAACTGAGACACAGGTACAAACATTAGTGTGTTTAAATGTCATTACATGATCTTATAACGGGTTAGTGAACAGAGATGTTTATAGGACTGATGAAGTGACATTTATGAAAAATAACTCTCTCAAAGTATTGACTGTGCTAAAGTTATTTTTTTTGGGGGGGGGGGGGGGGGGGGAGAGGGGGGCGGCATTGTAATGTTCTTCCAATTTTTACCGAAATAGAAGATTGAAAAGTTCAGTGGTATCACTAATAGACGCATCATGTGACAAAAGGTTTGTGTGTACACACTCGTAACAAAGAATAATTATATTAATGTGTTATCTTTGTACAATTAAAATATATAAATGTATGTAATGTTAAAAAGTAATCTTGTCGTAGCTTGTTGTCTTGTTGTATCTGGTTGTCTTGTCGCTTAGCTGCGCGGGGCGATCCATAATCGTGACGAGATTGTTTTTGATGAAAATGAAGAAAACATCATAATGTCTGTAAATGTGTTTGAACATTTTAAAGTCTTAAAATATATGTTATATGAAATAAGTGTACGAATTTTACTTAGTTAGAAATACCTTGATCATTTATATGAAACGCTAAAGGACGCCATTAGCATTTCTTTCAGCAAGACGCTAACGAAACAGATTGCATCAACCGCCGCCATTACGTGGCAAATGTAGAATTCCTAACTGATAAAGCAAGGACGGGTGGAAAATAAGGTTTAATAAAAAACATTCCTATTTCAGCACTGCAAAACCAAACTGGACTGATAAAAAAAATTACGCCAACTTCTGTGGTAATTCTATTTACATTATTTGGTAGAACTGCCACATTTACATATTAACAGCCAAAAATATTCTACAAAGTTGAACGAAAGCTTGCCTCTTGTAACTTGTGCCAATTAAGATACACTGTCACTTGACTGAAAATATACTGTCATATCTGGCAACGCTATGCTGAGGGAAAGAACTCTTCTAAATTACAAAAGGAAAAAAAATATTCTTTGTGAGGAAACATTACGTTCATCATATAAGTAAAAAATAAGTAGATAAAAATAAAACTTGTCAAAAACAGATTCGAATCACTGACCCTACTCTTGCAAGGGCAGAATGCTACCATCTAAGTTACGGCAGATCTTGTAACTCTTTCAATGTTTGGTACTTACGTTCACTTGTAAAACTTAAAAGTCGATTCTTTTTCTCCGAGAAATTTCTAGAGTTGTGCTCCATGGTTCTGGCTGGGAGTTCTGAACTTCACGTACCAGAAATGTCAGAAAATTCTAAAATCGATACCCATATGAGAGGGACAAAAATCACAGGCAGATCATACAGGTTAAAAGGCATGTGGTTTTCAGTAGTTAATGGGAGATGCAGAGATTTGCATGTGTTAACGTAGAGTGAAGACATGCTTGAAAGACTGAAGATCACGTACTTTTTCTAGACACTGGCGCTTGTATATGAAGGGCTGAAAACCATAACGGTTTGACATTTTTTGCAAAATTGAGTTGTGTACATTCGACCTAGAAAGAAGGGATGCTTGTTAGTGGCACAAAGATCCAGGTGCCTACTGTTAACGTCTGTTCTCTAGCGGTATGTGGTATATCTGCATATCGATTGTGATTCGATAAATGTAGTGTCAGGACGGTACAAGCAACAACATGGCGGACAGTCCAAAGATTTGCGATTTAGCTGCTCAATTACTGACGAAATCTCGATCAAAAATAAGTAGTTCTACCTTTGAAAGTATTCACTGTTTCTCAGAATCGACTGACGAAGATTTATCAGATAATGATTGTCGCAGATGAAGACTGTCCCTATTAAAGGTAACTAAAGTTGAGGCATTCTGTGCAACACTTTAGTGCTTACG
The DNA here is from genome assembly GCA_026315105.1 of Locusta migratoria. Classification (NCBI taxonomy): domain Eukaryota; kingdom Metazoa; phylum Arthropoda; class Insecta; order Orthoptera; family Acrididae; genus Locusta; species Locusta migratoria. Next base: position 98,029,209 of record CM048744.1, on the reverse strand, counting down.
CAAAGTTAGGTTTTCAAATTTTTAATAAATGTTGTGGCTGAGAAAAACGTCTTAAACAATTTAGTACAAAAGCACACTTAAAACTAGCATAACGTCTCCTTATTGTCAATAAAAATTACATTCCTCAAGAAACAGTCGTGAAAATATTTTCATTTGTACCCGTATGCCACTCAAATGCTTTACATCTTGAGGTACGTTAGCATTCACTTGAGACAATTACATTCATGAGAAGGGATTTTATAAGGATCTTTGCTTTATATCTGTGCCTTAGTGGTATATTTCCTTTTCTATCCAGATACATCATCTTCAGATGCATCATCTTCCGATGAAAACAAAGATCATAACAAGAACCCTAACAATGATAAAATCCTAAATACAGCTGAAGAGTTGTGCTTGAGAGCACCTCATGAAGAGACTCAAGAAAACATTGTTAAAAGAAAAAAAAGGAGCTTGGAGTCACAGAAAACGAATAAAAGAAAACGCCTAAGAAACCTGGGACAAACCTGCAAGAATCATCCAGCCATTTCAACATATCTGCCGATATGAATGCAAGACTTTCACAGAAAAAAGACTAAGAATTATCGACGAAGAGTATTGGAAAACTGGTTCCTGCCAACAACAAACATCCTTCAGAGTGAAACGTCTTTCAACTACTAAACCAAGACTTCCAAAATGAAATTGTAACAAGTCTAAAAAACGAAGTACTGCAATTTTCCTGGATGGCAAATGAGTAAAGAGTTCTTAAGACACTAAGCAATCACCGATTTACCACAGCTGTATTAAACGAACCAAGAGTGGAAGGTCTGTCCCTGTTGATAAACGTGGTAAACATGCTCCTGGAAATAAAATACCAGAAGATCGCCTCGCTACCGTAAGGAACCACATAAAAAAGCGTTGCTCATTAGTCACTAATATCGTAAAAATAATCCCCACAAGAAATACCTATCACCGGAATTATCTCTCAAAAATGTATAAGCTGTATACTGAGAAATGTGAAGAAAACATTTTGCCAGTGAAGGAGTGTATTTGCAGTAATGTTTTCAATTCAGAATTTAATCTATCGTTTTATAAGCAAAGATGTGACACATGCAATACTTGTGACCGTATAGAAAATTTAATCAAAGCGGAGGCAGAGGTCAGCATCATAATTCACACTCTCCTCATAACACTGCACAGCCAAGTGATGAAGAATCCTACTCTGATGACTGTGATAGTGGTGCAGCGAATGAAAGCGAGTAAGCAAAAAGTGTTCATTCTTTAAAAGCATAGTGGTACAAGTGACATTTTATGGAGACATTTTGAAAGCATAATGGTACAAGTAAACTTTATGAATGTTACACAATGATGCCTTACACTCAGAACCTTCAGATACTTACCAAATATATGTACCTCAAGTGCAAACTATTGTATAAAAGTTTTGTTTCATTTTGTACAGCCTGTGACTTTGAATAAACATTTAAATGTTTAAGGTAGTTTTTCTCAGAATAACCTGTATGCTACTTACAGTTGATTTTCACCCCTTACGGCGGGGCTCTTTTTTTTTATTAAAAAAAAAAAGAAAAGAAAACAGGGAGGGAAGATCAGTGCCTAGTTGACAAAGTTCCTAAAACACCTCCCATCTTTCAAGCCTTCCCTCATTGTTGTTACCAACACACTTCGTGCCAGTGCCCTGGTTTGTAAACGGGGCAGCACTGCACGCGAGCTGCCGTGTCGACGTGCAACTTAAGTGCATGTCTGAATTCACTCTTTACTAACCTTGTGTCTCCTGTCGTAGTTGATGTCCCATTGCGCAGGAGAAGCCCACAGGTCGCACGTCCGTTGTATTGGAAGTGATGCTAAAAGAGGTGTTGAGATGTGGCTAGGAAGTACTGCACTAAGAATAATTTTTGCTTTTGTAGGTTGCCAGTGCTTGTTTGTTTTTTTTTTTTTTTTTTTTTTTTTTTTTTTTTTTTTTTTTTTTTTTTTTTTTTTTATTGAAAATATGCGAGTGTATATCCAAGCACAAATATACAGCCTGAGTAATGTTACAAATATAAACGTTGCATAACTTATAAACTGTCCCTGGCCCGCACTGAACTGTCATGAATGTGCAAGGTATCGCGGTCGGCACTCGACTGACTGCCGCCGTCTCTCGCTGCGCGCCACAAGCCACCGTTTTGGCGCCATGCGAAACTTCTAGACTAACATTATTCAACTTATTACAAAATATTCAAATAATTAAATCTTTGAATTAACCCGAATATAGCTTAGCACAAAAGCATTACAGAAAGTATATAGATAATTTTTAATATACATAGGAAAGTTAAATATTAATAAAAAGAAGCTTAAAGTTTTGGCGGACCACTAGTATAGGCGGGAGCCAATCATATTCCAACTTGCAATAGGGGCGGAGCTTTCCCACGGGATACAAGCTCATCTACTGTCTCTCACACCCTTTCTACTATTGCGTAACACAGTACTCCAACCAAGAAAACTTCTTTAAAACCCAATATTTAGATATGCGAAATAAACGGATACATATCAGCCCCCCCCCTCACACCCTTCATATGTAAAAGTAGCGTTCTATCACAGACGTCAGCATACAGAGGGGATGATCCTCAGCGCGCAGGTTTGCAGGAAGCTATCCTGGCCGCACCGCGTGCCCCGCAGAGCAGGTCGGTGACCCCTGTCGCCTCTCGGCGTGTCTGGTCCGCGGAACCATTACAATTAACGACTGCCCGTCTGCGAGGAGCGTGGCAGGTGCGCGGCCCGCCCACAGACAGAACTCAGGCGCAGACTCCGGCAAGGCGCTACGCTGACACCTGGCGGGAGCCGTACCTGTCTACCTGCTATCTGCCGCCGCCACCGCTTCTGGATGCGCCCCGCCTCCTCAGAGTGCGGCGACCCGGAACCAGTTGCACGCTCTGATAGGTAATTCGCTCAGCAGCTGATACAAATCGGTGGGCGGGCCGTATGTTGATGCTCAGAAAAGTTATTGCAATCGGAAAAAAAAATCTAGAGTCAAATCTCACGACTAGAGCTATAAATCAGCACGTCTTACACATGCTAGCCAATTAAAATTATCAGTCCTCCTCCAAAATATGTTGGCCAATGCGAACAAGGCGATCGCACCTATTCATTCATTATACGAGGTACGTCCAGAAAGTAAGTTCCGTTTGGTTATATAAAACAAACGTGTACAGATACAGAAAAAATATTTATTATACAAAAATCTACAACTGTTGAACTACTACTTTACGTAGCTGCCGAAATTTTGTAGGTACTTGTCATAGCGTGGCACAAGTTTTTGTATGCCTTCTTCATAGGTTTCCGCCTGTGTATTCAGCCATGTGGTAGCATGTTCTTTCAGCTCGTCATCATCGTTGAAATGTTGACCACCAAGGACAGATTTTTTAGGTGTAAGAAGAGATGAAAGTGGTTAGGAGCGAGGCCCGGGCTGTACGGATGATGATCAAACACGTCCCAGTGAAATTTCCGTAAGAGTTGTTTGGCCACATTCGCCACATTAGGTCGGGCACTATCGTGGGAACAAACACCACCTTTTGATGGAAATCCTCTTCTTACACCTAAAATTTGTCCTGTCAACACTTCAACGATGACGAGCTGAAAGAACATGCATACATGGCTGAATACACAGGCGCTAACCTGCCATGAAGAAGGCATACAGAAACTTGTGCCACGCTATGACAAGTGCTAACAATATTTCGGCAGCTATGTAGAAAAGTAGTTAAACAGTGTAGATTTTTGTACAATAAATATTTTTTCTGTATCTGTACATGTTTGTTTTATATAACCAAACGGAACTTACTTTCTGAACGTACCTCGTATACTCTGAGGAGCCAAATCTTTCTCACTTGCGCGATCCAAAAGATCAGGATTCACGACAGATTGCGAGGCGATGGAATTCCCGTTGTTCACTCGAGCCATGGGACGAAATTGGCGGTAACACTATGCATTCCGAAAGGATTTCATGACGTGCTCCAACTGAAATGTTGTAGTCTTCTGTGGTCTCTCGGACAGTCTTTTTTTCGATTGGGACACACAGTTTCGGTGACGTTCCCGACATGATCATCGTCAAGAGACAAACGGCGTCCTGAACGACGGTTAACTTCCGTCCGGCCATTTGTAAACCTCGTCAGTTCTTACACCGACGTCTGCGTCACAAATGGTTCAAATCTGTTGCTTTAATGCAGACAAGTTGCCATCTCGAAATTCACAAACGCTGACACCAAACGTTCTAATCACTTATTGTTCAGTGCTGTATTAACATACAAACTAAAATGAAACTTCAGTTTGAGTCGGGGCTCCTCTGCATTCATTTATTTGTTCTTTCATATTCTTATTCTGCAAGATCTCTTTACTATGTTGGGAAGAGAATTACACAATACGTGACGTGAGTAAAACACAGAGCATATGGTCCAGTGAGGAAGTATCCCGTGGGATATTCCTGCCCATATTTCCTCTGACTGGCTCTTACAAGTAGTCTTGGTCCGCCAAAACCCTCCAGCACTTACATTATTTAGTATACCGCAATTAGTTTTAAAACGTTCAAATGTTCAAATGTTTGTAAATCTATCGGACCAAACTGCGTGGTCATCAGTCCGGATCTTACAAACTACTTAAACCTAAGTAAACTAACCTAAGGACAAACACACACACACACACACACACACACACACACACACACACACACACACACACACACACACACACACACACACACACACGCCCCAGGGAGGACTCGAACCTCCACGGCGAGCAACCGCGCGCTCCGCAGCGAGACGCTTTAGACCGCTCGGCTACTCCACCGCGGCCAGTTTTAAAATGTCTCTCTATACAACGTTATTGTCTGGTGTTAAGCTGTGCTTATGTTATTTCAAAACTTTTTAAAAATTAATTTAATAGAAAGATGACAGACGTAACGTTCTATAATATTTCGATGGCCCAAAAATGTAGCCACCGGCGCGGACTGTTACTCCTTCCGCAGTCAGTCGAGCGAGGGGCCTCAGACGAATAACATCTATGTCAATCATGTGCATGCATCGCATTTATTTTAAATTAAATACTTGAATACTTATAAATTTGTTATGCAGTTGCGGCTTCCTGTGTACTAACAGTGATTTATAAATAAAAGAAAGACATTGGCATTCCAAAATTTCGTGTGACAAATTTATTGTACTGAAACCTAGCCAAATTACATTGTTTAAGCCTTACATGAAGAGAGAACCGTTCTACGACCTGAGTGCTGCTTCGGCGAAGGGACAACAGCAGCGAAACAAGACATCAGGTTAGTGAAAGAAACATTAGTCTTAATACCCTGACGAGATATGGAGCTATACGGTCCCTCGCATGCAGTGATATTTTTCTATCACAAATAGAAATATATGCACGAACTGTCCTGGTAATATGACCGAAGAAGGGAAAAATAAACTTACGTACTCACTCTGAAATAATTAGCCTTAAAGACATTGCCACATCTTTCTCTTTTATTCCGCCGTAAATTATAAATAAAACACAGGCGTCATTAGGAATGTTTTTAACAGACATCGTACAAGATGCGAAAGTCAAGGAAAGGCGTCCTCAAATAATAGAGGGAGTGATTAGTCGGTAAATGTATAGCTACCGACTCAACAGCATGTTTTCAGGACAACGGAAGGAAGGACTTGGAAGTAGGGATCCAAGATTCATAGCTTAAAGTCGTAACAAAAGATTTCATTTTCAATCGTGGCGCGTACGCCAAACTAGTATCCAAAATACGAAGTGCATTCAAGTTCTAAGGCCTCAGATTTTTTTTTCTAATTAACTACTCACCCGAAATCGATGAAACTGGCGTTACTTCTCGACGTAATCGTCCTGCAGACGTACACATTTTTCACAACGCTGACGCCATGATTCCATGGCAGCGGCGAAGGCTTCTTTAGGAGGTTGTTTTGGCCACTGGAAAATCGCTGAGGCAATAGCAGCACGGCTGGTGAATGTGCGGCCACGAAGAGTGTCTTTCACTGATGGAAAAAGCCAAGTCACTAGGAGCCAGGTCAGGTGAGTACGGAGCATGAGGAGTCACTTCAAAGGTGTTATCATGAAGAAACTGTTGCGTAACGTTAGCTCGATGTGCGGGTGCGTTGTCTTGGTGAAACAGCACACGCGTAGTCCTTCCCAGAAGTTTTTGTTGCAGTGTAGAAAGGAATTTGTTTCTTTATAACATTTTCGTAGGATGCACCTGTTACCGTAGTGCCCTTTGGAACGCAATGGGTAAGGATTACGCCCTCGCTGTCGCAGAACATGGACACCATTTTTTCAGCACTGGCGGATACCCGGAATTTTTTTGGTAGCGGTAAATCTGTGTGCTTCCATTGAGCTGACTGGCTCTTTGTTTCTGGATTGAAAAATGGCATCCACGTCTCATCCATCGTCACAACCGACGAAAAGAAAGTCCCATTCATGCAGTCGTTGCGCGTCAACATTGCTTGGCAACATGCCACACGGGCAGCCATGCGGTCGTCTGTCAGCATTCGTGGCACCCACCTGGATGACACTTTTCGCATTTTCAGGTCGTCATGCAGGATCGTGTGCACAGAATCCCCTCTGGAGGCGATCCCACAAAACAATTCTATCCACTTTCTCGATCATATAGTCAGACCGGCTTGTGCGACACCGAGGTTGTTTCGGTTTCTTGTCACACGATGTTCTGCCTTCATTAAACTGTCGCACCCATGAACGCACTTTCGACACATCTATAACGCCATCACCACATGTCTCCTTCAACTGTCGATGAATTTCAATTGGTGTCACACAACGCAAATTCAGAAAACGAATGATTGCACGCTGTTCAAGTAAGGAAAACTTCTCCATTTTAAGTATCTAAAACAGTTCTCATTCTCGCCGCTGGCAGTAAAATTCCATCTGCCGTAAGGTGCTGCCATCACGGGGACGTATTGACAATGAACGCGGCCTCATTTTAAAACAATGAAAATGTTTCTATCTCTTTCTGGTCCGGAGAAAAAGAATCAGAGGCCTTTGAACTTGAATGCACCTCGTAGTGGTGAACCAGTGTTACAAATTAAAGATTTCCTACTCTCCAACAGTCTGCGGACGCTGTGTCCGCTAGGGGGCCAAGAGAGCGCATTTAGATAGTTTGGAAGCTGGCCAGCAAGAAGGCGCCCGTCTATGCAGGGCGCCCTGGCAGGCTGTCACGTGTTCTTACCGAGGCCTCTGATTCGTCGACTGTTGGATACATTCCAGACATGCTACGGCAAAGACGCTCTCTGAAGTGTAAGCTTTCCAGCAGGACTTTTTGTGGGAAGGCAGGCTCGTGAACAGGGTGTGGGTAAGTGGTGCTTACCGGCTGTTTCCGGTGCACTCCCAGCCAGGCTCGGTCCCTGTCACTGTCTTCGAATGTTGTACGGTTAATAAAAGTGAAAATTCAATTTCGAGCATACATCTTCCTACACCATGTTGGGCCGCCACGTACACTTGTTACTATGCACTCCGTAACAGTCTAAAGTGTGGTTTACTGGAGAAAAATGGAAAAGATATCAAAGATTTCTTACGTATTGCATTGCGAGAGTATGTGGAAGACATGGCTACTGCTATCCAGTGAAGTATATTCCATACACTTTGAAGTACCCGCAGGTTTCAGTGATACACCTGAATGTACATTTCCCTGTTCACTGTATAGCTGCTGAAAGACCTACATAGTATCATTATTGTTAATCTATCTCACGCACTAGATGTCAATATATTTATGTGTCAGGAAGACATGTTTCGGGACGACATTATCCAATTATCGAATTCTGAAAACAAAGGGAACATAAAACAAAATAGGGTGCTACGTATCAACGACGCAAGTACACGTTTTCAAATTAAACTAAAATACTAACCTACCATAAAACTTATCCGCCGCTGGGCAACATAATTTAGCATAGTAGCAGATGGTTACGTACTTCTTCAAACCCATCAGGGGCTCAGCATTAATTTGCTGAGTACGGGCTTGGCGAACCCGGGGTCCTGAGCTGTGGGCTGTGTCGCACCAACAGTCCGCTACACCGTAAGGTCTGTGCGTGCCTCAACGACCATCGTTCAGCGCGATGGTGGAACGTTGTACGTTTCAGAGCCCAGGGATCTTGGCTTAATCGCCAGGATCGCGAGGACGGTACAAACCTCTATAAAAAAAAACTCAATCTCAAGGTGTGCTACGTGCCGAGGAGATGCATGGCTGTTGAGGTTGAACAGCCGCTAGCGAGCATCCTCTGAGGAACCTGCCGCACCTCAGTTGTATAAGGCTTACCCAGGCAAGCGGGGATCTGTCTGGGTGGACCTTTATTTCCCTAGCTGCTCGTGGGAACACAATGAAAAGAACCCAGAGTAACGCTGGTGGGCGTTTAACCACCGTCTCTAAGAGAGGAAAAGTAGACTTCAATGCTGAGACTTATGACCCCCAGTCGTTCCCTTCCTTGGCCACGCCATGTGAGGAACGCAGGTCTCGTAGCCGAGGACAACAATATGCTCCAAGGTATTTAGTATGTTCCAGGACTGATGGTGAATCTTTCGTGAACACAAAGCCTCTCGTTTTCGTCGAGAACTTGGAAGATAAGTTTGGAGAAGTAGACGGCATGTCGAAGATGTGATCGGGGTTAGTTTTAATAACGTCATCCCCAGCACAGTCATGGGCTTCGGTCGCCTGTGACAAGCTGGGTGATGTTCCCGTTACTATCACCCCACACAAAAGCCTGGACATGGTACAGGGTTTGATTTTTCATAGGAATCTCCTTTTGCAGTCAGATAACGAACTCCGCAAGAAGTTGGAACGGCGAGGTGTCCACTTTATAAGGCGAGTCCATAGGGGTCCGAAGGACAACAGGGTCGCCACTGGTGCATTCATCTTGGCCTTTGAGGGCGACTAATTGCCTGAGAAGGTCAAGGTGATGATATACCGGTGTGACGTAAAGCCCTACGTTCCTCCCCCTATGCGCTGTTTTAAATGCTGGAGCTTTGGGCACATGTCCTCCAGGTGTACCGCCAACTCCACCTGTCGGGACTGTGGTCGTCCATCGCACCCGGACCTCCCTTGTACACCACCTCCCATTTGTGTTAACTGTGGGCAGCAGCACCCACCTTGCTCGCCTACCTGCTCTGTACTGCACAAAGAAAGGATGATCAGGCAATACAAAACCATGGATCGTCTGTCTTATTCCGAGGCCAAGAGGATATACGAGAAACTCTACGCGGTCAGCATCAAAACATCCTATGCAGCAGCCACGAAACCATTTCCGCAGACTAGTTTACCGCCAGTTCCGTCTATCACAGTGGGCCCTCGAGCCCAACAATCACCATCTGCACCCTTGGTGGTAGGGGGCTCATCTCACACTGTTGCTTCCAAAGCCCCTGCCTTGGAAGCAAAAATCCCCCAACCAATGGGGACATCGGTCCCCACACGTGAGCCAGTCACAACAGCCTGCTCTGGCTCCTTGTGCTAGGAAGGGGTCGCTTGGATCCCTTCCCTCTAAGGTTTCTCCTGCTGAATCAGCGGATGTCAGTGGATGGCAGAAAGCACTGCCAGCTGGTCGTAGGGCTGCACGCCGCTCCTCAGTCCTGGGGACTGAGCTGGCAGCACCCTCCCAGCATGAGAAACCTAAATAGAAACGCGAAACCAAGAAGAAGAAGAAAGACAATAAATCACCTAAGGAGAAGGATACCCTGTTGGCAACCTTGCCGCCACCCCCCTCCATATAGAGATCCTCCCGTCCCCCAAAGACTTGGCAATTGCCGAGTTTGCGAAAGCCATGGACGTTGAGGCTCTGCCTCAGAAATCGGCGACGGCAGAAGGTACTGCGACCCCTACTGCACCGCCAAATTCAGCATGCCTCAGCGACCAGGAGGCTCTCTGATCCTCTAGTGGAACTGTGGCGGCTTTTTCCGCCATCTGCCAGAGTTACAGCACTTGTTGTGCCGTTTCCCAGCTTTTTGTGCCCCTCAGGGGCTCAGCATTAATTTGCTGGGTACGGGCTTGGCGAACCCGGGGTCCTGAGACGTGGGCTGTGTCGCGCCAACAGTCCGCTACACCATAAGCTCTGTGCGTGCCTCAACGATCATCGTTCGGCGCGACGGTGGAACGTTGTCCGTTTCAGAGCCCGGGGATCTTGGCTTAATCGCCCGGGTCGCGAGGATGGTACAAACCTCTATAAAAAAACCTCAATCTCAAGGTGTGCTACGTGCCGAGGAGATGTATGGCTGTTGAGGTTGAACAGCCGCTAGCGAGCAACCTCTGAGGAACCTGCCGCACCTCAGTTGTACAAGGCTTACCCAGGCAAGCGGGGCTCTGCCTGGGTGGACCTCTTTTCCCTAGCTGCTCGTGGGACGAAAATGAAACGAGCGAATAAAAGCGTGGCCGGTCGCGAAAACGGCGTCTCTAAGCGTGGAAGAGGAGATTGTAATGCTGCTGGATATGACCCCCGTTCATTCCCTTCCCTGGCTACGCCATGGGAAGAACGCAGGGCCAGAAGTCAAGGAGAGTCTTATGCCCCCCGATACCTAGTTTGCTCACGCACTGATGGGGAATCATTTGCGTCGACTAAGCCAATGTTTTTTGTTGAGCATCTGGAAGAAAAGTACGGAGAGGTGGAGGGTATGTCCAAGATGCGATCTGGGTCAGTCTTGATAACGACGTCATCCCCAGCACAGTCGCGGGCGTTGCTCGCCTGTGAGAAGCTGGGTGATGTTCCCGTTACCATAACGCCTCATAAGAGCCTTAATATGGTCCAGGGTATTGTCTACATCGAGATCTGTTGTTGCAATCTGATGATGAGCTACGGTCACACCTAGAGCGGCGCGGTGTCCACTTCATCCGACGCATTTATAGGGGGCCGAAGGACAACAGGGTCGCCACCGGTGCTTTCATCTTGGCTTTTGAGGGTGACACATTACCTGAAAAGGTCAAGGTGATGGTTTACCGGTGTGACGTAAAGCCCTACGTCCCTCCCCCTATGCGCTGCTTTAAATGCTGGAGGTTTGGGCACATGTCTTCCCGGTGTGAGGCCAATCCCACATGTCGGGAGTGTGGACGTCCATCACACCCAGACGTCCCTTGTGTCCCACCTCCAGTCTGTGTTAACTGTGGACAACATCATTCACCCTGCTCGCCAGATTGCACAGTCCTCCATAAAGAAAGGAAAATAATGGAGTATAAAACCCTGGACAGACTGACCTATTCAGAGGCACGGCGCAAATATACTAAGCTGCACCCCGTGACCATGGGTAAAAGTTTTGCGACAGCACTTAAAACTGTTCCAACTCTGCCATCTTTGACCCCATCTGTTCAGCGAATCTCGGTGGGCCCACAGGCCCAATCATCCACTCTCCCCCCCTTGACAGCTGGGGGTGGATCTCCTTGTATTGCTCCCGAACCCTCTACCTCGGGAGCAATACCATCCCAACCAATGGGGACACTGGTCCCCACCCCAGAGCCAGAGAAGCAACAGCCTTCTCTGGCTCCTCTCGCGAGGAAGGGTTCGGTTGAGTCCCACCCCTCCTCGGCTTCTTCCTCTGGGACGACAGCTACCAGCCAGTGGCAAACCGTGGCCAAGAAGGCTGGTCGTCGGGCCGCAAGGTCTTCCTCAGTGTCGGAGACTGAGTCCCCGACGCCCTCCAGACGTGAGAAGCCAAAAGAAAAGCGAGAGGCTTCCCAGAAGAAGCAAACACACGGGAAGACCAAAGAGACACCGGTGGTTCCCCCACTTCTACCCCCGCCCTCCTCCTCAGAGGACGAGGACGAGGTGAAGATACTAGCGTCTCCTGAAGACCTAGATCTCGAAGGACCATCGAAACCGATGGAAGTAGATTCTACAGCTTCGCGAGCAGTGTCAGCGAGTGATCATGAGGTATAATAAGTAGTTCATATTGCCTCATGTCATCCCAGTTATCAGACAGCGTTATTCTCCAGTGGAACTGCGGCGGTTTTTTCACCCGCCTGGCTGAGCTGCGACACCTTTTGAGCATAACACCCGCTTTCTGCATTGCCCTCCAGGAAACATGGTTTCCGGCAATGCGGACCCCTGCCCTCCGGGGCTACAGGGGATATTATTGTAATCGCAGCCAGTATGACAGGGTATCAGGTGGTGTGTGTGTGTATGTCCTTACCTCTGTATATAGCGAGTCTGTGCCCCTTCAGACGCCGTTGGAAGCGGTGGCTGTTAGGGTAAGGACAACGCAAGAGTTCACCGTTTGCAGTCTTTACCTCCCTCCTGATGGTTACGTCTCTCAGACTGTTTTGGCTGCACTACTTTGTCAACTCCCTCCACCTTTCTTACTACTGGGTGACTTTAATGCCCATAACACCTTGTGGGGTGGTTCCACGATTTCTGGCCGAGGCAGAGTAGTCGAGGACTTACTATCTCGTCTTGACCTCTGCCTCTTGAACACGGGTGCCCCCACACATTTTAGTGTGGCGCATGGCACGTTCTCGGCCATTGATCTGTCAATTTGCAGCCATGGCCTTTCACCATCTGTCCACTGGAGAGCCCACGATGACTTGTGCGGCAGTGACCATTTTCCCATTTTCCTGTCACTCCCACAACGTCAATCCCCAGGTGCGCCTGCCCAGGTGCGCCCTACACAAGGTTAACTGGGACGACTTTACCTCTGCTGCCACTGTTGGTCCTCCCCCACTCGACGACGTCGATGTGGCGGTCGAGGGCGCCACGCGTACCATTGTTTCAGCTGCAGAAGCTACCGTTCCCCGTTCGTCGGGGTCCCCACAGCGTAAGACGGTACCATGGTGGTCGCCAGAGTTCGCAACGGCTATCAGAGATCGCCGACGGGCCTTACAACGGTACAAGCGGCACCCGTCTCTGGAGCACCTCGTAGCTTTCAAGCGGCTCCGTGCACGTGCACGTTATCTCATTAAGAGACGAAAGCAAGAGTGTTGGGAGAGGTACGTCTCCACTATTGGCGCGGGTACCTCCACCACCCAGGTCTGGAACAAGATAAGGCGTTTAAGGGGACACCCAACACCAGCAGGAATCCCTGGGATCTCTGTGAATGGCATAGTATGCACGGACCCGGCCACGCTTGCAGAGCTGTTTGCCGGGCATTATGCTCATGCCTTCTCCTCTGAGAATTACCTCCCAGCTTTCCGTACATTAAATTAGCAGGTGGAACGCCAGCCCCTCTCCTTTACCACCCGCCGTACGGAGGCATATAACATGCCATTCACAGAGTGGGAATTCCTAAGCGCTCTTAAAAAGTGTCCGGACACGGCTCCAGGACCCGATAGCATCCACAGCCAGATGTTGAAACATCTTTCAGCGGAGAGCCAGCGTAATCTCCTTGCGCTCTTCAACCACATCTGGTGCGACGGGGTATTCCCTTCGCAGTGGCGGGAGGGTATCATCATACCGGTGATGAAACCAGGTAAAAACCCTGCTCATTTGGATAGCTATCGGCCCATTATGCTGACCAATGTCCTCTGTAAGCTGTTGGAGCGCATGGTCAGTGGGCGGTTGTGCTGGATCCTCGAGACTCGGGGCTTACTGGCTCCATGCCAGGGCGGGTTCCGCCAAGGTCGCTCCACCACCGACAACTTGGTGTACCTCGAGTCCGCGATCCGCACAGCCTTTGCCAGGCGCCAACACCTGATAGCCGTCTTTTTTGATATGCAAAAAGCGTATGATACGACCTGGCGACACCACATACTTCGCACGTTACATGGTTGGGGTCTTCGGGGCTCACTCCCGATTTTTATTAAAAACTTTTTAGCTGTCCGTACTTTTTGTGTTCAAGTAGGTGCGTCTCGTAGTACCTCTCATGTGCAGGAAAATGGGGTTCCTCAGGGCTCTGTTTTGAGTGTCCCCTTATTTTTAGTAGCCATAAACGGCTTAGCGACAGCAGTTGGGTCGTCAGTATCCCCCTCTCTCTATGCTGACGACTTCTGCATTTCTTTTAGCTCTTCCAGCACCCAAGTTGCTGAACGTAGGTTACAAGGAGCCATTCAGAAGGCACAGTCCTGGGCTCTGGCCCATGGCTTCCAGTTCTCTCCTGCAAAGACCAGAGTTATGCACTTCTGTCGGCGTCGGACGGTTCATCCACAGCCAGAACTTTATCTTGACAACCACCTCTTAGAGGTTGCTGAAACACACAGGTTTTTAGGGCTCGTATTTGATTCTCGGCTGACATGGCTCCCTCACATTCGACAGCTGAAACAGAAGTGCTGGCGCCAGCTAAATGTTCTCCGTCATCTGGGCCATACCAAGTGGGGTGCCGATCGGTCCACACTGTTGCGGATATACCACGCTTTGGTGCAGTCCCGTCTGGACTTTGGATGCCTTGCCTATGGCTCCGCATCCCCCTCGGCATTGCGCTTGCTGGACCCCATTCACCACTGTGGGGTTCGCATTGCGACGGGTGCTTTCCGCACCAGTCCCGTGGACAGTTTACTTGCGGAGGCCGGGGTCCCACCTCTGCGGATCCGCCGCCAGCAACTGCTCGCGGCCTATGCTGCTCATGTTCATAGCACGCCAGGCCACCCGAACCAACGTTTGCTATTCTCCCGCACGGTCGTCCGTCCTCAACAACGGCGACCCCGTTCCGGTCACACGATCGCCTTCCGTGTCCAGTCCCTTCTGTTGGAACTAGAGTCTTTCCCTGTCCCATCTCCGCATCGGGCCCGTACGCGTACGCCCCCATGGCGTGTACCGAGGCCATGCTCTAGGCTGGACTTGGCCGATAGACCTAAAGACTCTGTTCCTCCCGAGGCACTCCGCCATCAGTTCTTTGCCGTCGTTGCAGAATACACTGGACACGACATCGTCTATACGGACGGTTCGATGGTTCATGGCCGTGTTGGCTTTGCCTATGTTCATGGCGATCACACAGAGCAGCGGTCTCTGCCGGATGGCTGCAGTGTATACACTGCCGAGTTGGTGGCCATTCTCCGTGCTCTTGAGCATATGCGCTCCTGCTCAGGTGGGTCTTTTCTGCTTTGCAGTGACTCCCTGAGCAGTCTTCGCACACTCGAGCAATGTTATTCACGTTCCTCCTTGGTGCTGGCTATACATGAGACACTTTTTGCTCTCGACCAGTTAGGACGCTCTGTAGTCTTCATTTGGTCTCCTGGTCACATCGGCATCCCAAACAACGAACGAGCCGATGAGCTAGCTAAACAGGCTGTCCATGCGTCCGTGTTAGACATTGGTCTCCCGGCATCAGATTACCAGACTGTGTTGCGCCATAGAGTACGTGAGCTTTGGGCCGCAGAGTGGCGTAGCCTGAGCCACCCCAACAAACTCAGGGCAATAAAGGAGACCACAGCTGCGTGGCGCTCCTCAATGCGGGCCTCTCGCCGGGACTCGGTAGTCCTGTGCCGGCTCCGCATTGGCCACACTTGGCTGACCCACGGCCATCTCCTGCGCGGTGAGGACCCGCCTCGATGTCGTTGTGGTTCTCCCTTGACAGTGTCCCACATTTTGACGGACTGTCGTCTTTTAGCCGCCCTGCGGCGGGATTTTAATCTTCCTGCAATTTTATCTGACGTTTTATGTAACGATGCCAATATGGCTGATTCTGTTTTAGGTTTTATTCGTAACAGCGGTTTTTACAACTCTATATGAAACTTGTGTTGCCCCGTGGCTGACCCTTCCTATTTTATTTTCATGGTCGGTCAACCACGAACTTTGGCTTTGTCATTTTATTTCCGCACTGGTTTGCTGTTTCCTTGTGATTGTGTCCTTTCGTGTTGTCTCCTGCTTTGTTGTCCTTTGTCGAATTTGTTTCCTTTTTATTGATTGAGTGGGGTTTTCTCCTCCCGTAGCGGTTTTAACTGTGGGCGAACTTTACAGTGTTTCCATACTTCTCTCGCTCTTTGATGGAATGGGGGACTGATGACCTCCGTAGTTTTGTCCCCCTAAAACATCAAACCAACCAACCAACCAACCAACCAGCTTTTTGTGTAGCCCTGCAGGAAACCTGGTTTCCTGCTAATAGGTCCCCAGCCCTTCGTGGGAATCGGGGCTATTACAAAAATCGTCTTGTATATGACAGGGTCTCTGGAGGTGTCTGTATCTATGTCCTTGCCACTGTCCCCAGTGCCACTGTGCCTCTACACACGACTCTTGAGGCAGTGGTTGCTCGAATCCGGGCTATGCAGGAACTGACGGTCTGTTCGCTTTACCTTCCTCCAGATGAGACGATTTCATTTACTGATCTTGCTACCCTGGTGGCACAACTTCCCCCACCATTTTTGATTCTGGGGGACTTCAATGCTCACCATCCCTTGTGAGGTGGAGCGCAGACAACAGGCCGCGGTAGGGACATAGAGACGCTCTTATTGCAGCAAGACGTCTGCCTGTTAAACACTGGTGCAGCCACGCATTTTTGCATGGCACGAGGCACATACTCAGCAATAGATCTCTCCGTTTGTACCCTGAGCCTGCTTCCTCATTTCCAGTGGATGGTCCATGATGACCTTTGTAACAGCGACCATTTTCCTGTCCTCCTGTCGCTCCTGGATTTTCAACCTCCGGGCTGCCCAATTCGATGGTCTCTCCGTCGAGCTGATTGGCAATGCTACACCTCAGTTGCTACGGTTCCTGTCCCACTGCCAGCTGACGTGGACATGGCGATTCACCAGGTAACCAGCACGATAGTTTCAGCCGCTGAGTCAACCATTCTCACCACTTCTGGCTCCCCACGGCGTAAGTCTGTGCCCTTGGGTGACGCCGGAGATCGCTGAGGCCGTTCGGGATCGTCGTCGGGCGCTCCAGCGGCATCGTCGACACCCCACCTTAGAAAACCTAATAGCTTTTAAATGGCTCTGGGCTCGGGCTCGACAGCTCATCCGGCAGGGTAAACGGGACTGTTGGGAGACGTATGTCGCCAGCATCGGCCGTCGCGCCTCTGCATCTCGGGTATGGTCCCAAGTTAGGCGCCTATTTGGGTATCGTCCAACGGCAGCGATTCCCAGCCTACGCATCCAGGGTACCCTATGCACCGACCCAACTTCCATTGCAGAACACATGGCTGAGCATTATGCTCGCACCTCTGCAACATCCGAATACAGTGTCGACTTCCGTGCACTGAAGGAGCGAGTTGAACAGCGACGGCTGTCCTTTCACACACATAGAGCCGAATTGTACAACTCCGCTTTCAGTGATTGGGAATTCGACACTGCCCTTGCCGCATGCCCCGATACCTCTCCAGGACCGGACAGCATCCACAGCCAGTTCATCCGGCACCTTTCCGTGGAGTTTAAATACCAGCTTCTTGCCCTGTTTAACCGTTTATGGGTGGAGGGGGCTTTCCCGTCACAATGGCGAGAAAGCATCTTTATTGCGGTTATCAAACCTGGTGCTGACCCACAGGTGGCTGATAGTTACCGCCCAATCAGCCTCACCAACGTTCTGTGCAAGCTATTCGAACGTATGGTGAGCCGGCGGCTTATGTGGATACTTGAAGGTATAGGTCTGTTGTCCCCGCAACAGGGGGGTTTCCGCCATGGCCGCTCCACTGTTGATAAGTTAGTGGCCCTAGAGTCTGCCATTCGTACGGCATTTAGCCGGCGTGAGCATCTTATTGCCGTCTTTTTCGACCTCAGAAAGGCGTACGACACCACTTGGCGCCACCACATTCTGGCTACACTGCACGCTTGGGGGCTTGAGAGGTCCGCTCCCACTTTTTATTCAGAACTTTCTTTCCGGTCTCTTCGGGTACGGGTTGGTACTTCCCTCAGCTCCCCTTGCGTCCAGGAGAACGGTGTCCCACAGCGCTCTGTACTTAGTGTTCCCCTATTTTTAATTGCGATCAATGGACTTGCTGAGGCAGTGGGGTCATCGGTTTTGTCCTCCTTGTTCGCCGATGACTTCTGCTTATACTTCAGCTCAGCTAGCATTGGGGTAGTTGAAAGGCGTCTACAGGGAGCCATTCGAAAGGTGCAGTCGTGGGCCTCAACCCATGGGTTGCAGTTTTCTCCAGCGAAAACCCGGGTTATGCACTTCTGCCATCGTCGAGCTGTCCATTTGGACCCAGAGCTATATTTATATGATGAACTTCTTCGTGTCGAAGAGACTCACCGATTTCTTGGCATGCTCTTCGACAACCGGCTCACTTGGGTGCCCCATTTTCGCCAGCTCAAGCAGAAGTGCGTGAGGTACCTCAGTATCCTACGCTGCCTCAGCCCCACTAGTTGGGGAGCCGCCCGTACGAGTCTTTTGCAGCTCTACAGGGCGCTGATTCAATCGCGCTTAGATTACGGGAGCTTTGTGTATGGTTCAGCAGCCCCATCTGCATCGCAGGCCTCGGACCCAGTACTCCACAATGGCGTCCGTTTAGCGACAGTGGCCTTTCGGACAAGTCCAGTGGAAAGCCTACTAGCTGAAGCTGGAGTCCTTCCCCTGCGATTTCGCCGGCAGCAGCTGTTATCTTCCTATGCCGCCCATGTTCATGCAATAGCACACCATCCGAATTGCAGGCTTCTTTTTCCAGCTACTACACTCCCGTCTCCACGACAACGACCGAGGTCGGGTCTTCCGATCGCGGTCCGTGTTCGTTCCGTCCTGTCGTCTCTTGAATCCCTTCCTATCCCTCCAGCTTTTCACTGGCCTTACCGCATCGCTCCTTGGTCACTTTCACGTCCACAGCTTCGGCTGGACTTGGCGCATGTATCAAAAGCCTCTGTAGCGCCACTGAGTCTCCGTCGCCTGTTTCAGGCGGTTTTAGAGTCGTTCTGTGGCGCGGAAGTCGTGTACACGGATGGTTCTGTGGTCGACGGCCGTACTGCCCTGTGGAAGAAGCGTGTTCACAGCGGAACTAGTTGCCATCTATCGGGCACTTGAACATCTCAGAGGGTGCCCTGGGGAGTCTCTGGTCATCTGTTCTGACTCCCTTAGTGGTTTGCAAGCCCTTGCCAAATGTTTTCCGAAACACCCTTTGGTGCAATCCGTACAGGAGTCTCTTTCCAGGCTTGTTCGGTCTGGTTGCTCGGTGGTCTTTGTTTGGACCCCAGACCACATTCTCATTCCTGGAAACGAACGTGTGGACCAGCTGGCTAAGCAGGCTACTTCCTCCAGTCCATTGGCTATTGGTCTTCCAGAGAGCGATCTCCGACTGGAGTTCCATCGGAAGATCCGTAGCCTGTGGGATGAGTGGTCTAACTCTGCTCACCCCAACAAGCTTCATGCAGTGAAGCTCTCTACGGCCGCATGGAAGTCCTCACTGCGGTCGTCTCGTAGGGAATCTGTTGTTCTCTGTCGCCTATGAATCGGCCACACATGGCTGACGCATGGCCAGCTTCTTCGGTGGGAGGAGGCACCACAGTGTGACTCTGGTGCCCCCTTAACAGTGGTCCACATTCTGGTGGATTGTCCACTTTTTATTGCCCTGCGACACTTTTAATCTGCCAGTTGCGCTTTCTTTTATGCTAGGCGACGATGCTGCTATGGTTGAACGTGTTTTAGATTTTATTCGCGCTGCTGGTTTTTATCATGTTATTTAATAGTGGGTCCCTAACCCTGATATTTCAGGCACCTGCCATTTCACCGGTTTTAATCTGTTTTTTACTTTCATCCTGTCAGTCCCATGTACGACTGGCATTTTAGTGTGTACAGAATGGCTGGCTCATCCTATATTATCTATGTGATTAGAGAGCCACAACCTTCTGCTGTGCTCTTTTAGTGTTATTGTCCTTTTGGTCCACTGCTTAGTGATTTTTACCTTTAAATGTTGTCTTCGCATGTATTCTCACCTTGAACGTCTCATGCATTAGAAGTGCCACACTTCTTACGTGCTCACTAACATATGCTCTCTCTTAGCTAGGAACAGGGGACTGATAACCTAGCCGTTAAGCCCCCTTTAATAAACCCAACAACAACAACAACAATCTGTGCGTGCCTCAACGACCATCGTTCGGCGCGACGGTGGAACGTTGTACGTTTCAGAGCTCGGGGATCTTGGCGTAATCGCCCGGGTCGAGAGGACGGTACAAACCTCTATAAAAAAAACCTCAATCTCAAGGTGTGCTACGTGCCGAGGAGATGCACGGCTGTTGAGGTTGAACAGCCGCTAACGAGCAACCTCTGAGGAACCTGCCGCACCTCAGTTGTATAAGGCTTACCCAGGCAAGCAGGGCTCTGTCTGGGTGGACGCTTATTTCCCTAGCTGCTCTTAGGAAAACCATGAAAAGACCACGAAACTTTGGTGGACGTACAACCGTCGTCTCTAAGCTCGGTCGAGGCTGCACAATATGACCCCAAAACGTTTCCTCCCTTGTCCACACCATGATGGGCTACGGTCGAACCTAGAGTGGCGCGGTTTTCATGTTATCCGGTACATCTGTAGGGGTCCTAAAGACAACAGGGTCGCCACTGGTGCTTTCATCTTGGCTTTTGAGGGTGACACATTACCTGAAAAAGTCAAGGTGATGGTTTATCGGTGTGACGTAAAGTCCTACGTCCCTCCCCCTATGCGCTGCTTTAAGTGCTGGAGGTTCGGGCACATGTCCTCCCGGTGTGAGACCAACCCCACATGTCGGGAGTGTGGACGTCCATCTTATCCGGACGTCCCTTGTGTCCCTCCTCCGGTCTGTGTTAACTATGGCCAACATCATTCGCCTTGCTCACCAGATTGCTCCGTACTCCATAAAGAGCGGAAAATCATGGAGTATAAAACCCTGGACAGACTGACCTATTCAGAGGCATGGCGCAAATACACAAAGCTGCAACCCGTGACCATGGGTAAAAGTTTTGCGACAGCAGTTCAAACGATTCCAACTCTACCATCTCTGCCATCTCTGACCCCATCTGCTCAGATAATCTCAGTGGGCCCACAGGCCCAACCATCCAGCCCCCCCCCCTCGACAGCGGGGGGCGGATTTTCCCGTATTGCTCCCAAACCCTCTACCTCGGGAGAAATACCAGCCCAACCAATGGGGACACTGGTCCCCATCCCCGAGGCAGAGAAGCAACAGCCTTCTCGGGCTCCTCTTGCGAGGAAGGGTTTGGTTGAGTCCCACCCCTCCTCGGCTTCTTCCTCTGGTACGACAGCTACCGGCCAGTGGCAAACAGTGCCAAAGAAGGCTGGTCGTCGGGCTTCAAGGTCTTCCTCAGTCTCAGAGACTGAGTCACCGACGCCCTCCAGACGTGAGAAGCCAAAAGACCAGCGACAGGCTTCGAAAAAGAAGCAAAAACCAGTGAAGAACATAGAAACCCTAGTGGTTCCCCCACTTCCGCCCCCGCCCTCTTCCTCTGAGGATGAGGACGAAGTGAAGATACTAGCATCCCCTGAGGACCTAGAACTTGAAGGTCCACCAGAAATGATGGACGTGGATTCCACAGCTTCGCGAGCAGTGTCAGCGAATGAGCATGAGGTTTAACTATTACTCAATATTACCTCATGTCTTCCCTGATAACGGAAAGCGTTATTCTCCAGTGGAACTGAGGCGGTTTTTTCACCCGCCTGGCTGAACTGCAACACCTTTTGAGCATAACACCTGCTTTCTGCATTGCCCTCCAGGAAACGTGGTTTCCGGCAATGCGGACCTCTGCCCTCCGGGGCTACGGAGGATATTATTGTAATCGCAGCCAGTATTACAGGGTATCAGGTGGTGTGTGTGTGTGTGTGTGTGTGTGTGTGTGTGTGTGTGTGTGTGTGTCCTTACCTCTGTATATAGCGAGTCTGTGCCCCTTCAGACGCCGTTGGAAGCGGTGGCTGTTAGGGTAAGGACAACACAAGAGTTCACAGTTTGCAGTCTTTACCTCCTTCCTGATAGTGCTGTGTCTCAGACTGTTTTGGCTGCACTAGTTTCTCATCTCCCTCCACCTTTCTTACTACTGGGCGACTTTAATGCCCATAACACCTTGTGGGGTGGTTCCACGATTTCTGGCCGGGGCAGAGTAGTCGAGGACTTACTATCTCATCTTGACCTCTGCCTCTTGAACACGGGTGCCCCCACACATTTTAGTGTGGCGCATGGCACGTTCTCAGCCATTGATCTGTCTCTTTGCAGCCATAGCCTTTCACCATCTGTCCACTGGAGAGCTCACGATGACTTGTGCGGCAGTGAGCATTTTACCCATTTTCCTGTCACTCCCACAACGTCAATCCCCAGGGCGCCTGCCCAGGTGGGCCCTACTCAACGTTAACTGGGACGACTTTACCTCTGCTGCCACTGTTGATCCTCCCCCACTCGAAACGTCGATGTGGCGGTCGAGGGCACCACGCGCACCATTATTTCTGCTGCAGAAGCTACCGTTCCCCATTCGTCGGGGTCCCCGCAGCGTATGACGGTACCATGGTGGTCGCCAGAGGTCACAGCGGCTATTAAAGATTGGCGACGGGCCTTACAGCGGTACAAGCAACACCCGTCTCTGGAGCACCTCGTCGCTTTCAAGCGGCTCCGGGCACATGCTCGCTACCTCATTAAGAGATGGCAGCAAGAGTTTTGGGAGAGGTACGTCTCCACTATTGGCGCAGGTACCTCCACCACCCAGGTCTGGAACAAGATCAGGCATTTAAGGGGACACCCAACACCAGCAGGAATCCCAGGGGTCTCTGTGATGGCATAGTATGCACAGAACCGGCCACACTTGCAGAGCTGTTGGCCGAGCATTATGCTCATGCCTGAGAATTACCTACCAGCCTTCCGTACATTAAAGGAGCAGGTGGAACAGCAACCCTCTCCTTTACCACCCGCCGTACGGAGGCATATAACATGCCATTCACAGAGTGGGAATTCCTCAGTGCTCTTAAAAAGTGTCCGGACATGGCTCCAAGACCTGATAGCATCCACAGCCAGATGTTGAAACACCTTTCAGCGGAGAGCCAGCGTAATCTCCTTGCGCTCTTCAACCACATCTGGTGCGACGGGGTTTTCCCTTCGCAGTGTCGGGAGGGTATAATCATACCAGTGATTAAGCCAGGCAAAATCCCTGTCACTTTGGATAGCTATCGGCCCATCATGCTGCCCAATGTCCTCCGTAAGCTGTTGGATCGCATGGTCAGTAGGCGGTTGTGCTGGATCCTCGAGACTCGGGGCTTACTGGCTCCATGCCAGGGCGGGTTCCGCCAGGGTCGCTCCACCCCTGACAACCTGGTGTACCTCGAGTCCACGATCCGCACAGCCTTTGCCAGGCGCCAACATCTGATAGCCATCTTTTTCGATATGCAAAAAGCATATGATACGACCTGGCGACACCACATACTTCGCACATTACATGGTTGGGGTCTTCGGGGCTTTTTAGCTGTCCGTACTTTTTGTGTTCAAGTGGGTGCCTCTCGTAGTACCTCTCATGTGCAGGAAAATGGGGTTCCTCAGGGCTCTGTTTTGAGTGTCCCTTTATTTCTAGTAGCCATTAACGACTTAGCTACAGCAGTTGGGTCGTCAGCATCCCCTTCACTATATGCTGACTACTTTTGTATCTATTTTAGCTCTTCCAGCACTCACGTCGCCGAACGTAGGCTGCAGGGAGCCATTAGGAAGGCGCAGTCCTGGGCTCTTACCCACGGCTTCCAATTCTCTGCTGCGAAGACGAGTTTTATGCACTTCTGTCGGCATCGGACTGTCCACCCACACCCTGAACTTTATCTTAATGACGAACTACTTACTGTAGTGGACACTGCCGTTTTTTGGGGCTTGTTTTTGACTCACGGCTGACGTGGCTCCCCCACATCCGTCAACTAAAACGGGAGTGCTGGCCACCTAGGCCATACTTCCTGGGGAGCTGACCGCTCCACCCTGTTGCGGCTCTATCAGACACTGGTGCAGTCCCATTTAGATTTTGGCTGTCTCGCCTACGGTTCTGCGTCACCCTCAGCATTGCGCTTGCTGGACCCCATTCACCACTGTGGGGTCCGCATCGCGACAGGTGCCTCTCGTACCAGCCCTGTGACCAGCTTGCTTGCTGAGGCCGGGGTACCGCCTTTGTCGATCCGTCGCCGACAACTGCTTGCAGCCTATGCAGCGCTCGTGCACAGCTCATCAAGCCACCCGAACCACCGTGTTCTTTTCTCCCGCAGGGTCGCCCATGACCAACGACGATGACCCAGGTCGGGTTATACGATCGCCTTCAGGGTCCAATCACTGCTGCAGGAACTTGAGTCTTACCCCCTACCACCTCCATATCGGATCCACACATGCACGCCTCCAAGGTGCCTGCCAAGGCCATGTTATTGCCTTGACTTGGCCTGTGGACCCAAAGACTCAGTTCCACCTGAAGCTCTCTGTCGCCAGTTTTTAGCACTCGTAGCTAGATTTCCTGGACACGACCTAATTTACACGGATGGTTCGAAAGTTGACAGCCGGGTTGGTTTTGCATTCACTCATGACACCCATGTCGAACAACGCTCTCTGCCGGCTGGCTGCAGTGTCTCTACTGCAGAGATGGTGGCTATTTCCCACGCTCTTGAGCACACCAGGTCCTGCTCAGGTGAGTCCTTTCTCATCTGCAGTGACTCCCTGAGCAGCCTTAGAGCCCTTGACCAGTGTTATCCACGGTCTCCTCTGGTGTTGGGAATTCAGGAGGCTCTATCTGCCCTTGACAGGTCCGGTTGATCAGTGGTGTTCCTCTGGTCCCCGGGCCATGTCGGTATTCCGGGCAACGAACGTGTTGATATGCTGGCCAAGCAGGCTGTTGAGGTGCCTGTTTTAGAGATCGGCCTCCCGGCTGCTGATCTGCGGACTGTGCTGCGACATCGAGTGTGTGACCTTTGGGCTACTGAGTGGCGTCGCATGGCCACAGCCAACAAACTCAGGGCTATAAAGGAAACGACAGCTGTGTGGCATTCTTCCATGAAGGCCTGCCGCCGGGACTCTGTAGTCCTGTGCCGGCTTCGCATTGGCCATACATACCTGACACTCGGCCATCTCCTTCGTGGCGAGGAACCGCCTGTGTGTCGCTGTGGCGCTCGCCTGACGGTGGTGCACATCTTAGTTGAATGCCCTGTTTGCCTCCTCTGCGGCGGAGTTTTAATTTTCTTGTGCTTTTATCCCACGTTTTAAGTGACGACGCCAAAATGGCGTTTTAAGTTTTATTCAAGACAGTGGTTTTTACCGTTCCATTTAAAGCTTTCGTTCAGTGTCTGTGTCCGTCCTGTCATGACCTCCAATTGGAGGTTTCCCTTTGTTTCCATGTGGCTGACTTTTCCTGTTTTTAGTCTCACGGTCGGTCAGCCACAGACGTCGGCTTTTACATTTTAATTCTTGTCGTTGCTCGGTTATACTGTTTGCTTGTCATTGTTTTTGTTGTCTCTTACCGTGTTTGATGTCCTTTAACTGACTCGGGGGATATACCTCCCCCCTAGTTGTTATCCACTCATTACGCATTAACACCTTTTGTTGTGATGCCTAACGTTGGAATGGGGGACTGATGACCTCCGTAGTTTTGTCCCCCTAAAACATTCAAACAACAACAACAACAGTTCTTCAAAAAGAGAGAAAGATAATGGAGTACAAGACCCTGGACAGGCTTTCATATTCAGAGGCCAAGCGCAAATACGAAAAGATTCACCCTGTCACCATGAAGTCTACATATGCTACAGTAACATCTATGGTTAAGTCACCTCAGGTTCCATCTACCATCCTGGGCCCTCCGGCCCAACAGTTACCAGTTGCCCCCTTAATGTCAGGGGGCGCCTCCTCTTCTGTTGCCCCAAAGGTCCCTACTTTGGGAGCAACGAGTACAAAACCACAGGGGACAACGCTCCCCATCCCTGAGCCAGAGAACCCACAACCATCTCTGGCTCCTCCTGCAAGGAAGGGCTCCCTCGATGCCCTTCCTCTTAAGGTCTCTGACGCTGGTATGGCAGATACCAGTGAGTGGCTGAAAAAGCCACTACCTGCTGGTGGCAGGGCAGCGAGGGTATCCTCTGTCCCCGATGTGGCAGAAAAGCCCTCCCAGCAGGAGAGACCAAAAGACAAACGGGAAAGAAAGAAAAAGAGGTCTTAAAAGACTGACCACCAAGTGGCTTCTGAGCACCACAACAAACGTCAGCCTCAGAGGATGAAATAGAAATTCTCACGTCCCCTGAGGACTTGGCTTTTGCTTAGTCCCCAGATGCGATGGACATTGAGGCTATGCCTCCGCCATCAGCGACGGCAAACAATCTTGCAGAGTCCACTGAACCATCCCAATCTGCATGTCCCAGCGACCAGAAGCCTCTATGATCATGCAGTGGAACTGTGGCGGTTTTTTCCGCCATTTATCCGAATTGCAGCAACTTTTGTGCCGATTTCCAGCATTCTGTATAGCCCTGCAGGAGACGTGGTTCCCTGCACAGAGGACCCCTGCCCTTCGTGGCTATCGGGGCTATTACAACAATCGTTGCAGCTATAACAGGGAATCCGGCGGAGTTTGTGTCTATGTTCTTGCAACCGTCCCCAGTGCTGCTGTGCCTCTCACCATGACCCTGGAGGCCGTGACTGTTGGACTCTGGGCAATAGAGGAATTTACCATCTGTTCCCTTTACCTTCCCCCGGATAATGTTGTCTCTCCTGCTGACCTCACTGCATTGCATTACCACAATCATTCCTCCTCTTGGGTGATTTCAATGCCCACCACCCTCTATGGGGTGGAACTGAGAGCACGGGCCGTGGTAGAGACCTTGAGAACCTTCTCACACAGCTTGACGTTTGCATCTTGAGTAGTGGGGCACCCACACACTTCAGCGTGGTGCATGGCTCTTTCTCCGCCATCGACATATCCATTTGTAGCCCGAGTCTCCTTCCGCATTTATCTTGGAAGGTCCGTAATGACCTTTATGGGAGTGACCACTTTCCTCTCATTTTGTCGCTCACACAGTTTCACCCTGCAGGACGCCTGCCCCGGTGGTCCCTCCATAGGGCTGACTGGCACGGCTACACCTCTACAGCTGTGGCTACTACTCCATTACGAGATGACATCGATCTGGCAGTCCAACAACTAACTGAGGACATTATTTCCGCCGCTGAAGCGACTGTCCCGACTACCACAGGCTCACTTCAGCGCAAGTCGGTGCCTTGGTGGACACGGGAGATCGCTGACGCTATCCAGGAGTGGCAACGGGCGTTTCAACGCCACCGGCGCCACCCCAGTATTGAACATCTAATCGCTTTTAAGCGTCTCCGGGCCCAAGCCCGGCGACCGGACAGAGTAAGCGGGACTGTTGGGAGCGATATGTAGCCACCATAGGCTCCTGTGCCTCCACTTCTCAAGTGTGGTCGCAGGTACGGCGCCTCTTCGGGTACCGCCCACCAAGCGGAATCCCGTCGCTCCGAGTTGAAGGTGGTCTTTGTACTGACCCGACTGTTATTGCCAAGCTCATGGCAGGGCATTTTGCACGTTGCTCTGCGACCGCAGCCTCAGTGCGGAATTTCGCGCCCTCAAAGAGCGGGTTGAGCCCAGGAAATTGTCCTTCCGCACACGTCGACGGGAAGTATACAATGCCCCATTTAGTGAGTGGGAGTTCCAGACTGCTCTAGTTGCACCCCAAATACCTCTCCTGCCCCAGACCGTATTCACAGCCAGTTTGTCCGTCACCTCTCAGCGGACCTTCAACGGCAGCTACTCGCCCTTATAATCGTCTCTGGACAGAAGGCCTTTTCCCGTGACAATAGCAGAGAAGTACTATCGTCCCAGTGATGAAACTAGGCGCAGATCCGTCCGACGCTGGGAGCTACCGCCCCATCAGTCTCACCAACGTTATGTGTAAGGTTCTCGAACGTATGGTGAGTCGACAGCTTATGTGGCTACTGGAGGATCGAGGTCTCCTGGCTCCACAACAGGGAGGCTTCCGTCAGGGCCGTTCCACTCTAGACAATCTCGTGTCCCTGGAAACAGCCATACGTACAGCTTTTACTCGCCGAGAACACCTTGTCGCAGTCTTTTTTGATCTCCGTAAGGCTTCTGATACAACCTGGCACCATCACATTCTCTCCACTATGAATGGGGCTTACGTGGCCCCCTCCCAACGTTCATACAGAACTTCCTGTCGCTACGCTCTTTTCAGGTTCGGGTTGGCACCTCTCTTAGCTCCGCTCATGTTTTAGAGAATTGCGTTCCACAAGGCTCCGTTCTTAGTGTACCGTTATTTTTGATAGCTATTAACGGACTAGCCGCGGCAGTAGGAATATCTGTCTCTTCCTCCTTGTTTGCCGACGACTTTTGCCTTTACTTCCGCTCCAGTAGCATTGGCGTCACGGAACGGTGGCTGCAGAGAGACATCCGAAAGGCCAAGTCTTGGGCCTCTGAGCATGGTTTCCAATTTTCGGCGCAGAAAATCCGCGTCATGCACTTTTGTCGCCGTCGGGTAGCTCATCCGGACCCTGAGCTATATTTGAAGGCTGAACCCCTTCACGTAGAGGAGACATGTCGCTTCCTAGGCATGCTTTTCGATGCCCGGCTGACCTGGATAACGCATCTCCGCCAACTAAAACAAAAATGCTGGAGACACTTACACATCCTCCGCTGCCTCAGCCACACAGGTTGGGGAGCTGCTCGCTCCACTCCACTGCACCTGTATAAGGCACTTATCCAGTCATGCCTGGATTATGGCTGCCTTGTGTATGATTCTGCAGCTCCAACTGAACTGCAGATCTTGCTAAACGGATGCCACTATGATGTACCGGATCCCACTAGGGATGGCGGTTATCGCTGAAACAACCGGTTTTCGGTTACACCGGTTCTTTTTATCTCCAGTTTAACCGCACCGTAAAAATTGCTCGAGATAACCGGTTTTTTAAATAACCGGTTCTCGGTTTTTATTGCTATCAGGTCCAGTAGAGTTCGAACGAAACACTTTTTGCGGCCGAAACAGAAGCCGTAATCGTCGGTTCTTCTAGATTCGGTCGAAACCGAAACTTACGAAATTTAGTTAAAGTATAGCTAAATTTACTTAAATATCGATAGTGGATGGTCAAGGATAAAAGCGTAACTACCTACTCTGAAGAGCCGCTGTTCATATGTCTCTAAGATTTGTAGGTCCTTCCTTTCCATTAAAATTATCCCCATTTTTGTATATTTCAATAGCCTCTCTGTACAGCGGTGGATAATAGTTCGTCGTTGTAGATACAGTTTCCGTTTCGGAAAACTTCATGATTTCCTGATTGAAAAACATGTTCAGCTACAGCGAAATTTTTAGTTTTACCTAGTCGGCAAAGACTTTTGTGTTCTTCCAGGTTTGCATTCACACTCCTTTTTGTTGCACCAATATACACTTTTCCACAAGGACACGATGGAGGACGGCGTTTGTAAGGAGCAGAAATGTTTTATTCGACCACGACCATACACCCGGAAGATTAAATACCAACTATGTTGGATTTTTACTTTGTTCAGCCTTTTTCTATACTATCGTAGCTTGGAATAGGGCAGTGATGACCATGTTGTTTGCTCGCCTTAAAATTGTGAACAACAACAATCAAAAGCTTGATATAAAATATATAGGATAGGAGGGGGAGGAGAAAAGGGAATGTGTGGGGTGGAAAAATAAACGTATGTAAGAAAAATAAAGGGGGCGGGTGGAAGGAAGGTGGAAAAAATAATAATAATAATAAATTCGTGGATTGTGAAATATCAAACATACAGCTTTGGTGCTAAGAGAGAAAGGTCACAAAATAAGAATGTGGCTAACGACAAGATAAAATTAATGAAATTGTTTTGAGACTGTCATCATGTAAACAAACTACGTGAGTTTTGGTGACGAGCTGATCATTTGGGCTTAAATCTTCTGATAGCTTTGAAATTAGTTACGTGAAATTCTTCGAAGAGGGTCAGTTTATCCCCTTAGGATGCAATGCAGGATCTCTATTGTTTCGAGAGTGGGTCAATGTGTCCGCTAGCACTAAGATGTTCAGCCCTTTTAGTGAAGTGATGTCTTTCAAGACATGTTTTCATAGCGATACCCGTTTGGCCAATGTAAACTGCAGAACACTGGGCACGCTTCTGAGGAAAATGTAGTTGTATTTCACTGGGAACGAGTTCTTTACAGTATGTCGTTACTGGTCGATAAGAAAGTTTCACTACCCCGACTTGAGAGGTTGGCGAGTATGTGAACACGGTGACCACACTGAGCAACACTCTTTGCCTCTTGGAACTGGTCGCGATATCACGTGCTCTTGACCACCTTAATGGGTGCCCCAGGGCGTCGTTTGTCATCTGTAGCGACTTCCTGAGTGGCCTACAAGCCCTTGGCCAGTGTTTCCCTACCCATACTGTTGTGCGATCGGCCGCAAGCTCCATCTTCAAGCTCACTACTTCTGCCACTTCACTACCCTTTGTTTAGATCCCCGGGCGATGTTTCCATCCTAGGTAATGAGCATGTCGATCGACTGGCCAAGCAGGCTACCACCTTCCGACCCCTCGTTATTGGTATCCCAGAGAGGGATATCAAACAGGGAATACGCCGCAAATTCTTCATTGCCTGGGTGTCAGAGTGGTCCACTTTAAGCATGCCCAACTAGCTCCATGTGATAAAGTCCTCTACGGCGACATGGAAGTCCACTCTGCGGTCTTCTCACAGGGAGTCTGTCGTCCTTTGTTGCTTGCATATCGGTCATACCTGGTTAACGCATGGCTTCCTTCTTCATGGAGAGCCGGTTGTGCCGCTGTGGCGCTCTTATGACAGTGGCCCACCGTTTCTTGGATTGTCCAGTTTTAGCCACCCTCCGGAAGTATTTTAATCTGCCAGCTGCACTACCTCTAAATCTTCGAGACGATGTCTCTATCTGTGACAGTGTTTTAGATTTTCATTCGTGCAGGTGGCTTTTACCATTCTATTCAGTGGTCGGTACCCTCAACTAAAGTCACGGGTTCCCACCTCTCCACCACTCTTAAGTCGTTTCCTGACTTTCTTTTAGATTGTCTGGCGATTTTAGTGGACGTAGGATGACTGACTCATCCTTTATTATCTTTATCATCAGCCAGCCAATGTATCCTGCTTTCACGTTTCAGCTCAGTTTGTGACTAGGTCTCCTCCCCCTCCTCCCGTGTGTTTCCTTTGTCTTAGCAACATCTTCAAAATAGCTCTCTACTGTATGTGACTTTTCCCTCTAGGTGTTCTGTTTTGTATTTTAACCTTTGACAGTTAACTCTGTGCTCGGAACAGGGGACTGATGACCGAGCTGTTTAGTCTCCTACAATTAACAACAACGAGTATGTGATACCTCACCTACAAAAGGTAAGTTGACGGAGCAACACTTACTCAGATTACTTCTTCGAAGTGCATTTATAAGCTTGGTTGTGTGGCCATCTTGGACAGCAACAGTTAAAATTACTAAAAGAGGTTTTTCATCTTATACTGATTGCAGTTAAGATAATTACTTGACTATTTGTAAAATATGTTCTCTGGTTCTATGAATATGGATACATAGGTTAGTGCAATTCACTTTACATATATAAATTAAAACTAATTTCCCAACTTTTTGTGCTTGATATGTTTTATAATTGAGTATAATCTACTTGCGGTGTTAGTGTCTCTTACTTACATCCCACTGCTGTTTTTGCATTCTTTTGGATAGGATTGGTCGATTTGTGATGTTCGGGTTTTAATTTTTGTATACGGCAATTTTCGCCATTTTTTCTATTGTCTTTTCGTTTCATTTATTACCACTTCACATCACTTTCTCGAAAAAGTTTGCAGCACATCGGCGGTTTCATGAGAAAATGCCTTTCGTATTGCTTATCACAATGTTGTTTTTGTCTGTTAAACTGTTTGTCATGAGGATTTTATTTATTTATAATCGCTTTCAACAATCAATTTTGTTTAGAAAGTGATTACCAATGGGCTCCCCATTATCAGGCAGTGCAGGAAACGACCCTCCGTCGGGCGCAGTCGGCCTCACAGGCCATCAAAACACATTTCTGATTCCCGTACTTAACACTGGTGGCCCGCCTCTCCGTTTACTCGCGTAATTTTGGGTACCTCACACAGTGCCGATCCGCAGGCTGCCATCGATTTCCACGCGGATTACGGGGAACTCCTTGGGCCTCACAGGCCGTCGGCGCCCAATTACCTTATAGTTTTTAAGGTGAGATTTTTCAAGATATTTTTATTTTATTATTTCGTTTCAATCAAAATATGTCTGTCCTCTGTGATTTTCACCGTTACCTTCGGAAAAAAGAAGACTTTGACGACCCTGGCCCTTCAGACGGAGTGCGCTTGATCGAGTTCTAATTTCAGTTTTCCTTTCTTTTCCTACGTTATCACATCCATATTTTCTGCTGAAATGTCCAGAAAAGTATATTATATCTCTAAGCCAATGATCTTGTGGAAATAATGCGCCTCCTCGAGGGGGAAACTGCTGAAGATCCAGCCGCACTCGAAGATTTAGTCGATAAGAGAGACACTCACTCTCAGGAAGAGGTAGGAGAAGGCAAGGAGGACTCAGCAGCTGAACAGGAAGTTTAGGGAATAGCTCGGGAATATGAAGAAAAGAAGGAAATATGTGAGGAGCTTTTATTTTGGAAACGATAAGACGACGAAGTAGTCTAAGTAGATACCTTCTAATATTCATAGTGTGAAGAGTCACATCATTCCCCTCAGGGGCTCAGCATTAATTTGCTGAGTACGGGCTTGGCGAACCCGGGGTCCTGAGCCGTGGGCTGTGTCGCGCCAACAGTCCGCTACACCGTAAGCTCTGTGCGTGCTTCAACGACCATCGTTCGGCGCGACGGTGGAACGTTGTACGTTTCAGAGCCCGGGGATCTTGGCTTAATCGCCCGGGTCGCGAGGACGGTACAAACCTCTATAAAAAAACCCTCAATCTCAAGGTGTGCTACGTGCCGAGGAGATGCATGGCTGTTGAGGTTGAACAGCCGCTAGCGAGCAACCTCTGAGGAACCTGCCGCACCTCAGTTGTATCAGGCTTACCCAGGCAAGCGGGGCTCTGCCTGGGTGGACCTAGTTCCCTAGCTGCTCGTGGGACGAGAATGAAGCGAGCACAAAATTGCGTTGCCGGACGCAAAACCGGCGTCTCTAAGCGTGGGCGAACTGAGTTTAATGCTGAGACATATGACCCCCAAGCGTTTCCTTCCTTGTCAACACCATGGGAGGAACGTCGGGCGAAAATTCAGGGTGAGGCTTATGCCCCGAAATATCTGGTCTGCACTAGAAATGATGGGGAATCTTTTATGACGACAAAGCCGATGTTCTTCGTCGAACATCTAGAGGATAAGTATGGAGAGGTGGAGGGTCTTTCGAAGATGAGATCTGGATTGGTTCTGATAACGACGTCATCCCCAGCGCAGTCACGGGCTTTGCTAGCCTGCGACAAGCTGGGTGATGTTTCCGTTGCTATTACGCCACACAAGACCTTAAACATGGTCCAGGGTATCATTTTTCACAGGGATCTGCTGCTGCAATCGGATGACGAATTGAGAGCTAATTTGGAGCGGCGTGGTGTGCATTTCATCCGCCGTATCTATAGGGGTCCGAAGGACAAGAGGGTTGCCACCGGTGCCTTCATCTTGGCTTTCGAGGGCGATTCATTGCCTGAGAAGGTCAAGGTGATGGTCTACCGGGTCGACGTAAAGCCCTACGTTCCTCCCCCTATGCGCTGCTTCAAGTGCTGGAGGTTTGGGCACATGTCCTCCCGATGTGATGCCAACCCAACATGTCGGGAGTGCGGGCGTGCATCCCACCCGGACGCCCCCTGTACCCCACCTCCAGTTTGCGTCAATTGCAACCAGCAGCATCCTCCGTGTTCTCCCAACTGCTCTGTGCTCCATAAGGAGCGTAAGATCATGGAGTACAAGACCCTGGACCGGCTGACATACGCGGAGGCCAGACGTAAGTATGCAAAGCTCCATCCGGTGACCATGACCACCTCATACGCCTCTGTAGCTTCCCCATCTATCTCCAGACCACCTGTACCATCAATGCCAGCGGGCCCCCAGGCCCCGAACCACTGCACCTGCCCCCTTGGCAGTTGGGGGCGCCACTCCTTCGGTTGCTCCCACACTCTTCACGTTGGGAGCAACAGATACACTATCTCAGGGGACATCGGTCCCCACTCCACAGCCGGAGAAAAAACAACCTTCTCCGGCTCCTCTCGCCCGGAAGGGGTCCCATGGGACACTCCCTTCCGAGGCTTCTCCTCGTGGGAAGGTGGATCCCAGCAAATGGCTGAAGGATCCCCCGGCGGCTGATCGAAGGGCCTCCTGCTCTTCGTCAGCTCCTGCCGCCCCATCTGAGAAGCCCCTACGGCCCTCAACACCCAAGGGCCAGCGAGAGGGTAGAAGAAAAGAAAAGAAGAAAAAAGATTCTTTGGTGGCCTCCAAGCCACCCACACCCACATCCTCTGCTTCAGAGGATGAAGTCGAGATCCTCGCCTCCGCTGAGGATCTCGCACTTTTTGATTCGCCTGACCATAGGAGCTCTGCACAACCAGGTTCATCTGAGTCTATGGTCTTAGATTCTGTTGAGCCTGATCATAAAGCAGCAGATGTTCCTATGGAATGATCTTCTTTTCTTTTTCTTTTATGGCCTTAGAGCGTGGAGAACGACTTATTCTCCAGTGGAATTGCGGCGGCTTCTTTAATCACCTGGCTGAGCTGCGACAACTACTGTACCGCTACCCGGCATTTTGTATCGCCCTACAGGAGACATGGTTTCCAGCACAGCGGACCCCTGCCCTCCGCGGGTATCGGGGCTACTACCGCAACAGGACCCTTTACGACAGGGTGTCTGGCGGTGTGTGCCTATATATCCTGGACACTGTCCCAAGTGCCCCCGTGCCCCTCACAACCACTCTTGAGGCAGTGGCTGTCAGAATTCGGGTAATGCAAGAATTCACTGTCTGCAGCTTGTACCTTCCTCCGGATGAGGCCGTGTCTCTCAACACCCTTACTGCTCTGGTCTCGCAGCTTCCTCCACCATTCCTCCTCTTGGGGGACTTCAACGCCCACAACCCTCTGTGGGGTGGACTCCAGACCACAGGCCGCGGTAGGGACGTTGAGACATTGTTGGCGCAACACGACCTTTGCCTCCTGAATACAGGTGCCCCCACGCATTTTAGCGTGGCACAGGGCACGTATTCAGCGATCGACCTCTCCGTCTGCAGCCCCAGCCTTCGACCACACTTTGGTTGGCGTGTGCATGAGGACCTGTGTGGTAGCGACCACTTTCCAATCTTTGTGTCGCTCCCGCAGTACCAAGCTGCAGACAGCTTACCCCGTTGGTGTCTCCGTAGGGCTGATTGGAGTGTGTATGCTTCAACTGCCGTCATTGCTCCACCGCTACCAGATGACATTGACGACGCAGTCCAGCAGGTGACTAATAGTATTGTCATGGCCGCTGAGGCGGCAGTTCCACAAACCACCGGTTCCACTAGGCGTAGGTCCGTGCCTTGGTGGACGCCGGAGATTGCTGAGGCCATCCGGGAACGTCGGCGAGCGCTCCAGCGCCATCGACGCCACCCATCCGTAGAGAATTTGGTGGCCTTTAAACGGCTCCGTGCGCGTGCTCGACGACTCGTACAGCAGAGTAAGCAGGATTCCTGGGAGCGGTATGTAGCCAGTATCGGCTCCCGCACCTCCCTGACTAAGGTATGGACGCAAGTCCGACGCGTCTTTGGATACCGCCCGCCGACAGGAATCCCATCCCTCACCATCCGGGGTGTGCTCTGCACGCTCCCTACAGCTATCGCCGAGCATATGGCAGACCACTACGCACAATGCTCTGCGACTGCCGCGTACAGTGCCGACTTTCGCTCCCTCAAAGAGCGGGCCGAGCGGAAAATGTTGTCCTTCCGCACTCGTCGTCGGGAAACATACAACGACCCGTTTAGCGAGTGGGAGTTCCGAACTGCCCTTGCTGCGTGTCCTGATACAACTCCAGGACCTGATAGGATTCACGGCCAATTCCTCCGACACCTTTCACCAGAGTTTCAACGCCGCATTCTCGCCCTGTTTAACCATCTATGGGCAGAGGGCACTTTCCCGTCGCAGTGGCGGGAAAGCACTGTCATCCCGGTGCTGAAACCTGGTGCAGATCCCCTGGTGGCTGACAATTACCGTCCGATCAGCCTCACCAACGTTCTCTGCAAGCTCTTCGAACGTATGGTGAGTCGGCGGCTTATGTGGATCCTTGAAGAGCGCGGACTCCTTGCTCCACAACAAGGGGGCTTTCGCCAGGGCCGTTCTACCATTGACAACCTCGTGTCATTGGAGTCGGCCATTCGCACTGCCTTCGCTAGGCGTGAACATTTAGTTGCTGTATTTTTCGACCTTCGAAAGGCGTATGACACCACCTGGCGCCACCATATTTCAACAACTCTTCATGACTGGGGCCTACGGGGTGCCCTTCCTATTTTTATTCACAATTTCCTCTCCCATCGCTCGTTCCGGGTGAGGGTTGGGGCATCTTTTAGCTCCCCACGTATTCAAGAGAACGGTGTCCCACAGGGCTCCGTCCTCAGCGTTCCATTGTTTTTAGTGGCGATAAACGGTCTCGCTGCGGCTGTGGGGTCATCAGTCAGTTGCTCCCTGTTCGCCGATGACTTCTGCCTGTATTTCAGCTCCGTTAGCATCGGCGTAGCTGAACGGCGGCTGCAGGGTGCCATCCGAAAGGCCCACTCATGGGCCTCTTCTCACGGATTTCAGTTCTCTGCACGGAAAACCCGCGTGATGCACTTCTGTCGCCGTCGGGTAGTTCACCCTGACCCAGAGCTCTACCTGGGTGGTGAACTACTTCAGGTTGAGGAAACACATCGCTTCCTGGGCATGGTCTTCGATGCCCGGCTGACATGGGTGCCACACCTACGTCAGCTGAGACAGAAGTGTTGGCGGCATTTAAATGTCCTTCGATGCCTCAGCCATACTAGTTGGGAGCAGCCCGTTCCACCCTTCTTCAGCTCTACAAGTCACTCATTCTGTCTCGGCTTGATTACGGGAGCTTGGTTTATGACTCGGCAGCCCCTTCTGCCTTGCGAGTCCTAGACCCTGTTCACCACACAGGTGTGCGTCTCGCAACAGGGGCTTTTCGCACCAGTCCCGTAACGAGCCTTCTAGCTGAAGCTGGTGTTCCCCCTCTGCGATATCGCCGGCAACGGCTGTTGGTGAGCTACATTGCCCGGGTTCATGCTTCACCCCGCCATCCGAACCACAGGCTTCTCTTCCCACTTTCTGCATTCCCTTCCCCACGACGTCGGCCCAGGTTGGGTCTCCCGATTGCGGTCCGCGTCCGTTCCCTTCTCTCCTCACTTGATTCCTTACCCCTTCCTCCACCTTACCATTACTCCCTCCGCATCCCCCCCTGGAAAATTCCTCACCTGGAGCTTCGGCTGGACTTGTCCCGGGATTCAAAAGCCTCGATTTCACCACTGCTTCTCCGTCGCCGGTTCTATGCCCTGATTGATACGTTTCACGGAGCAAACATTGTGTACACGGACGGTTCTTTGGTCGATGGCCATGCTGGATATGCCTTTATCCATGGTGACCACATCGAACAGCGGTCATTGCCTTGTGGAAGCAGCATCTTCACCGCAGAACTGGTCGGTATTTTGAGAGCTCTTGAACACCTCAGAGCTCACCCCAGGGGGTCGTTCGTCATCTGTAGCGACTCCCTGAGTGGCTTACAGGCCCTCGACCAGTTTCTACCGAAAAACACAGTAGTGCGAGCCATTCAAGATGCTGTATTCGCCCTTGGCGAGTCAGGCCGTTCTGTCGTTTTTGTTTGGACGCCAGGGCATGTAGGTATACCAGGCAATGAACGTGTGGATCAGCTGGCCAAGCAGGCCACCACTATGGGGTCCCTGGACATTGGCCTCCCAGTTTCCGACCTCCAAACCCAGTTGACCCGCAAGGTCTTAAAGGTTTGGAATTCGGAATGGGCAGATTCGACTGAACCGAATAAGCTCCGTGCTATCAAGCCGTCTACCGCAGCATGGAAGACGTCCCTGAGGGCTTCTCGCAGGGAGTCGGTCGTCCTTTGCCGACTCCGTATAGGCCATACTTGGCTTACGCATGGACACCTTCTGCGTCGCGAGGACCCTCCGCAGTGTCGATGTGGTGCGCCTTTGACGGTCGCCCACATCTTAATTGAATGCCACAATTTAGCCGCAGTGAGACGAAATTTTAATATCCCCGACGTTTTGCAGCTTGCATTAGCTGACAACACCTCCATGGTTGACACTATTTTACATTTTATGCGTAAGTGTGGACTTTACAAGTCCATTTAATGTCTGTGTTTCTCTGTCGTTTCTCTGTCCTCCGCCTGCTTAAGTCTGTTAGGTAGGTGGTTTTAGCGTGTTTCAGAGTGGCTGGGTGTGTTCCTTATATCCTTATGACCACCCAGCACAAACACTCTTGTGCTGTTTCAGCTGTTTTATCCCTTCTCCGTTTTTAATCGTATCCTTTCTTTCTATTAGTCTGTAAGTTTTAAACTTTGACTTGTTAATGCGTTCACTTCGGATCGCTTAACAAACTGTTTTATCTCTTTGAATGGAACAAGGGACTGATAACCGTCGTAGTTTAGTCCCTTCCAAAACCCCAACAACAACAAGTCACATCATTATTACACAACATTCAGTGTAAAAGATATTGCTACAAATGACGCCACCAATTGCAAAACCTTGTGTCATCAACTTCTAAGTGGACAATTTAGCCTTTGTATGCTATGAATATATGTGGAATGTCCATTCGGCTGCAAACTCTACTGAAAAAATTTTTACCCCACAAGGAACGGGAAAGTTCTCCCAAATTACCTCCCAAATGGCTAAAACGTCGACCATGCGTGGCTGAAACAAGAGTTAGGAGGATGAAGAATTACCAATGTTCAGTTTGTCATCAACCAATCTGCTTGAGCGACGTATACGTTCTGTGCCATACCTGTGTTTCAGCTGTTGATTTGGGAGCTATAGAATCGGTTTTTGGCTGCTAAAGTGGCGAGAAAAGCTGATTCCATGTCAGAATAGACTGCCTAATGTCCTTTAAAAATAACTTCATTACTTTTATGGATGTCTGTTCGACCAATTTATAATGCTCTTTGTGGGAAATTGGTAATTTTGGTCACTTTAGTTTAAGGTGTATTGTGTTCAATAAACCCATTATTATCCAATGTAATTGCTGTAATTCCTTTCTTTGGATCCTCTTCAAGACTAGCCAACACGAATTTTGAATTTGATTTAACATGGTGGAGCTAGTCCACAAAATATGTGGGTGGCCTCTCAAGCGGGTGCGCCTGATTTTGTTTCATCTGAAGGTGCGCCCGACGGAGGGTTAATGAAACATTAAGAACAAGTCGTATTTAACAAAATAGTCCCAAACAGATACAAAAACCTACAGTGGGTTACATTCATATATGGCATATGCGTTATAGATTATCGAAGGTGTAAAATAGAGCAGTTATATACTGACAAATTCTGATCGTGACAAGGACTATGTGCAATAGAACAACAACAAAAAAGAAGTTAAATTCCTTATATATCACCATAAAGATTCAAACCAATAACATACATTTGATAATACAGAAAACCAACAACAGTGGACACAATTACACGCAAGACAGCCAATCACGAAGTTTCACAAAAGCATGCAGCACTTAGAATGGTGTTTAATTTGTAGAGGAAGTATCTGTTATATAACTACAGAAAGAAACGAGTATTACAGTAAAAATATTCATGAATAATGAATACCGTATAAACAAATCATCTTAACAATAACATACACACACACACAACCTCCGACGGTGACGAACCCCCCTCAGGGGCAGAGCATTAATTTGCTGAGTACGGGCTTGGCGAACCCGGGGTCCTGAGCCGTGGGCTGTGTCGCGCCAACAGTCCGCTACACCGTAAGCTCTGTGCGTGCTTCAACGACCATCGTTCGGCGCGACGGTGGAACGTTGAACGTTTCAGAGAGCGGGGATCTTAGCATAATCGCGCGGGTCGCGAGGATGGTACAAACCTCTATAAAAAAAACCTCAATCTCAAGGTGTGCTACGTGCCAAGCAGATGCATGGATGTTGAGGTTGAACAGCCGCTAGCGAGCAACCTCTGAGGAACCTGCCGTACCTCAGTTGTATAAGGCTTACCCAGCCAAGCGGGGCTCTGCGTGGGTGGACCTTTAGTTCCCTAGCTGCTCGTGGGACAGACATGAAACGAGCAATCAATAGCGTCGCCACACGCAAACCTGGCGTCTCTAAGCGTGGATAAACAGAATTCGATGCAACTGCTTATGATCCTAAGACGTTCCCTTCCCTTGGCACCCCAATGGGAGGAACGTAGAGACCTTCGCCAATCTGAACCATACTCGCCACAATATCTAGTATGTGCCCGTTCTGATGGAGAGTCCTTTCTGTCTATTAAGCCACAGTTCATCGTCGAACAGCTCGAAGACAAGTTTGGCGAAGTGGAGTCGTTCTCAAAGATGAAGAGTGGGGCTGTATTGATACAAACGGCGTCCCCAGCCCAATTGCGGGCATTGCTTGCCTGCGATAAGCTGGGTGACATCCCTGTGACAATCACGCCCCACGAGTCCTTAAACATGGTCCAGGGTCTAATCTATCAAAGATATCTGTTGTCCCAGACCGATGAAGAATTGCCAGCAAACTTGCAGCATCGAGGGGTTCACTTTGTCCGGCGTGTATACAGAGGACCGAAAGATAGCAGGGTTGCCACCAGTGCTTTTATCTTGGCCTTCGAAGGCGATACACTGACTGAGAAGGTCAAGATAATGGTATACCGTGTTGATGTCAGACCGTATGTCCCTCCCCCAATGCGGTGTTTCCGGTGCTGGAAGTTCGGGCACATGTCGTCCCGATGTACTTCCAGCCCAAACTGCAGGGAGTGTGGACGGCCATCACACCCGGACACCCCTTGTACCCCACCTCCTGTTTGCGTAAATTGCGGGCAACATCATCCGCCTCACCAACTTGTACTGTTCTACATCGGGAAAGGAAAATAATGGAAATTAAGACCCTGGAACGGCTTACTTTCTCTGAGGCACGCAAAAAGTACGAGCGACTCCATCCTGTGAAGATGACATCATCTTTTGCCGCAGTCACAGCGGCACCTCTTCCATTCAGATCGATAGTACCAGCGTCATTTCCATCTGTGGGCCCTATGGGCACACGATCATCTACTGCCCCCTCGATGGGTGGAGGACCATCTACATCCCTTGCTCCCACAACACCTGTGGGAGCAATATCTACCCCATCACCAGGGACTCCAGTCCCCACTCCCCAGCCGGGGAAGCACCAGCCTTCCCTGGCCCCTATCGTCTGGAGGGGTCCCTTGTGACACCCCTTCCTGAGTCTTCCACGAGTGGTTTGGAGGGTCCCAGCCAGAGGCTGCAGGATCCACCTGCCCCCAGTCGTCGGGTTTCCCGATCGACATCGGACCCAGAAACCGCTAGTGAGAAGTCCTCCCAGCCTTTAAGACCGAAAGGGCAGAGGGAGGTAAAGAAGAAAAAACCAAAGAAGAAAGTATCCTCGGAGACTTCAAAGTCACGGAATCCTGCATCATCTACATCGGAAGATGAGGTTCAGATCTTCGCGTCTCTCGAGGATCTGGCACTCACTAAGACGCTTGAGCCGATGCATCTTGATGATGCAGATGTGCAACGACAGGCAGACCGCAAATCTTTGGGCTGACAATATTCAGTCCTTCATCATGGTCTTCCAGCAAACCATGAATCACATTCTCCAGTGGAATTGCGGAGGGTTTTTCAACCATCTAGCTGAGCTGCAGCAGTTGTTGTGCCGTTTCCGAGTGTTGTGTATGGCTCTGCAGGAAACTTGGTTTCCTGCTCAGCGGACCCCAGCCCTTCGAGGCTATTGGGGCTACTTCAACAACTGTGCCGACTGTGACAGAGCCTCTGGTGGTGTCTGTATATACACCCTTGCCACTGTCCCCAGTATTGCTGTGCCTCTCCGCACACCTATTGAGGCTGTTGCTGTTCACCTTTGGGCTATGCAAGAATTGACTGTCTGTTTAATATACCTTCCTCCAGACAGGGATGTTTCGCCCACTGATCTTGCTGCTCTGGTAGCACAGCTGTCCCCACCATTTCTTCTCTTGGGGGACTTTAACGCTCATCACCCTTTATGGGGCGGAATAGAGACGACCCGACGTGGTAGGGATGTTGCAGCTCTTATTGCACAACAAGACATCTGCGTTCTCAATACTGGTTCCCCGACGCACTTCAGTGTTGCTCATGGCACTTTCTCAGCTATCGATCTCTCGGTCTGCAGCCCGATCCTTCTTCGACACCCCTCAGGGGCTCAGGGGCTCAGCATTAATTTGCTGAGTACGGGCTTGGCGAACCCGGGGTCCTGAGCTGTGGGCTGTGTCACGCCAACAGTCCGCTACACCGTAAGCTCTGTGCGTGCTTCAACGACCATCGTTCGGCACGACGGTGGAACGTTGTGCGTTTCAGAGCCTGGGGATCTTGGCTTAATCGCCCAGGTCGCGAGGACGGTACAAACCTCTATAAATAACCCCTCAATCTCAAGATGTGCTACGAGCCGAGGAGATGCATGGCTGTTGAGGTTGAACAACCGTTAGCGAGCAACCTCTGAGGAACCTGCCGCACCTCAGTTGTACAACGGTTACCCAGGCAAGCGGGGCTCTGCCTGGGTGGACCTCTTTTCCCTAGCTGCTCCTGGGACGACAATGAAACGAGTAATAACTAGCGTGAGCGGTCGCAAAAACGCCGTTTCTAAGCGTGGAAGATCAGCGTATAATGCTACAGCATATGATCCTAAGTCGTTCCCTTCCCTGGCAACGCCATGGGAAGAACGCCAAGCTTAACGCTGTCCGGATCCTTATTCACCATGATACCTTGTTTTTTCCCGAACTGATGGAGACTCTTTCTTGTCCACCAAGCCGCAGTTCTTCGTTGAACATCTCGAGGACAAGTATGGTGAGGTGGAGTCTTTCTCGAAAATGTGAAGTGGGGCTGTTCTGATACAGACGGCATCCCCAGCCCAGTCCAGGGCATTATTGGCCTGTGACAAGCTGGGTGATATACCTGTCAGTGTCACGCCCCACAAGACCCTCAACATGGTCCAAGGCCGTATTTACCATCACTACCTATTGACACAGTCTGATGAAGAGCTACGTACCAACTTGGAACGCAGAGGTGTTCACCTTGTTCGACGTGTTTATAGGGGACCACGAGATAACAAGGTTGCCACCGATGCATTCATCCCGGCCTTCGAAGGCGATACACTGCCTGAGAAGGTCAAGGTAATGATCTACCGGTGCGATGTTACACAGTACGTCCCGCCCCCTATGAGGTGCTTCAGGTTCTGGAAGTTCGGGCATATGTCCTCCCGGTGCACTTCTAGCCCTGTGTGCAGGGAATGTGGACGTCCATCTCATCCGGACGCTCCCTGCACCCCACCTCCCGTCTGTGTGAACTGCAAGCAGCTGCATCCACCGTGCTCTCCAGACTGCAAAGTTCTACACAAAGAACGAAAGATAATGGAAATTAAGACCTTGGACCGGCTATAATACAATGAGGCAAGAAAGAAGTACCTCCTTTGCAGCTGTAGTGTCGTCCCCACGCATCACGGGTATGACTCACAACAAGGTATCGCCTCCTTCTGTAGGCCCTAGAGGCCATAAAAGTACCAC
This sequence comes from Locusta migratoria, assembly GCA_026315105.1. NCBI lineage: Eukaryota > Metazoa > Arthropoda > Insecta > Orthoptera > Acrididae > Locusta > Locusta migratoria. The sequence goes on along the minus strand of CM048744.1, from coordinate 97,985,681 downwards.
AGCGCCCTCATCAGAGGGGGGCAACACTCCATCTGATGCTAAAGCACCTGTTGTGGAGGAAACCTCCCCACAACTATCAAGGACACTAGTCCCCAACCCCCAGCCGGAGAAGCAACAACTTCCTCTGGCACCTCTCCCTCAGAAGGGGTCCTTCGGGACTCTCCCTTCTGGGGAGTCCCAGGGTGCGCCAGGGGATCCCAGCCTTTGGCTGAAAGATCCAAAACCTCCTGGTCGAAGGGCTTCTGGCTCTTCGACGGTCTCTGCTGCCACTTCTGGGAAGCCCTCCCAGCCCTTGACACCAAAGGGCCAGCGAGAGGGCAAAAACAAGCCGAAGAAAAAGGACGCGAAGGAGGCATCATCAGTGCCTCGTAAGGACCGCTCTGTCACCTCTTCGGCATCTGAAGACGAAGTAGAGATCCTCGCATCACCTGAGGATCTCGCCATACTTGGAATGCCTGAACCGATGGTTCAGGATCCTGCAGAGTCTGCGCAGTTGGCAGCAGGTGCTCCTGCTGAATGACCATTTACCGACTTAAATTATGGCTATTCAGCAGACTGCAAACGAAATCTTGCAGTGGAATTGCGGCGGTTTTTTCCGCCACCTGGCTGAGCTGCGGCAATTACTCTGCCGCTTCCCTGCCATCTGTCTTGCCTTGCAAGAAACGTGGTTTCCCGTCGAGAAGAGCCCAGCCCTCAGAGGGTATCGAGGCTATTAAAAACCGAACCGTCTATGACAGGGTTTCTGGCGGCGTCTGTGTTTATGTCCACGCCTCTGTCCCCAGTGCTGCTGTGCCTCTTCAAAACGTCTCTAGAGGCAGTCGCTATTCGACTCCGGGTAGTACGAGATTTTACCGTCTGCTCTGTTTACCTTCCACCTGATGAGGCCATCTCTCCCACAGACCTCGCTGCCTTGGTCGCCCAACTTCCCCCACCCTTTCTTCTTTTGGGGGACTTCAACGCCCACCACCATCTGTGGGGTGGCGCACAGACCTCGGCCCGGGGTAGGGATGTTGAGTCTCTCCTATCAGAGCAGAATCTCTGTCTTTTAAACACCGGTGTTCCTACCCACTTTACAGCACATGGTACTTTTTCCGCAATAGACTTGTCTGTCTGCAGCCCTGGCCTTCTTCCACATCTCACCTGGAGGGTCCATGACGACCTGTGTGATAGCGACCACTTTCCGATCTTTCTGTCGCTCCCACAGTGTTCGCCTGCCGACTGTCCGCCTCGCTGGTCCCTCCGTAGAGCTGACTGGCCAGCTTATTCTTCAGCTGCTGTGGTTTCCTCTCTGCTCCCAGCAGATGTTGATGCCGCCGTTCAGCAGGTCACAGAGGCCATCGTTTCTGCAGCCGAAAACTCTGTTCCCACAACATCCGGTTCGCTCCATCGTCCGTCGGTGCCCTGGTGGACACCAGAGATTGGTGAGGCCATCCGGGAACGTCGGCGACAACTACAGCGCCACCGACGTAACCCGTCTGTTGAACATCTTGTAGCCTTCAAGCGCCTCCGGGCACGGGCCCGGCGACTGATACAAGATAGTAAGAGAGCCTCGTGGGAGAAGTATGTCGCGTCCATTGGTTCCCGCGCTTCTCCTTCCAAAGTGTGGTCTCAGGTCCGACGCCTCTTTGGGCACCGCCCACCGACGGGAATTCCGTGCCTCAGCGTTCAGGGTACGCTCTGTATCGACCCTGTCGCCGTCGCTGAGCACCTGGCAGACCATTTTTCACGGATCTCAGAGACTGCTGCTTATGGTGCAGACTTTCGCGCCCTTAAAGGGCGAGCAGAGAGACATCTGCTTTCATTTCGAACGTGACGTCGGGAACCATACAACGTCCCATTCACCGAGTGGGAGTTTGAAGGTGCCCTTGCTGCATGCCCAGATACCTCCCCTGGACCCGATCGCATTCACAGTCAGTTCCTCCGACACCTATCAGCGGATGCCAAGAGCCAACTTCTCGCCCTGCTTAATCGGATATGGCTGGAGGGTGTTTTTCCGTCCTCGTGGCGGGAAAGCAATATCATCCCGGTGATTAAGCCTGGGGCAGATCCGCAGGTGGCAGATAGCTACCACCCAATAAGCCTCACCAACGTTCCATGCAAGCTCCTCGAACGCTTGGTGAGTCGGAGGCTCATGTGGATCCTCGAGGATCGGGGATTTTTGGTGCCACAACAGGGTGGGTTCCGTCAAGGTCGCTCCGCTGTTGAAAATCTTGTGTCACTGGAGTCGGCCATCCGAACAGCATTTAGTCGCCGCGAACACCTGGTTGCCGTATTATTCGACCTGCGGAAAGCATACGACACTACCTGGCGCTACCATATCCTGTCTACGCTGTACGACTGGGGTTTCCAGGGTCCGCTTCCCGTATTTATTCAGAATTTCCTGGCGTCGCGTTATTTTATAGTTCGTGTTGGTTCTTGTTTTAGCTCACCTCATTGTCAAGAGAACGGAGTCCCACAGGGTTATGTTCTCAGTGTCCCTTTATTTTTAGTCGCTATCAACGGCCTTGTGTCGGCCGTGGGGTCCTCGGTATCCACTTCCTTGTATGCTGATGACTTCTGCATGTATTTTAGCTCCACCAGCATTAGCGTTGCTGAACGTCGGTTGCAAATAGCCATTCGAAAGGCGCAGTCGTGGGCGTTTGCCCACGGCTTTCCGTTCTCTGCGTCGAAGACCCATGTAATGCATTTCTGCCAACGCCGGGCAGTACACCCGGAAACCGAACTCTATTTATCTGGAGACCTGCTACATGTTGTAGAAACACACACGTTTCTAGGCATGTTGTTCGACAACCGTCTCACCTGGGTGCAACACCTTCGCCAGCTGAAACGAAAGTGCTGGCGACACCTAAACATCCTACGTTGTCTCAGCCACACTGTTTGGGGAGCCTCACGCCCAACGCTCTTGCAACTTTACAAGGCCCTCATTCAGTCACGCCTAGACTATGGTTGCATAGTCTACGATTCGGCTGCGCCGTCAGCACTGCAGGCGTTGGACCTGATTTTACACGGTGGTGTCCGTTTGGCGACGGGGGCTTTTCGCACAAGCCCTGTGTCAAGCCTCCTTGTCGAAGCTGGAGTCCTCCCACTGCGGTTCCGTAGGCAACACCTGCTATCTTCTTATGTTGCTCGTGTTCAGGCGTCGCCCTTCCATCCGAACCGCCGGCTCCTTTTTCCAGACGCTGCACTAGCTATCCCTCCTCGGCGACGCAGGTCGGGATACCCGATCTCGGTCCGTGTTCATATCCTTCTTTCGTCTCTCACATCCTACCCACTTTCTACCACTTTCCACTATTCCTTTCACACTCCTACTTGGTCCATTCCTCATTTGCAGCTCCGTCTGGACCTGTCCCATGCGTCGAAGGCCTCTGTTTCTCCCGTACATCTCCGTCACCAGTTTCTGCAAGTGCTCATGCCGTTCCGTGCCGCAGACGCCATTTACACAGATGGTTCCGTAGTAGATGGCCGTGCTGGATATGCGTTTCTACATCACAACCACGTAGAACAGCATTCTCTGCCCTGTGAGAGTAGCATCTTCTCCGCCGAGCTGGTCGCTATTCTCAGAGCTCTACAACATCTCAAAGCCTGCCCCAGGGGTTCATTCGTCATCTGTACTGACTCCCTGAGTGGCATTCAAGCGATCGACCAGTGTTTCTCTCGGCACCCAATAGTGCGATCGATCCAGGACACTGTTCACTCCCTATGCCAATCATGCCATTCTGTGGTCTTTGTGTGGACCCCAGGTCATGTTGGCATACCAGGGAATGAGCATGTTGATCGATTGGCCAAGCAGGCCACTATGGGACCACCTCTCACAATTGGTGTCACGGAACAGGATGTTAAACTGGTGTTGCACCGGAGGGTGTGCGAGGCTTGGAGCACCGAGTGGGTTACGGCGACTGCACCATAAGCTTCGGGCAGTGAAGCTCTCCACAGCTTTGTGGAAATCTTCACTGCGGCCGACCCGCCGAGAGTCAGTTGTCCTCTGTCACCACCGGATTGGACAATCTGTGGCTCACCCATGCGTATCTCCTTCGGCGCGAGGCTCCACCCGTGTGTCGATGTGACACTGTGTTGACAGTGGCCCATCTTTCCATGGACTGTCCACTTTTAGCCGACTTGCGGCGATCTTTTAATATCCCAGACGCGCTATCATTAGCTTTAGCAGACGACGCCTCTATGGCTAACAAAGTTTTATGTTTTATCTGCGCTGCTGGTTTTTATGACTCTATCTAACGGTGGGTGCTGTGGCCTGATATCTTAGGCCACCACCAATCCGGCTTTTTACCTATTCACACCCTTAGGGGTTCTTAGTGTACGCAGTATGGCTGGCTCATCCTGTTTTTTCTTTGTGATCGGCCAGTCAAGGTACTTTGCTATCCAGTTTTATTCCCAACTTTTTTACCAATTCGGTGTGTCTTCGTTTTAAGTTATCAGTGATTTATCCATTGTCACCCTGTCCCTTATGTGCGTGATCCTTTTTAGAGCTCTGTTTAATTTTTTTGTCGTTATTGACAGTGGACTCTGAGATAGTAACAGGGGACTGATGACCTAGATGTTTAGTCCCCTCAAAAACAAACAACAACAACTTCTTCCAGACCTCACATGGAGGGCCCACGATGACCTCTGCGGGAGCGACCATTTTCCTATCCTTTTGTCGTTCCCACAGTCTCGACAGGCGGAACAACTGCCTCGATGGTCCCTCCATAGGGCTCATTGGCAGCGTTACACTTCTGCTGTTGTCATTCCTTCACAACTGCCAGCCGATGTGGATGTGGCAGTCCAACAGGTGACTGTTGCCATAGTCTCCGCTGCTGAGGCCTCTGTTCCAACCACCTCAGGGTCCCCTCGGCGCAAATCTGTGCCTTGTTGGTCACAAGAAATCGCTGAAGCCATTGGGAATCGGCGTAGGGCACTTCAGTGCTACCGGCGACATCCCACCATCGATCACCTGATTGCTTTTAAACGGCTACGAGCCCGAACTCGACGGCTTATACGGCAAAGTAAGCAAGATTGTTGGGAGAGGTACGTCGCCTCTATTGGATATCGTGCCTCACCTTGTCGGGTGTGGATTCAGGTTCGACGACTTGTCGGGTACCGCCCACAAACAGGAATCCCCTGTCTTCGCTTACAGGGTACTGTCTGCTCGGACCCGCTTGCTGTCGCCGAGCACATGGCACGGTTTCATGCAGGCATCAGTTCAACTGCAGCTTGCAGTAAAGCCTTTCGCGCCATTAAAGAACGAGTTGAGCGGAAGCCACTGTCGTTTCACACACGTCGCTGGGAGCCTTACAATGCACCCTTTAGCGAGTGGGAGTTTAAAAGTGCCCTTTCTGCATGCCCCGATACTTGTCCAGGACCAGATCGGTGCATAGAAAATTTCTTCGGCATCTTTCTGTGGACGCTCAGAACCAACTGCTCGCCTTGTTTAACCGTCTCTGGGCAGACGGTGTTTTTCCTTCCCAATGGCGGGGAAGCACCATCATTCCAGTGATAAAACCTGGCGCTGACCCACAGGTGGCTGACAGTTACCGTCCGATCAGCCTGATAAACGTTCTATATAAGCTCGTTGAACGGATGGGGAGTCGGCGGCTTATGTGGATCCTCGAAGACCGGGGACTCCTAGTTGCACAACAAGGGGGTTTCCGTCAGGGCCGTTCCACAATTGACAATCGTGCGTCCTTGAGGTCGGCTATACATACAGCTTTTACCCACAGTGAACACCTTGGTGCTGTATTTTTTGATCTTCAGAAAGCATACGACACAACCTGGCGCCACCACACCTTGGCTACATTGTATGACTGGGGCTTACGGGACCCAATTCCGATCTTCATCAGGAATTTTCTCTCCCAACACTCCTTTAGGGTTAGGGTGGGTACCACTCTTAGTTCCTCACACATCCAAGAGAACGGTGTCCCACAGGGCTCCGTCCTCAGTGTGCCTTTGTTTTTAATCGCCATAAACGGGCTTGCCACGGCTGTGGGATCCTCTGTCTGTTCCAGCTTGTTTGCAGATGACTTTTGTTTATGTTATAGTTCGGCTAGTATTAGCATCGCTTAACGGCGGATATTGGGAGCCACCCGGAAAGCTGAATCATGGGCCTCTACCCATGGTTTTCAGTTTTCAGTGCAGCAGACCCGCGTGATACATTTCTGTCGCCGGCAGCAGTTCACATGGAACCCAAGTTATATCTGGGTGGTGAATTGCTCGTTGTCGCAGAGACTCGTCGGTTTCTTGGCATGGTATTCGACAACAGACTTACTTGAGTGCCACATCTGCGTCAGCTGCGACAAAAATGCTCATGGCATCTTAATATTCTCCGCTGCTTGAGCCATACTGCTTGGGGTGCTGCTCGTTCCACCCTGCTGCAGCTGTACAAGTCCTTGATACAATCAAGGCTTGATTATGGATGCCCCGTATACGACTCAGCAGCACCATCTGCCTTGAGGATCCTTGACCCCATCCACCATAATGGTATCCGGCTGGCGACTGGGGCCTTCTGCACCAGCCCTGTGCCATGTCTTCTAGCTGAAGCAGGAATTCCTCCATTACACTTCCACCGGCAGCAGCTTCTTGCTAGCTATGTTGCTCGAGTCCATGCCACGCCACACCATCCAAATCGCAGTCTTTTGTTTCCGACTGTTACCCCTCCTTTTCCACCACGTCGACCTAGATCAGGTCTTCCAATCGCGATCTGGGCTCATACACTCCTCTCCTCACTTAATTCCCTACCTCTCTCTGAGGTTTTTTCCTGCCCATCCCGTCTTCCTCCTTGGTTCATCCCCCGTTTGAAGCTCCACCTGCAATTGTCCTGCGATACAAAGGCATTAGTCTCACCACTTACACTCCGTTGCAAGTTTCTGGCACTTCTTGCTGCTCATCGTGATGCAGAAGTCCTGTACACTGATGGCTCCCGATAAATGGCAGAGCCAGTTACGCTTTTATTCATGGCGACCACACAGAACCCCCTCAGGGGCTCAGCATTAATTTGCTGAGTACGGGCTTGGCGAACCCGGGGTCCTGAGCTGTGGGCTGTGTCGCGCCAACAGCCCGCTACACCGTAAGCTCTGTGCGTGCTTCAACGACCATCGTTCGGCGCGACGGTGGAACGTTGTACGTTTCAGAGCCCGGGGATCTTGGCTTAATCGCCCGGGTCGCGAGGACGGTACAAACCATTCTAAAAAAAACCTCAATCTCAAGGTGTGCTACGTGCCGAGGAGATGCATGACTGTTGAGGTTGAACAGCCGCTAGCGAGCAACCTCTGAGGAACCTGCTGCACCTCAGTTGTACAAGGCTTCCCCAGGCAAGCGGGGCTCTGCCTGGGTGGATGTCTTTTCCCTAGCTGCTCGTGGGACGACAATGAAACGACCAAACAAAAGCGTGGCCGGTCGCGAAAACGGCGTCTCTAAACGTGGAAGAGGCGATTATAATGCTGCTGGATATAACCCCCGTTCGTTCCCTTCCCTGCCTACACCGTGGGAGGAACGTCGGACTAGATCTGTGAATGAGCCATACTCTCCCAAATTCCTTGTATGCAGCTGCACGGATGGTGAGTCGTTTACATCTACGAAGCCTCTTTTCTTTGTGGAACATCTTGAGGACAAGTACGGCGAAATTTCCGGATTGTCCAAGATGCGAAGCGGTGCAGTGCTCATAGAAGCAGCTTCCCCAGCTCAATCGCGGGCGTTACTTGCCTGCGACAAGCTGGGTGATGTCCCTGTGAGCATCACACCACATAAGTCGCTAAATATGGTCCAAGGTATAATTTTCCACCGAGACCTTTTGTTACAGTCCGACGACGAGTTACGCGCCAACTTGGAGCGTAGAGGAGTACACTTCGTCCGGCGTGTCCATACGGGGTCAAAGGATCACAAGGTTGCCACCGGTGCCTTCATCCTGGCCTTTGAAGGCGATAACCTGCCTGAGAAGGTCAAGGTAATGGTTTACCGGTGCGACGTGAAACCTTACATTCCTCCCCATATGAGATGCTTCAAATGCTGGAAATTCGGCCACATGTCCTCTAGATGTACTTTCAACGCTACATGCAGGGACTGTGGATGTCCAGAACACCCGGACGCGCCATGCACACCGCCTCCCATCTGCGTTAATTGTGGCTTTCATCATCCACCTTGTTCTTCAGATTGCACCGTTCTTCGTAAGGAACGGAAAATCATGGAACTCAAGACCTTGGACCGACTTTCATATTCTGAGGCTCGAAAGAAGTACGAGCGACTTCACCCCGTTACCATGACTGCCTCTTTCGCGGCAGTGACATCGTCGCCATCCGCCTTTAAACCTGCAGCAGACACTAGTGTTCCACCATCTGACGGCCCTCAGTGCCGTCCACTCACGCCTGCCCCCACAGTGGCCGGGGGCTCCATTCCTCCTCCTGCTCTCAAGGCAGTTGCTTCGGGAGCAGCCCCCAACCCTCCGCCAGAGAAGATTCAACCTTATCTGGCTGCCCTCATTCAGAGGGGGACCCTCGGGACGCTCCCTTCTGCGGCTTCCTCCAGTGCCGGTACCGGCACTGGCTGCCAGCAGCAGGCACCGTGGCCGGCTGCTGGCCGCAGGGCGTTGCACTCTCCCTCTGTCACTGAGACGGAGGCTGGGTCTGCGAAGCCCCTCCTTCCAGCGAAGCCCCCGAGGGACTCGAGGGTTTGTAAGAAAAAAGAGAAAAAGGATAAGACAAAAGATTCCACGGTGGCCACTGTGCCACCCGCCCCTCCAAATCTGCGTCTGAGAATGAGGTGGAGATACTCGCATCCCCCGAGGACCTTGCGCTCTTGGATGCATCAGATGCAATGGACATCGAAGCTGATGCATCGCTACCGTTGGCCACAAAAGATGTTGAGGTGTGATTCATAACTCTTTTTTCATTCATGCCTTCCCAGCTGTCAGATTCTGTCATCCTCCAATGGAACTGCGGCGGTTTTTTCACCCACCTAGCTGACCTACGACAACTTCTGAGCATTACACCTGCTCTCTGCATTCCCCTGCAGGAAACCTGGTTTCCGGCAATGCGGACCCTTCTCTTCGGGGCTACAGGGGATACTTCTGCAATCGTAGCCAGTATAACAGGGTGTCAGGTGGAGTGTGTGTGTATGTCCTTACCTCTGTATATAGTGAACCTGTGCCCCTTCAGACACTGTTGGAAGCGGTGGCTGTTAGGGTAAGGACAACACAAGAGATTACTGTCTGCAGTCTCTACCTCCCTCCTGATGGCGATGTCTCTATGGCTGTCTTGGCTGCACTTATCTCACAACTCCCGCGACCTTTTTTGCTATTGGGGGACTTTAATACCCACAATCCCCTGAGGGGTGGTTCTACGATCTCTGGCCGTGGCAGAGTTGTCGAGGGCCTGCTTTCTCAGCTCGACCTCTGCCTCTTGAATACAGGTGCCCCCACACATTTCAGTGTGGCACACGGCACATTCTCGGCCATTGATCTGTCGATATGCAGCCACAGCCTTCCGCCTTCCATCCATTGGAGTGTCCATGATGACTTGTGCGGCAGTGACCATTTTCTGATCTTTTTGTCACTCCCACACCCCTACACCTCTGCTGCCATCGTTGGCCCTCCCCCACTCGATACCATCGATGTGGTGGTTGAGAGCGCCACGCAGTCCATATTGTATGCTGCAGAAGCTAATATTCCTCGTTCCTCGGGGCGCCCACGGCGTAAGGCGGTGCCGTGGTGGTCACCAGAGGTCGCTGACGCCATTAAAGACCGTAGGTGGGCCCTACAGCGGTACAGGCGGCACCCTTCTCTTGAGCACCTCATTACCTTTAAAAGGCTCTGTGCTCGTGCTCGCTGTTTAATTAGAAGACGGAAACGGGAGTGTTGGGAGACGTACGTTTCCACCATTGGGTCAGGCATCTCCACTTCCCAGGTCTGGAGCCGGATTAGGCGCTTACAGGGATACACAACAACAACAATCCCTGTGATCATATTCGTCAGCTGAAGCAGGAGTGATGGTGCCATCTGAATGTTCTTTGCCACCTGGGCCATACAAGTTGGGGCGCTGATCGCTCCACACTATTACGATTCTACACAGCACTGGTACAGTCACGGCTTGACTTTGGATGCATTGTCTACGGTTCAGCATCTCCTTCGGCATTGCGCCTGTTGGACCCCATCCACCACTGTGGGGTTCGCATCGCGACGGGTGCCTTCCGCACCAGCCCTGTGAACAGCTTACTTGTGGAGGCTGGGGTCCCACCTTTAGAGATACGCCGCCAACACCTGCTCGTGGCTTATGCAGCCAATGTATATTGCTCCCCAGGCCACCCAAACCGGCGTCTCCTCTTTTCTGATGTGGTCGTCCGTCCCCATCAGCGACGCCCTAAATCAGGTCATACAATTGCCTTTCGAGTTCGATCCCTCCTGCTGGAGCTCGAGTCCTTTCCTCTTCCATCTCCCTATCGGGTCCATGCACGTTCACCCCCGTGGTGCTTGCCTAGGCCGTGTACCCGGCTGGACTTGGCCCATGGACCCAAAGACTCGGTTCCCTTGGAGGCACTCCGCCGAGTATCCTGGTTATGACCTGATCTACACCGATGGTTCCATGGTTGATGGCTGTGTGGGATTTGCATATACTCTTGGTGACCGTGTGGAACAGCACTCTCTGCCGAATGGCTGCAGTGTTTACACTGCAGAGCTGGTGGCCATTCACAGAGCTCTCGTGAATATCCGGTCCTGCTCAGGTGAGTATTTTCTTATTTGCAGCGACTCCCTGAGCAGCCTCCGAGCTCTGGAGCAGTGTTACCCGCGGTCTCCTCTGGTGTTGGCCATACAGGAGACGCTTTGTGCCATCGAAGAGTCCAGGCGATCAGTGGTGTTCGTCTGGACTCCGGGTCACGTCGGCATCCCGGGCAATGAACGTTTTGACAGACTTGCCAGGCAGGCAGTCAGTGCGTCCATTCTGGACATCGGCCTCCCGGCGTCTGATCTCCGTTCATTGTTGCGCCACCACATCCATCAGCGTTGGGATGCCGAGTGGCATAGCCTGGGCACACCCAACAAGCTTTGGGTAGTCAAGGAGACCACGACCGCATGGCGTTCTTCCATGCTGGCCTCTCGCCGGGACTCCATGGTGCTGTGTAGACTCCGTATTGGCCATTCGTGGCTCACCCATGGACATCTCCTTCGTGGTGAGACCTCACCCCAGTGTCAGTGTGGCTCCCATTTAACAATAGTCCACATCCTAGTGGACTGCCCTTTTTTAGCCGCCTTGCGGCGTCGTTTTAACGTTCCTGGCGTTTTATCAGATGTTTTACGTGACGATGCTTCAGCAGTGAATTCAGTTTTAAGTTTTATTCGAGCAGGGGTTTTTTATTAGTCTCTTTGACTGGTCCTTCCCTTGTACTGCCGAGTGGTTGACTTTTCCTTTTTTATTCCTATGGGCGGTCAACTACTGCCATCGGCCTCTTTGTTGTAAGGTGTCTTTGTGTGATCGTCCCTTTTCGTTTAGTTTCGTCTCCGTTTTGTTGATGTTTTCTGGACCCAGTGGGATTCCCCTCCCACTTTGCACACCTTATCTCTGGGCGCATTTATTTGCCGTCCGCGCTTTTATTTTTGACACTTTGTGATGGAATGGGGGACTGATGACCATTGTAGTTTTGTCCCCCTTAAACATCCAAATAACAACAACAACAACAACAACAACCAGAGCCCTCGGCTAACCCATTGCGCCTTTCCTTGTGTCAATAATGGTATTTGTAGTTAAACATAACTGATGAAAAGTTACTTACCACTAGTCTTGAACGATAATTGGCTACTCACCGCAGAGACGTCTGATAAGCCGCGGCAAGGCACAAATAATAGGACACAACTGAAAAGCTTTCGACCGATACGGCCTTCGTAGGTTGGAGAAATACATACGCAGACTGCGGCAGCAGACGGCGATTCTCTCTCTCTCTCTCTCTCTCTCTCTCTCTCACTCTCTCTCTCTCTCTCTCTCTCTCTCTCTCTCTCTCTGTGTGTGTGTGTGTGTGTGTGTGTGTGTGTGTGTGTGTGTGTGTGGTGTGTATGTGTTTGTGTATTTTTTTGTCCAAACGACGATCTCGGTCGAAAAGCTTTGCAGTTGTTTTCTGTCATTTGCGCCTTTACGCGGCTCATAAGACGTCTCTGTGGTGAGTATGGCGACGTATCTTTAATAAAATATTGTAGAATTCTTCCTGAAATTCCCATTGCCTAATTACTTAGTAATGTATTTAAAATAAGCTATCTATTTTAGCCGTCGCATTTGGACATTTAGTGATCTCCTGTGGGACCAGTTCCTGTCTCGTATTCCGTTCACTTTCGAACACCAGTCTAGGCTTCGTGGCTAAATATGCCACATACTGGTCACACTATCGGAGCAATAAATGTGCAATTGCGACAAACAAGTCAAATAGTATATTTCAAATATATTCCAGTTGCTGATCCCAATCTCGCATCTTATAACTACCTTCGCAACACAGTAATACCACAGTATTCCTATTATCTCACAAACCCTGCTTATCCAACACCAGGTTCCCTACCTCAAATTATTCTGATCAGCATCCTCCAAGTCCTGTTAATTTTACACGTTTTTAACCATCCCGTGGAAGATGCCTTGATTTGCCAAGTGTTGAAAATGAGCCGTAAAAAAAGAAAGAAACACAGGAGGAGGAGATGCGGAACATTACTTCTGATGAAAGTAGTAATCCAGCAGGTTTCCTGGCGTCAGCCAGGATCGCGTGTTACTACGAACACACGCCAGTCCTGGAATAACACGGACAGAAACTCCTGGTGGGAGCATCAGAATTCAGATGGCCAGTTCGTGAATTTCCCTGCGGCCAAATACGGAGGGCCGCGCCTCTTTTGGCAAATACTTTGCAATTTGGCCACCGCAGCGGGGCGGGGCGCCAGCGGCGGCGAACACGACCGGGCCGGGTCACGTGTGTGATGCTAATTCACCTGGGCCCGCGCTGCTGCCGCTTACGCTTTCCAACAGCAGCAATAGGCCACAACGCGATTGCCGCTTTTATCATTTTATTTAATTTACATTCCCAGTGAAATTTAAATTAATCAATGCGTTTGTCATTCACCACAATTTTGAAATTACGCAGTGTATTCTTACCGTATTTAAATGAAGGCCGAATAAATAATTTAATCACGGACATTGCAATTTTATTCAGACCGCTTCCGGTGCGAGTTGTATTAACCGCAAACCGATCCAAATATCCCCATCGTTTTTAACACTGCAAATCGACGAAGGATTTACATAGGATGAATAAATTGAGGAACCTTGAGTTATTTAGTTTTGTCGGAGGCGAACTTATAGATTCTGTTAGTTGTTGGTTCGAGATCAATAATTATTTTTCTGTCATCAGCTGTTTAATTCCTTACCAAACAATTAGACTCTGCCGTACACGATCATAATGAATAAAAAGGTATTACAACAGATTAGAGACAGCGTGAAATAAAATTAAACCTTGCTTATAAAGGCACAAGTCACACTAAACTATATGATACTCAACTATCCCATCAGTCGCATTACAGAGGAGAATGAAAATTTAATGACAAGCGTACAGTCGTAATTGTGTATGTCAGAACCGGTTCTCTCGAAATTTTAAACCACAATTTAGTAGTTATTATTAACATGAAGAATAACTGCTACAAAGTACTTCCAAATTTAAGATTAAGAAGGACAAGTAAATTCTTTCAAGTCGGCCGCGGTGGCCGAGGGGACTGAGGCGCTCCAGTCACGGTCTGCACGGTCACTACGGTCGGGGGTTCCAATCCCCCCTCGGGCATGGATATTTGTGCCGTCCTTAGTATTAGCTAGATTGTAAGTAGTTTGTAAGTTTAGGGATGATGACCCCTTAGTTAAGTCCCATGAGCTATACAAACATTTGAAAACAAACATTTAAGTTCTTTCAAATTTAAATAACGTGCGTTCCAAGTGTCTGACATATGCAGTTATGGCTGTGTATTGTCATTCACATTTCATTGTCATTTTTATTCATAGAATAGTTAAATATGATAGTCTTATAGTGAAATGGACTTGAGCTGTTATCAGCCAGATTTAATTTTATTTAATGCTTTTCCCTAATCTGTTTTTCATTTGTTTGTGTGTTTGTTAAGCTTAAGGGACTTAAGTGCGGGGTCATCAGTCCCTAAACTTACAAACTACTTATGAACTACCTTATACTAATGACACAAACATCCATGCCCCGAGGGGGGGATTCGAACCCCCGACCGTAGCGGCCGTGCAGACTGTGCCTGGCGTGCCGCAGACGGCTCGGCCACTGCGGACGGCTAATCTGTTTTAATACGTCATTAACCACGACGATGATCTGCGAGCGAAATTAGTAGATGTTTAAGGAAGTAACAAACAACTTATGGTTTTAAGAAGAATTTTATCTAACGCTGCTGAAGGAATTAAATTAGTAAACACAGTGCTGGAATTTAAAAAAAAAATAGTACACACTCTTTACGTTGTGCAATTCACTCAAAATACATTGTTCACATAATACAAGGAAAGTAGTAAAAGTAGTCACCAGAGTTATGCAGAACCCGTTGCCAGCGACATGGAAGTCGTAGTATACCGTTAGCAGAGCCTGGTCTGTTGGTGGTGCGAATGAAGTGGTCTGTTACCTGTCAAATCTCTGAAGCAGTCCTGAGGCGAATGTCCCGAAGTGTTTCCTTCATCTTGAGAATCATGTCAAAGCCACAAGGACTTAAATCCAGGAAGTAGGGTGGATGTTACAGTACCCATCATTTTGCGCATACAGCGCAAGCTGTGGCTACTGTTTGATCGACGGGACTGATAAGTACTATACCATCCATCATACTCCCCGGACTTAATTCCTTCTGACTTTGATTTGATTCCGAAGATGAAGGAACCACTTCATGGCATTCGCTTCAGAACTGTTCCATCCATCCGACAGGAAGTAGACCGCTCCATTCGCACCATCAATAGAATAGGCATTGCTAACGGTGTACTTCGCCTTCGGCATCACTGGCAACGGGTTCTAGACAACACTGGTGACAACTTTGAAGGATAGTAACAGGTGCAAACATGTAACGTTTTTGAATCGGTTGTGAATAAACAGTTGGCACTATTTCCATTTACATATGGAGTATGTGAAATAATGATATTTACGAAACAGTTGCAGTAACGTTAGTGAGGTACCAGGTGTCGATAGATGTTTACACCAGGTACTAATATGCATGTTACATCTTATTGGGCAGCAATGCCCTCGCTGATTCTTCCAGCCATTGGGTGATACCGATAGTGTATTGAGGTGACATTATTCTAAGTCTGATGGGCTGCTCACGTCATCTGTAGCAGCTGTGTGTTCACGAATCACACTTGTCACTTGTAGACTCATATCCTACAAGTGATCGATTCAACTATGGAGATCTTCCTGCACGTCTTGCAGAGCCTGTTATGTTCCACGGAGTGTATGTGGGCAAGCTTTATCGTTGTAACAACACACAACCTTCCTGTTGCAACACAGGTCTTACGACATTCTGCTCGAACAAAGCAGTCCCTCCACGAAGGTACACGAGAGTCGTAGGTTATGACAGTATCCCAGTCCAGGCCATAACACTTGGGCTACCGCCAGTCTGTCTTGCACCAGTGCAGTCAAAGAGCCAGCGGTCGCCAGTGCACCTATTCTGGAAACTGTCGAATTAGTTGTGATATGATGCATGATGTAAGAGAGCAATACACATGGACAATACGACGCACAGTGTGTATCATGGTTTATGGTTGTGGAACGAGGTTCGCTGCATTGGTGCGTCTTTCCCCACTACATTCAGCGATTACCGATCCGCACCAAAGCTGCTTGGTTACAACCGAAGTGATCGGCGATGTGCGTTAAGGACAATCCGCATTCTTCTGTGAAATTCCGCTGCCTCCTAAGAGGCATTCTGAAGTTACCTAAGCAAAGAAGTAACACCGAAGAACAATTCAGTACCTTCACAATGGCGTCTCTTACTGTATACTTGCAGGTGGTATTGCTGACGACGGTGATAAGCGCTTTCTGTGAAATTTTGTAATGTGCGTGTGTCATAGCTGCTGTGGAGTAAGTATTCGCCACAACGCAAGTCGCCGCGCCAGTACATGATGAGCGATTAGTCTCTCTGCAGTGGTTAGGTCGCGGGGGGCGTCCGCAGTCTCTGTACCTCTCTGCTTGCTCCGTGCGGCGGCTAGTAGGAAGAAGTGGGCTCGCCAATATATGTCGGCACACCACAGCAACAACAGGGAGTTCTACAGTTCGATCGAGGAGTTCCATCTACGAGAGCCAGCAGTATATCTTGCCACAAGCAGGAAGCCTTGCAGAACTGTGTAATAGCTAGGAAGAACTTTGTACCATCACAAGCACAGCAAAGTTAGGTATTCATTACATTGTGTAAACAAAATTATGCGGACAAATCAATTGATTTAGATACAGATCTTTGTCCATATCCTTGCTCGTCACGGTTCACCTCCCGAACCTGCTGCATCCCGAGACATAAGTCGCCACAAATGCATGATGTAGAACCCAAGAGGAAGCATGCGAAACAGGTGAAATTTCCATTTTGTTTAAAAGAGAGATCGTGGAGACTGCAGTTGTTTAAGTGCAAGAAATGTATTGGCATGCAATATCACGAGTGCATGCGTGTCTGCAAGACAATTGCATTGGTTTCATCAATATACACGGACAGTGCACATCGTATATCAGAAGATACTTGGCCTTTGGAATTCCTAGTAGGCTAACTCGACTCAACCAAACAAGCTCTGTGCACCGAAGCTCTCTACGGCCACACGGAAGTCCTCACTGCGGTCATCTCGTAGGGAATCGGTAGTTCTTTGTCGCCTGCGAATTGTCCACACGTGGCTCACACAGAGCGAGCAACCTCTGAGGAACCTGCCGCACCTCAGTTGTATAAGGCTTACCCAGGCAAGCGGGGCTCTGCCTGGGTCGACCTTTAGATCCCTAGCTGCTCGTGGGAACAACATGAAACGAGCAAAAGAAAACGTTGGTGGACGTATAACCACCGTCTCAAAGCGTGGTAAGTTTTATGCCTCTTCATATGACCCCAAGTCGTTCCCTTCCTTGGCCACGCCCTGGGAGGAACGCAGGGCTGCTACCATCAATGAGCCATATTCGCCTCGATATTTAGTCTGTACAAGGGTGGATGGGGAATCATTTACGACCGTAAAGCCTCAGTTCTTCGTAGACCATCTGGAGGAGAAGTTTGGAGATGTGGAGTCCGTCTCCAAGATGCGCAATGGCTCTGTGTTGATTCACACCGCATCCCCTGCCCAGTCGCAGGCATTGCTTGCCTGCGATAAGCTGGGAGATATCGCGGTCAACATTGCGCCACATAGGTCCCTCAATCTGGTCCAGGGTATTACTTTTCACCGGGATCTCCTCTTACAATCTGATGAGGAGCTGCGCGCCAACCTCGAGCGGCGTGGTGTTCACTTCGTCCGGCGCATCCATCGTAGGTCGAAAGATAATAGGGTTGCCACCGATGCCTTCATCGTAGCCTTTGAAGGCGATACACTGCCAGAGAAGGTGAAGGTGAAGTGCTACCGGGTTGATGTAAAACCCTACATCCCTCCTCCTATGAGATGCTTCCAGTGCTGGAAGTTTGGGCATATGTCGTCCCGTTGTCCTTCCAGCGCCACTTGCCGGGATTGTGGACGTCCAGCCCACTCGGACGCCCCATGTACTCCGCCGCCCATCTGCGTGAACTGTGGCCAGGAGCATTGCCTTACAGGAAACATGGTTTCCAGCAATGCGGACCCGAGCCCTTCGTGGCTACAGGGGATATTACTGTAACCGTAGCTCATATAACAGGGTCTCAGGTGGTGTATGTGTGTATGTCCTTACCTCTGTTCATAGTGAACCTGTGCCCCTTCGTACACCACTAGAAGTAGTGGCTGTCAGGGTAAGGACAACACAAGAGTTTACCGTCTGCAGCCTTTATCTCCCTCCAGATGGTGATATTTCTTTGAATGTTTTGGCTGCACTTATATCGCAACTACCCCCGCCTTTCTTCTTATTGGGCGACTTCAATGCCCATAACCCGTTGTGGGGTAGTACTTCGCTTTCTGGCCGAGGCAGAGTAGTCGAGTCTTTACTTTCTCAACTCGACCTCTGCCTATTAAATACTGGTGCCCCCACACACTTTAGTGTGGCACATGACACGTTCTCGGCCATTGATTTATCGATCTGCAGCCACAGCCTTCCACCATCTGTCCACTGGAGAGCCCACGACGATCTGTGTGGCAGTGACCATTTTCCGCTTTTTCTGTCACTCCCACAACGTCAGTCCCCAGAACGGCCCCCCCAGGTGGGCTTTAGGCAGGGCTAACTGGGAAGATTACACGTCCACTGCTATTGTTCAACCTCCACCACTCGATTCCATCGATGTGGTGGTTGAGGGCGTCACTCACACAATTGTTTCTGCTGCAAAAGCTGCAATTCCATGCTCCACAGGGTGCCCACGGCGTAAGGCAGTGCCGTGGTGGTCGCCGGAAATAGCTCAGGCTATTAGAGATCATAGGCGGGCCTTACGGCACTATAAGCGTCACCCCTCTCAGGAGCATCTCATTGATTTTAAACGGCATCGCGCTCGTGCTCGCCAGTTAATAAGAAGACGGAAACAGGAGTGCTGGGAGAGGTACGTTTCGGGACAGGCACCTCAGCCTCGCGGGTCTGGAGTAAGATCAGGCGGCTACAGGGATTACGGACACCAGTGGGAATCCCTGGGATCTCCTCAAATGGAGTCGTTTGTACGGACCCGGCCACTATTGCAGAGATGTTTGCTGAGCATTATGCCCACGCCTTTGCCTCTGCACACTATCCACCGGCCTTCCGTACATTGAAGGAGAGGATGGAACGCCAGCCCCTTTCCTTTCCTACCCGCCGCACTGAATCTTACAACACTCCCTTTACTGGATGGGAGCTCCTCAGTGCTCTTCAACAATGTCCTGACATGGCGCCAGGGCCTGATAGCATCCATAGTCAAATGCTGAAACATCTCTCAGCAGATAGTCGGAGGGCCCTACTTGCGGTCTATAACCGCATTTGGTGTGATGGTGTTTTCCCGTCGCAGTGGCGGGAGAGTATCATCATCCCAGTGCTTAAGCCCGACAAACATCCTCTGAACTTGGATAGCTATCGGCCCATTAACCTGACTAACGTTCCATGCAAACTGTTGGAGCAGATGGTCAGTCAGCGGTTGTGTTGGATTCTTGAGACGCGGGGATTACTGGCTCCATGCCAGGGCGGTTTTCGCCAGGGTCGGTCTACCACCGATAATCTGGTGTACCTCGAGTCTGCAATCCGCACAGCCTTTTCCCGGCGCCAACACCTTGTGGCCGTCTTCTTCGATATGCACAAAGCATACGATACAACCTGGCGACGACACATCCTCAACACTTTATATGACTGGGGCCTCCGGGGCTCCCTACCGATTTTTATTCAGAATTTTTTAGCCGTCCGTACCTTTCGTGTTCAAATTGGTGCTTCCCTGAGCTCCTCTCATATCCAGAAAAATGGGGATCCTCAGGGTTCCGTTTTAAGCGTCCCATTATTTTTAATCGCCATCAACGGTTTAGCCACAGCGGTTGGATCGTCGGTGCCCCCTCTCTTTATGCTGACGACTTTTGTCTCTCTTTTAGTTCCTGCAGCACCCAAGTTGCCGAGCGCAGGTTGCAAGGTGCTATTCAGAAGGCGCAGACCTGGGCGCTTACCCACGGCTTTCAGTTTTCTGCCTCCAAGAACAGAGTGATGCACTTCTGTCGGAGTCGGACTGTCCACCCGCACCCTGACCTTTATATTAATGACGAACTACTTACTGTAGTTGAAACTCATCGTTTTTTAGGACTGGTCTTTGACGCCCGGCTGACATGGATCCCCCACATTCGTCAGCTGAAACAGAAGTGCTGGCGCCATCTCAACCTTCTCAGACACTTGGGTCATACGAACTGGGGTGCCAACCGCTCCACACTGTTGCAGCTTTACACGGCGCTGGTGCAGTCCCGTCTTGATTTTGGGTGCATTGCCTATGGGTCTGCGGCACCTTCGGCACTGCATCTCCTGGACCCCATTCACAACTGTGGGGTCCGCATTGCGACGGGCGCTTTCCGCACCAGCTCGGTGAACAGTTTACTAGTGGAGGCTGGGATCCCACCTTTGGGGATCCGCCGCCAACACCTGCTCGCAGCTTATGCAGCGAACGTATATTGCTCCCCAGGCCACCCAAACCGTTGTCTTCTCTTTTCTAATGTGGTTGTCCCTCACCATCAGCGACGCCCCAGGTCAGGCCTAACGATAGCCTATAGAGTTCGGTCCCTCCTCCTGGAACTTGAGTCTTTGCCCCTTCCGTCTCCATATTGGGTCCAGGTGCATACACCTCCATGGTGTTTGACAAGGCCGTCTATTCGGCTGGACTTGGTCCATGGGCCCAAAGACTCAGTACCACTGGAGCCACTCCGCCGTCAGTTCTCGGCTGTCATAGCGGAGTTCCGTGGTTATGACCTGATCTACACCGATGGCTCAATGGTGGATGACCCTGTCGATTTGCCTATACACACGGTGACCATGTGGAACGGCACTCTCTGCCGAATGGCTGCAGTGTTTACACTGCAGAGCTGGTGGCCATTCACAGAGCTGTTGTGCATATCCGGTCTTGCTCAGGCGAGTCTTTTGTTGTTTGCAGCGACTCCCTGAGCAGCCTCCGAGCTCTGGAGCAGTGTTACCCGCGGTCTACCCTGGTGTTGGCCGTTCAGGAGACACTTTATGCCATTACACGGTCTGGGCGATCGGTGGTGTTCATCTGGTCTCCAGGTCATGTTGGTATCCCGGGCAATGAACGTGTTGACAGGCTTGCCAAGCAGGCTGTAGGTATGTCCTGTCTAGAGATCGGCCTCCCGGCTTCTGATCTCCGTTCATTGTTGCGCCAGCAAGTACGTCAGCTTTGGGATACTGAGTGGCGTAGCCTGCGCACGCCCAACAAGCTCTGGGTGGTCAAGGAAACGACGGTTGCATGGCGCTCCTCCACGACGGGACTCAGTGGTTTTATGTCGCCTCCGCATTGGGCATACGTGGCTCACCCATGGACATCTCCTTCGGGGTGAGGACCCAGCCCAATGTCGGTGTGGCTCCCATTTGACAGTCGTCCACATATTGTTGGACTGCCCCCTTTTAGCCGCCTTGCGGAGACATTTTAACCTCCCTGCTGTTTTATCGGAAGTTTTAGGTGACGATGCCTCAATGGCAGATACCGTTTTACGTTTTATTCGAGCAGGGGGATTTTATCGTTCTCTCTAACTGGAGATTTCTTTGTGAAACCGAGTGGTTGACTTTTCCTTTTTTATTCTTATGGTCGGTCAACCAGGGCCATCGGTTTCTTTGTTGTAAGTTGTCTCTGTGTATCCGTCTTTTCGTTTTGTCTTGTTATTTTTGATGATGTTTTATTGACTCAGTGGGACTCCTCTCCCACATCGTAACTTTAAACTCTGTGCGTGATACCTTTCACGTGTATGATTTTCTTTTGGCGCCTAGAGGTGGAATGGGGGACTGATGACCATTGCAGTTTTGTCCCCCTTAAACAACCAACAACAACAACAACAACAACAACAACAAGCTGTCAGTGAAATGTTCATTGTCGATCTGTACTCCTTGTGTGTTTTCATTCTCTGTGTTCAGCTCCACACTTTATTGTGTTTACATTACAACGTACGATGGTCGCTAGGAACAGGGAACTGATGACATAACAGTTTAGTCCCTTCTTAACAACTTTTAAGTGTATATAATAATAATAAAAAGTTTTGTATACATCTGGGCCCGCTGTGTCATACACCGGTATGTCATGTAACGACATTGTAAGAAACTTCGCTGTACCATAGACGCTGCTATATGAAGTAATTATTTATTAATTCCGACAGGCCTCTTTGAGCTCAACTGCCATTTTTAGGTTTATTAACCTTTACTTCCTTGTAACGTCTTTGTCTTACTTGTTATGATAATTTGACTATTTTATTGCTGTTAATAGTGAAGACGTATAGTGGCGTTGTTATATATCAGTAATCGCTGACTGAACTGTCAAAGCCGTGGCGGATATGAGTTTGAGTTCTAGAGGGCGGGGTAAAGTTGCAAATTTGTATCTGCCGGGAGGAGTGCTTGAGTAATTCCGCGCAGGTGTGGCGGTCGCTGTATTCCCAGTGCTTCCGGGCGCCGTGGCTCAGCGCGCCCTGTCAGAGGGTTCAACGCCCTATTCCATAAAAAAAAGCTGAGCCAATAACACAACGAACAAAAACGAACAAACATGATCAGCGTCTGCAATGAACAGAACTGCCCATAGAGCAAAAAAAAAAAAAAAGTGGTGTAGGGGTCACCGCAACTGACTAGAAAGCAGGAGACCCGCGTTCTAATCCCGGCTGGGCACACATTTTCAACTTTACCCATTCGCAGTTAATGTCATACATTCCATGAATATGAAAAAAAATTTCTTGTTTAACCTATACCTAACCTTCTTAAGGCTACGCTACGGATCACTTTTTTTTTAGGTACTGAGTCAACAAGAAGTTTGGGTTTTAGAATGTGAAGGTGCGACTCCCTCAGCGGACTTACAGCCCTAGATCAATGCTTTCCCCGCCATCCCTTGGTCTTAGCCATCCAAGAGTCCCTCCATGCCGTCGAACAACGCGGGCGGTCAGTTGTTTTTATATGGACTCCGGGGCACTTTGGAAATGCGGGAAATGAACTGGCAGACAGTTTAGCCAAAGAGTCCACCACTAAACCTCCTCTGGCGGTCGGCATACCCTCTGCTGACCTACTTTCGATGCTGCAAAGTCGAGCCTGCGGTTTGTGGGATACAGAATGGCGTACCTTCCATATCCCCAACAAGTTACGGGTTATCGAGGAGACAACGAACCTCTGGAGATCCTCTCTACGAGCCCCTCGCAGGGACGCTGTCGTCCTCTGTCGGCTCCATATCGGCCATACTTGGATGACACAAAGTCACATTCTGCGTCGCGAGGGCCTACCTCAGTGCCGCTGTGGTACCGATTTATCAGTTGCCCACATTTTATTGCAATGCGCTCCCCTCAATGCCCAGAGGCGCGGTTTTAACCTCCCTGACGCCCTGAGCTCGGTTTTAGAAGATGATGCCTCTATGGTTGATAGAGTTTTAAATTTAATCCGTGTGATTGGATTATATAATTCCATATGACTTCTATCGAGTTTTCGGTGCCGGCCGCGGTGGCCGAGGGGACTAAGGCGCTTCAGTCACGGTCTGCACGGCCACTACGGTCGGGGGTTCGAATCCCCCCTTGGGCATGGATATTTGTGCCGTCCTAGTTCGTAAGTAGTTCATAAGTAGTTTGTTACATTTAGGGATTGATGACCCCGTAGTTAAGTCCCATAAGATTTACAAACATTTGAACATATATATATTTTTTTGTTGAG
This sequence comes from Locusta migratoria, assembly GCA_026315105.1. NCBI lineage: Eukaryota > Metazoa > Arthropoda > Insecta > Orthoptera > Acrididae > Locusta > Locusta migratoria. The sequence goes on along the minus strand of CM048744.1, from coordinate 97,962,242 downwards.
TTTTCGGTATATATTTATCCCCCGCCTATCTAGCACTTTTAGGTGGTGGTTTTACTGTGTCACAGAGTGGCCGGATGTTTTGCTTTTCTTACTTTGATCACTGAGCCCAGATCATTCGGTATCGTTTTTAATTCTCTACTTTCTGGGTGTTCTTTACTTGCTGCTTTTATTCCTTGATGTGTAAACCCCTTTGCTTGGTGCTTTTTATCATATAGTCTTATAGTCCTTTTTAGCGAACATCCCCTGTACTCTTTACACTTGGAACAAGGGACTGATAACCTTTGTCGTTTAGTCCCTTTGAAAAACCAACCAACTGTGAAGGTGCGTAGCGCCCGAATCTCAGGTTAAGAAACGCGCAACATCTCATTGGCTAACAGCTAACGAGGTCTTATTAGCCGGCGCCTCAGGGGCTCAGCATTAATTTGCTGAGTACGGGCTTGGCGAACCCGGGGTCCTGAGCTGTGGTCTGTGTCGCGCCAACTGTCCGCTGCACCGTAAGCTCTGTGAATGCTTCAACGACCATCGTTCGGCGCGACGGTGGAACGTTGTACGTTTCAGAGCCCGGGGATCTTGGCTTAATCGCCCGGGTCGCGAGGACGGTACAAACCTCTATAAAAAAAACCTCAATCTCAAGGTGTGCTACGTGCCGAGGAGATGCATGGCTGTTGAGGTTGAACAGCCGCTAGCGAGCAACCTCTGAGGAACCTGCCGCACCTCAGTTGTACAAGACTTACCCAGGCAAGCGGGGCTCTGCCTGGGTGGACCTTTAGTTCCCTAGCTGCTCGTGGGACGAGAATGAAACGAGCAATTAATAGCGTCGCCACAAGCAAACCTGGCGTTTCTAAGCGTGGAAAAACGGAATTAAATGCATCTGCTTACGATCCTAAGACGTTCCCTTCCCTTGGCACCCCATGGGAGGAGCGTAGAGGAATTCGCCGATCCGAACCACACGCGCCACGATATCTGGTGTGTGCCCGTACTGATGGAGAGTCTTTCATGTCCACTAAGCCACAGTTCTTTGTCGAACATCTCGAAGACCAGTTTGGCGAAGTGGAGTCCTTTTCAAAGATGAAAAGTGGGGCTGTACTGATACAGACGGCGTCCCCAGCCCAATCGCACGCGTTACTTGCATGCGATAAGCTGGGTGAGATCCCGGTAAGTATAACGCCCCACAAGTCTTTAAACATGGTCCAGGGCATAATCTTCCATAGAGACCTGCTGTCCCAGACCGATGAAGAGTGGCGATCTAACCTGCAGCGTCGAGGTGTTCATTTCGTCCGTCAAGTGTACAGGGGACCTAAGGAAACCAGGGTTGCCACCGGTGCTTTTATCTTGGCCTTCGAGGGCGATACACTGCCTGAGAAGGTCAAGATAATGGTCTACCGAGTTGATGTAAAGCCATATGTCCCTCCCCCTATGCGGTGTTTCCGGTGCTGGAAGTTCGGGCACATGTCGCCCCGGTGTACTTCCAGCCCGAAATGCAGGGAATGTGGGCGGCCGTCGCACCTGGACACCCCATTTACCCCACCTCCTGTACGTGTAAACTGTGGACAACATCATCCGCCATGCTCGCCGACCTGTACTATTCTTCATCGCGAAAGGAAAATAATGGAAATAAAGACCCTGGACCGGCTCACTTTCTCTGAAGCATGCAAGAAATTTGGCGACTCCACCCTGTTAAGATGACATCATCTTTTGCCGCAGTCACAGCGGCATCGATACGATCAATGGCACCAGTGTCCTCTCCATCTGTGGGCCCTATGGGCCAATCTTCTACTACCCCCTCGATGGGTGGGGGACCATCTATATCCCATGCTCCCCCAACACCTGTGGGAGCATTATCCACCCCATCATCGGGGACTCCAGTCCCCACACCCCAGCCGGGGAAGAACAGTCTTCCCTGGCCCCTCTCACCCAGGAGGAGTCCCTTGTGGCACCCCCTCCTGAGGCTTCCACGAGTGGTTTGGAGGGTCCCAGCCAGAGGCTGCAGGATCCACCTGCCCCCAGTCGACGGGCTTCCCAATCGACATCGGGCCCAGAAACCAATCGTGAAAAGTCCTCCTTGCCCTTAAGACCGAAAGGGCAGTGGGAGGTAAAGAAGAAGAAACATAAGAAGAAAGTCTCCTCAGTGACTTCAAAGTCCATTCCTACATCATCTACTTCGGAGGATGAGGTGCAGATCTTCGCGTCTCTCGAGGGTCTGGCCCTCACTAAGACACTTGACCCAATGCTCCTAGATGATGTAGATGTGCGACTAGCAGCCCTCAAATCTTCGGACTGATAATCTTCAGTCCATCATGCTTTCCCAGCAAACCATGAATCACGTTCTTCAGTGGAACTGCGGTGGGTTTTTCAGCCACCTAGCTGAGCTGCAGCAGTTGCTGTGCCGTTTCCCGGTGCTGTGTATGGCTCTGCAGGAAACTCAGGAAACTTGGTTTCCTGCTCAGCGGACCCCGGCCCTTCGAGGCTATCGGGGCTACTTTAACCCTTTCGTGGCTACGGGCATACATGTATGCCCGGCAATTAGAAGGCCCAGACGGCTACGGGCGTACATCAACGCCCGGCTGGCAAGAGTCCCAGACGGCTACGAGCATTCATATACGCCCAGCAGGTAGAGCGGCCTGAAGGCTAAGGGCATTCATATACGCCCGTGGCCCGGGCGCACAATGGAGCGGCGGCGACTCGGTTTTACCCGCGGCTCAAAATTCTTGGTGTCACGGCCATTAACAGGTCTTCTTGTTTATGTCGGTAAGCACTACAGTTTTCACTTCCGGGCCTTCCTACTCACGAGCTCTCCGTCTGGCCCATCCTGTATTTTCTGTTTGGCGAGAGAAAGGCGTTTCACTGTACTGTCGTTGCAATTTCGGAATGTAGTTTATCAAACAAGTATATAATGGACATCCACATGAATAGTAGTGACGATGACGATACTGCTACTACAGACTTTTCTTTAGATGAAGAACTGGATGTGTATAGAACTGATGGTATTTATTCAACACAACTAAGAACTTCTGCAGCAGATTCCTCTTCTTAAGAGGAAAAAGATGATGTGTTAAGTGAAATTTCGACACGCAAAAGTTTGTATGACTGGTCAGATTATCGTCCTGCGAGGAATCGCCACAAATTCACGAACACTTTTACTGGTTTAGAGGTAGATTTCGATGAATCAGTAACTCATTTAGATATTTTTTTTTTACTTTATCTCCTTTGAATTTGTTTCACCTATTTGTAGATAAGAACAAGTGTTATACATTTCTCACCGAAAAAATGACGACTGTGCCCAGCAGATAAAACGGAAACCTATAAACCCTCCAGAATTTTATTGCTTTTTGCTTGTTCTCTCCTTATGCCAAGGTTTAAACAGTTCCCCTCAGGGGCTCAGCATTAATTTGCTGAGTACGGGCTTGGCGAACCCAGGGGTCCTGAGCCGTGGGCTGTGTCGCGCCAACAGTCCGCTACACCGTAAGCTCTGTGCGTGCTTCAACGACCATCGTTCGGCGCGACGGTGGAACGTTGGACGTTTCAGAGCCCGGGGATCTTGGCTTAATCGCCCGGGTCGCGAAGACGGTACAAACCTCTATAAAAAAACGCTCAATCTCAAGGTGTGCTACGTGCCGAGGAGATGCATGGCTGTTGAGGTTGAACAGCCGCTAGCGAGCAACCTCTGAGGAACCTGCCGCACCTCAGTTGTATAAGGCCTACCCAGGCAAGCGGGGCTCTGGGTGGACGCTTATTTCCCTAGCTGCTCGTGGGAACACCATGAAACGAACACGAAACGTTGGCGGACGTACAACCGCCGTCTCTAAGCGTGGTCGAGGCGATTACAACGCTGCAAATTATGACCCCCAAACGTTTCCTTCCTTGTCCACACCATGGGAGGAACGTCGGGCAAACCTTCAGGGTGAGGCTTATGCCCCGAAATATCTGGTATGTACACGTAATGATGGGGAATCTTTTATGGCGACGAAGCCAATGTTCTTCGTCGATCATCTAGAGGACAAATATGGAGAGTTCGAGGGTCTGTCAAAAATGAGATCTGGGTCGGTTCTTATAACGACGTCATCCCCAGCGCAGTCACGGGCTTTGCTAGCCTGTGACAAGCTGGGTGATGTTTCCGTTTCTATTACACCACATAAGACGTTGAACATGGTCCAGGGTATCATTTTCCACAGAGATCTGCTGCTGCAATCAGATGACGAATTGAGAGCTAACTTGGAGCGGCGTGGTGTGCATTTCATTCGCCGCATCTATAGGGGTCCGAAGGACAAGAGGGTCGCCACCGGTGCCTTCATCTTGGCTTTCGAGGGCGATTCCTTGCCTGAGAAGGTCAAGGTGATGGTCTACCGGGTCGACGTAAAGCTCTATGTTCCTCCCCCTATGCGCTGCTTCAAGTGCTGGAGGTTTGGGCACATGTCCTCCCGATGTGATGCCAACTCAACATGTCGGGAGTGCGGGCGTGCATCCCACCCGGACGCCCCCTGTACCCCACCTCCAGTTTGCGTCAATTGCAACCAGCAGCATCCTCCGTGTTCTCCCAACTGCTCTGTGCTCCACAAGGAGCGTAAGATCATGGAGTACAAGACCCTGGACCAGCTGACATACACGGAGGCCAGACGTAAGTATGCAAAGCTCCATCCCGTGACCATGACCACCTCATACGCCTCTGTAGCTTCCCCATCTATCTCCAGACCACCTGTACCATCAATGCCAGCGGGCCCCCAGGCCCCGAACCACTGCACCTGCCCCCTTGGCAGTTGGGGGCGCCACTCCTTCGGTTGCTCCCACACTCTTCACGTTGGGAGCAACAGATAAACTATCTCAGGGGACATCGGTCCCCACTACACAGCCGGAGAAAAAACAACCTTCTCCGGCTCCTCTCGCCCGGAAGGGGTCCCATGGGACACTCCCTTCTGAGGCTTCTCCTCGTGGGAAGGTGGATCCCAGCAAATGGCTGAAGGATCCCGCGGCGGCTGATCGAAGGGCCTCCTGCTCTTCGTCAGCTCCTGCCGCCCCGTCTGAGAAGCCCCTACGGCCCTCAACACCCAAGGGCCAGCGAGAGGGTAGAAGAAAAGAAAAGAAGAAAAAGGATTCTTTGGTGGCCTCCAAGCCACCCACACCCACATCCTCTGCTTCAGAGGATGAAGTCGTGATCCTCGCCTCCGCTGAGGATCTCGCACTTCTTGATTCGCCTGACCATAGGAGCTCTGCACAACCAGGATCATCTGAGTCTATGGTCTTAGATTCTGTTGAGCCTGATCATAAAGCAGCAGATGTTCCTATGGAATGATCTTCTTTTCTTTTTCTTTTATGGCCTTAGAGCGAGGAGAACGACTTATACTCCAGTGGAATTGCGGCGGCTTCTTTAATCACCTGGCTGAGCTGCGACAACTACTGTACCGCTACCCGGCATTTTGTATCGCCCTACAGGAGACATGGTTTCCAGCACAGCGCACCCCTGCCCTCCATGGGTATCGGGGCTACTACCGCAACAGGACCCTTTACGACAGGGTGTCTGGCGGTGTGTGCCTATATATCCTGGACACTGTCCCAAGTGCCCCCGTGCCCCTCACAACCACTCTTGAGGCAGTGGCTGTCAGAATTCGGGTAACACAAGAATTCACTGTCTGCAGCATGTACCTTCCTCCGGATGAGGCCGTGTCTCTCACCACCCTTACCGCTCTGGTCTCGCAACTTCCTTCACCATTCCTCCTTTTGGGGGACTTCAACGCCCACAACCCTCTGTGGGGTGGACTCCAGACCACAGGCCGCGGTAGGGATGTTGAGACATTGTTGGCGCAACACGATCTTTGCCTCCTGAATACAGGTGCCCCCACGCATTTTAGCGTGGCACAGGGCACGTATTCAGCGATCGACCTCTCCATCTGCAGCCCCAGCCTTCGACCACACTTCGGTTGGCGTGTGCATGAGGACCTGTGTGGTAGCGACCACTTTCCAATCTTTGTGTCGCTCCCACAGTCCCCCCTGCGGGTTCGGGGGTAAGAATAGGCCCGCGGTATTCCTGCCTGTCGTAAGAGGCGACTAAAAGGAGTCTTCATACTTTTCGGCTTTCCATCTGTGGTCCCCTATGTGGGTTTGACCCTCCATTTTTCAAAATTTTACAGAAGAGCGAACCATTTGGGGAAGGACACCTTACATGGTGCATCATGTAATTTTCGTGCCATGCCATCTTCAGCACCCATCATGGAATGGACTTGCGACTGCGGATTCTATTCTGCCACTGGGCAGGTCATTTCTTTTTTCCGTGCAAGTCGCGTCCATTGTACACTGATATCTCAGCACTCTACTTTATGATGGTTCACGTAGCGCCAGAAAGCCAACACGGTAGCCAGTCCGTTGTGGTGGGGTCGTCATGTACCCTCTTGGCTGTAGCCCCCTGACAACACAGGGATCGCTCTACCGGTGCCAGAGCTGCATACTCCTCATGCAAGCCAAGGAGTCGATGCTTGTCTCTGTGGGGCATCAGGACTCCCGGCAACGGTCATCCCGCCAGGTGACGTTGCTGTGGCTGGGTGGCGCCCATGAGGAGAGCCCCTGATCGGAGTGGGTGGCATCGGGGCGGATCACCCGCCATGAAAAGACACAAATCGGGTGACGTTGGCGGACGTACAACCGCCGTCTCTAAGAAGGGAAAGTTTAATGCATCTACGTACGACCCCCAAACGTTCCCCTCCCTGACCACGCCTTGGGAGGGACGTTGCGCCACAAAACAGGGTGAAGATTATGTTCCTCGATATCTCGTGTGCAGCAGGACTGATGGGGACTCATTCTCAGCGACCAAGCCTCAGTTCTTTGTGGAACATCTAGAGGACAGGTTTGGGGAAGTGGACTCCATCTCTAAAATGCGCAACGGGTCTGTTCTCATCCACACAGCATCCCCGGCCCAGTCACGGGCGCTACTCGCTTGTGACAAGCTGGGTGACGTTGCGGTGACCGTCACTCCCCACAAGTCCCTGAATATGGTTCAGGGAGTAATTTTCCATCGGGATTTATTGCTCCAGACAGACGACGAGCTACGGGCAAACCTTGAACGACGAGGCGTTCATTTTGTCCGGCGCGTCCATAGGGGCCCAAAGGATAATAGGGTCGCAACTGGTGCCTTCATCTTGGCCTTTGAGGGTGATACGTTACCCGAAAAGGTCAAGGTGATGGTTTACCGTGTTGACGTGCGGCCTTATATTCCTCCCCCTGTGAGGTGCTTCCAATGCTGGAAGTTCGGCCACATGTCTTCCCGTTGCATGTCCAGTGCTATGTGTAGGGACTGTGGGCGTCCAGCACATCCGGACGCCCCATGCACTCCGCCTCCCATCTGCGTAAACTGTGGTCAGAACCATCCTCCCTGCTCGTCGCAATGCCCCGCATTTCAACGGGAGCGGAAAATTACAGAATATAAAACCCTGGACCGTATATCCTATAATGAAGCCAGGAAAAAGTTTGATCGTCTGCACCCTGTAACAATGAAAAACACGTTTGCAGCAGTGACGTCGTCGCCACTCTCCTTGGCGGCGACAGTATTTTCTACTTCTTCTGTTCCTGTGGGCCCCCAGGGCCGCCAACCTAAGCCTGCCCCCACGGAGGTTGGGGGCCATCCTTCCACAGCTCCCAAGGCGAAAGCCTCGGGGTCAGCAACCACCTCTCCGCCGGAGAAAGAACAACCTTCTCTGGCTTCCCTCAGGCGGAAGGGGTCCCTTGGGACACTCCCTTCTGCCAGTGTCGATATCGACACTAACCAGCAGCCGGCGCGATCGCAGACTGCTGGTCGTAGGGCTTCGCGCTCCTCCTCAGTCCCTGTGGCTGAGTCCAAGGAGCACCTCCCACCGGCGAAGCCCTCGAGGGAACGGAGGGGTAAACAGAAACCGAAGACATGCATCACAAGAGACACCACGGTGGCTACAGTGCCACCACTCCCCTCCACCTCCACCTCTGCTTCTGAGGATGAGGTGGAGATTCTTGCGTCACCCGAGGACCTCGCTCTTGGGGACGCCATTGAGAAAACAGACAATCCCGATGACATGCCTACACCAGTGAGTGCCAGTGATGCTGAGTTGTAGCCCACCGACTCAGATTCATGTCTTCCCAGCACTCGAACAATGTCATTCTCCAGTGGAACTGCGGCGGTTTCTTCCCCCACCTGGCTGAGCTACGGCAGCTTTTGAGCACGACACCTGCTTTCTGCATTGCTCTTCAGGAAACCTGGTTTCCAACAATGCGGACCCCTGCCCTTCGTGGCTACAGGGGATTTTACTGCAACCGTAGCATATATAACAGGGTATCAGGTGGAGTGTGTGTGTATGTCCTCACCTCTGTGTATAGTGAATCTGTGCCACTTCAAACGCCATTAGAAGCAGTGGCTGTCAGGGTGAGGACCACACAGGAGTTTACCGTCTGCAGTATCTACTTGCCGCCAGATGGTGACGTATCTGTGAACATCTTGGCTGCACTCGTTGCTCAACTACCCCCACCTTTCTTACTGTTGGGCGACTTCAATGCCCACAGTCCCTTGTGGGGTGGTTCTACGATCTCTGGTCATGGCAGGGTTGTCGAGGATTTCCTAACTCAACTCGACCTCTGTCTCTTAAATACAGGTGCCCCCACACACTTTAGTGTGGCACATGGCACATTTTTGGCCATTGATCTGTCGATCTGCAGCCCCGGCCTTCCACCATCTGTTCACTGGAGAGCCCATGACGACTTGTGTGGCAGTGACCATTTCCCCGTCTTTTTGTCACTCCCACAACGCGAGTCCCCAGCGCGCCCACCTAGGTGGGTTCTGCACAGGGCTAACTGGGAAGACTATGCTTCCGCTGCCATCGTTGGCCCTCCCCCACTCGAGGAAATCGATGTGGTGGTCGAGAGTGCCACACATTCCATCATTTCTGCTGCGAACGCGACCATTCCGCGTACATCAGGGTGCCCACGGCGTAAGACAGTGCCGTGGTGGTCGCCGGAGATCGCTGAGGCCATTAAAGACCGCAGGCGGGCCTTACAGCGATACAAACGGCACCCCTCTCAGGAGCACCTAATCAATTTTAAACGGCTTCGCGCTCGTGCTCGCCAGCTTATAAGAAGACGGAAACAGGAGTGCTGGGAGAGGTACGTTTCCACTATTGGGACAGGCACCTCAGCCTCGCAGGTCTGGAGTAAGATCAGACGGCTACAGGGATTACAGACACCAGTGGGAATCCCTGGATCTCCTCAAATGGAGTCCTATGTACGGACCCGGCCACACTTGCAGAGATGTTCGCCGAGCATTATGCTCGTGCCTTTGCCTATGCAAATTATCCACCGGCCTTCCGTGCAGTAAAGGAGAGGGTAGAACGCCAGTCTCTCTCCTTTCATACCAGCCGCTCTGAATCTTACAACACTCCCTTTTCTGAGTGGGAGCTCCTCAGTGCTCTTCAACAGTGTCCTGACACGGCGCCAGGGCCTGATAGCATCCATAGTCAAATGCTGAAACATCTCTCAGCAGATAGTCGGCGAAACCTACTTGCGGTCTATAACCGCATTTGGTGTGATGGTGTTTTCCCGTCACAGTGGCGGGAGAGTATCATCATCCCGGTGCTTAAGCCCGACAAAAATCCTCGTTCCTTGGATAGCTATCGGCCCATTAACCTGACTAACGTGCCGTGCAAACTGCTGGAGCGGATGGTCAGTCGGCGGTTGTGTTGGATTCTTGAGACTCGAGGATTGTTGGCTCCATGCCAGGGCGGTTTTCGCCAGGGTCGATCTACCACCGATAATCTGGTGTACCTCGAGTCTGCAATCCACACAGCTTTTTCCCGGCGCCAACACCTTGTTGCCGTCTTCTTTGATATGCACAAAGCATATGATACCACCTGGCGACGCCACATCCTCAACACTTTATATGACTGGGGCCTCCGGGGCTCCCTACCGATTTTTATCCAGAATTTTTTAGCTGTCCGTACCTCGTGTTCAAATTGGTGCCTCCCTGAGCGCCTCATACATCCAGGAGAATGGCGTTCCACAGGGCTCAGTTTTAAGTGTTCCATTATTTTTAGTTGCCATCAATGGTCTAGCGACAGCAATTGGATCGTCGGTCTCCCCTTCTCTTTACGCTGACGACTTTTGTATCTTTTTTAGTTCCTGCAGCACCCAGGTTGCTGAGCGTAGGTTGCAAGGTGCTATTCGGAAGGCACATACCTGGGCCCTAAGTCATGGCTTTCAGTTTTCTGCCACCAAGACTAGAGTGGTGCACTTCTGTCGGCGTCGGACCGTCCACCCTCACCCTGAACTTTACCTTAACGACGAACTCCTGACAGTGGTAGACACGCATCGGTTTTTGGGTCTGGTCTTTGACGCCCGGCTGACGTGGCTCCCCCACATTCGTCAGCTGAAACGGAAGTGCTGGCGCCATCTCAACCTTCTCCGCCACCTGGGTCATACGACCTGGGGTGCTGATCGCTCGACACTGTTGCGGCTTTACACAGCGCTGGTGCAGTCCCGTCTCGATTTTGGGTGCATTGCCTATGGGTCTGCGGCACCTTCGGCACTGCATCTCCTGGACCCCATTCACAACTGTGGGGTCCGCATTGCGACGGGCGCTTTCCGCACCAGCCCGGTGAACAGTTTACTAGTGGAGGCTGGGATCCCACCTTTGGGGATCCGCTGCCAACACCTGCTCACAGCTTATGCAGCGAACGTGTATTGCTCCCCAGGCCATCCAAACCGTCGTTTTCTTTTTTCTAATGTGGTCGTCCCTCACCATCAGCGACGCCCCAGGTCAGGTCATACGATAGCCTATAGAGTTCGGTCCCTCCTCCTGGAACTTGAGTCTTTGCCCCTTCCGTGTCCATATCGGGTCCAGGTGCATACACCTCCATGGTGTTTGACAAGGCCGTCTATTCGGCTGGACTTGGCCCATGGGCCCAAGGACTCAGTACCACTGGAGGCGCTCCGCCGTCAGTTCTCGGCTGTCATAGCGGAGTTCCGTGGTTATGACCTGATCTACACCGATGGCTCAATGGTGGATGACCGTGTTGGATTTGCCTATACACACGGTGACCATGTGGAACAGCACTCTCTGCCGAATGGCTGCAGTGTTTACACTGCAGAGCTGGTGGCCATTCACAGAGCTCTTGTGCATATCCGGTCTTGCTCAGGCGAGTCTTTTGTTGTTTGCAGCGACTCCCTGAGCAGCCTTCGAGCTCTGGAGCAGTGTTACCCCCGGTCTACCCTGGTGTTGGCCGTTGAGGAGACACTTTATGCCATTACACGGTCCGGGCGATCGGTGGTGTTCGTCTGGTCTCCAGGTCATGTTGGTATCCCGGGCAATGAACGTGTTGACAGGCTTGCCAAGCAGGCTGTAGGTATGTCCTGTCTAGAGATCGGCCTCCCGGCTTCTGATCTCTGTTCATTGTTGCGCCAGAAAGTACGTCAGCTTTGGGATACTGAGTGGCGTAGCCTGCGCACGCCCAACAAGCTCCGGGTGGTCAAGCAAACGACGGTTGCATGGCGCTCCTCCATGCGCGGTTCACGACGGGACTCAGTGGTCTTGTGTCGCCTCCGCATTGGGCATACATGGCTCACCCATGGACATCTCCTTCGGGGAGAGGACCCAGCTCAATGTCGGTGCGGCTCCCGTCTGACAATCGTTCACATTTTGTTGGACTGCCCCGTTTTAGCTGCTTTGCGGCGGAATTTTAACCTGCCTGCCGTTTTATCAGATGTTTTAGGTGACGATGCTGCAATGGCAGATACAGTTTTACGTTTTATACGAGCAGGGGGTTTTTATCATTCGATTTAACTGGAGATTTCTGTGTGTTACCGAGTGGTTGACTTTTCCTTTTTTTTTTATTCTTATGGTCGGTCAACCACGGCCATCGGTTTATTTGTTGTAAGTTGTGTTTGTGTGACCATCTCTTCGTTTTGTCTTGTTCTTGATTATGTTTTATGGACTCGGTGGGACTCCTCTCCCACATCGCAATTTTAAAATCTGTGCGTGATATCTTTCACGTGTATGGTTTTACTTTTGCCGCCTAGAGGTGGAATGGGGGACTGATGACCATTGTAGTTTTGTCCCCCTTAAACAACCTAACAACAACAACAACAACAACAAGCTCCCGCAGTACCAAGCTGCAGACAGCTTACCCCGTTGGTGTCTACGTAGGGCTGTCTGGCCAGTTTATACTTCAACCGCTGTCATCACTGCACCACTGCCAGATGACATTGACAATGCAGTCCAGCAGGTGACTGATAGTATTGTCAGGGCCGCTGAGGTAGCAGTTCCGCAAACCACCGGTTCCCCTAGGCATAGGTCCGTACCTTGGTGGACACCGGAGATTGCTGAGGCCATCCGGGAACGGCGGCGAGCGCTCCAGCGCCATCGACGCCACCCGTCCGTGGAGAATTTGGTGGCCTTTAAACGGCTCCGTGCGCGTGCTCGACGACTCGTACAGCAGAGTAAGCAGGATTCCTGGGAGCGGTATGTAGCCAGTATCGGCTCCCGCACCTCCCTGACTAAGGTATGGACGCAAGTCCGAAGCGTCTTCGGATACCGCCCGCCGACAGGAATCCCGTCCCTCACCATCCAGGGTGTCCTCTGCACGCTCCCGACAGCTATCGCCGAGCACATGGCAGACCACTACGCACAATGCTCTGCGACTGCCATGTGCAGTGCTGACTTCCGCTCCCTCAAAGAGCAGGCCGAGCGGAAACAGCTCTCTTTCCGCACTCGTCGTCGGGAAATATACAACGACCCGTTTACCGAGTGGGAGTTCCGAACTGCCCTTGCTGCGTGTCCTGATACAACTCCAGGACCTGATAGGATTCACGGCCAATTCCTCCGACACCTCTCACCAGAGTTTCAACGCCGCATTCTCGCCCTGTTTAACCATCTATGGGCAGAGGGCACTTTCCCGTCGCAGTGGCGGGAAAGCACTATCATCCCGGTGCTGAAACCTGGTGCAGATCCCCTGGTGGCTGACAATTACCGTCCGATCAGCCTCACCAACGTTCTCTGTAAGCTCTTCGAACGTATGGTGAGTCGGCGGCTTATGTGGATCCTTGAAGAGCGCGGACTCCTTGCTCCACAACAAGGGGGCTTTCGCCAGGGCCGTTCTACCATTGACAACCTCGTGTCATTGGAGTCGGCCATTCGCACTGCCTTCGCTAGGCGTGAACATTTAGTTGCTGTATTTTTCGACCTTCGAAAGGCGTATGACACCACCTGGCGCCACCATATTTTAACAACTCTTCATGACTGGTGCCTACGGGGTGCCCTTCCTATTTTTATTCATAATTTCCTCTCCTATCGCTCGTTCCGGGTGAGGGTTGGGGTGTCTTTTAGCTCCCCACGTATTCAAGAGAACGGTGTCCCACAGGGCTCCGTCCTCAGCATTCCATTGTTTTTAGTGGCGATAAATGGTCTTGCTGCGGCTGTGGGGTCATCGGTCAGTTGCTCCCTGTTCGCCGATGACTTCTGCTTGTATTTCAGCTCAGTTAGCATCGGCGTAGCTGAACAGCGGCTGCAGGGTGCCATCCGAAAGGCCCACTCATGGGCTTCTACTCACGGCTTTCAGTTCTCTGCCCGAAAAACCTGCGTGATGCACTTCTGTCGCAGTCGGGTAGTTCACCCTGACCCAGAGCTCTACCTGGGTGGTGAACTACTTCAGGTTGAGGAAACACATCGCTTCCTGGGCATGGTCTTAGATGCCCGGCTGACATGGTTGCCACACCTACGTCAGCTGAGACAGAAGTGTTGGCGGCATTTAAATGTCCTACGGTGCCTCAGCCATACTAGTTAGGGAGCAGCACGTTCCACCCTTCATCAGCTCTACAAGTCTCTTATTCTGTCGCGGCTTGATTACGGAAGCCTGGTGTACGACTCAGCAGCTCCTTCTGCCTTGCGGGTCCTAGACCCCGTTCACCACACAGGCGTGCGGCTCGCAACAGGGGCTTTTCGCACCAGTCCTGTAACGAGCCTTCTAGCTGAAGCTGGTGTTCCCCCTCTGCGATATCGCCGGCAACGGCTGTTGGTGAGCTACGTTGCCCGGGTTCATGCTTCACCCCGCCATCCGAACCACAGGCTTCTCTTCCCACTTTCTGCACTCCCTTCCCCACGACGTCGGCCCAGGTCGGGTCTCCCGATTGCGGTCCGCGTCCGTTCCCTTCTCTCCTCACTTGATTCCTTACCCCTTCCTCCACCTTACCATTACTCCCTCCGTATCGCCCCCTGGAAAATTCCTCGCCTGGAGCTTCGGCTGGACTTGTCCCGGGATTCAAAAGCCTCGATTTCACCACTGCTTCTCCGTCGCCGGTTCTATGCACTGATTGATACGTTTCACGGAGCAAACATTGTGTACACGGACGGTTCTTTGGTCGATGGCCATGCTGGATATGCCTTTATCCATGGTGACCACATCGGAGAGCGGTCATTGCCTTGTGGAAGTAGCATCTTCACCGCAGAACTGGTCGGTATTTTGAGAGCTCTTGAACACCTCAGAGCTCACCCCAGGGGTTCGTTCGTCATCTGTAGCGACTCCCTGAGTGGCTTACTGGCCCTCGACCAGTTTCTACCAAAAAACACAGTAGTGCGAGCCATTCAAGCTGCTGTCTTTGCCCTTGGCGAGTCAGGCCGTTCTGTCACCTTTGTCTGGACTCCGGACCACATAGGTATACCGGGCAATGAACGCGTCGATGAGCTGGCCAAGCAGGCCACTACTTCGCGGTCCCTGGATATTGGCCTCCCAGTTTCCGACCTCCAAACCCAGTTGACCCGCAAGGTCTTAAGGGTTTGGAATTCTGAATGGGCAGATTCGACTGAACCGAATAAGCTCCGTGCTATCAAGCCGTCTACCGCAGCATGGAAGACGTCCCTGAGGGCTTCTCGCAGGGAGTCGGTCGTCCTTTGCCGACTCCGTATAGGCCATACTTGGCCTACGCATGGTCATCTCCTGCGTCGCGAGAACCCTCCCCAGTGTCGATGTGGTGCGCCTTTGACGGTCGCCCACATCTTAATTGAATGTCGCCATTTAGCCGCAACACGACGCTATTTTAATCTTCCTGACACTTTGCAGCTAGCATTAGCTGACAATACCTCCACGGTTGACTCTGTATTAAATTTTATGCGTGAGTGTGGACTTTACAAGTCCATTTAATGTTTGTGTTTCTCTGTCGTTTCTCTGTCCTCCGCCTGCTTAAGTCTGTTAGGTAGGCGGTTTTAACGTGTTCCAGAGTGGCTGGGTGTGTTCCTTATATCCTTGTGACCACCCAGCAAAAACACTCTTGTAATGTTTCAGCTGTTTTATCCCTTCTTCGTTTTTAATCGTATCCTTTCTTTCTATTAGTCTCAAAGTTTTAAACTTTGACCTGTTAGTGCATTCACTTCGGATCGCTAACACAATGTTTTATCTCTTGGACTGGAAAAAGGGACTGATAACCGTCGTTGTTTAGTCCCTTCAAAAACCCAACAACAACAACAATTTAAACAGTTAGCAGTGAATGAATATTCGTCAAAAGATTCTTTGCTGCAAGCACCAGTGTTTTCTGACATAATGGCCAGGTATAAGGTGATACTGAGTTTGTTAAAGTGTTTGTTAACTTCATGGGACTTAACTGCGGGTTCATCAGTCCCTAAACTTACAAACTGCTTATAAACTAACTTTTACTGAAGACAGTACAAATATCCATGCCCGAGGGAGGTTCGAACCCCCAACGGGGAACGGCCTCGCTCATCGAAGCATAGCGCCTCAACGCACTCGGTCCTTCGATACTGCTTTTATTACACTATAGTAACAATTCGTCCGCATCGCAAGATATTCGTGTCAAAATACGAATGCTTATAGAACACGCCAAAATGAGATTCCGAGAGGCTTTAGTCCCATTTGAGAACTTAGTAAGACGTAAGTTGCTACTTTTCAGAGGAAGGCTACGGTTCAAAGAGTATACTCCAAACAAACGTACCCGTTTTGAAATTAAATTTTTCGTGCTTTGTGGCGTACAGACCAATTCAATTCTGGATTATATTGTCTACACTGGCGCCGTTACTGAAGTAGAATCCTGAAATGCTGAGTGGGGCAAATCACGTAATGTCGTTGTCAGTTTGTTCTTACGATACCTCAATAAAGGTCATTTAGACAATTGGTATTCGAGTGCTGAATTGTTCTTATAGCTCCATACGAAGTGCTCCAATGCCATTGGCATAGTGCGTAAAAACAGGAAAGATTTCCCCTCAGGGGCTCAGCATTCGTTTGCTGAGTACGGGCTTGGCGAACCCGGGGTCCTGAGCCGTGGGCTGTGTCGCGCCAACAGTCCGCTAAACCGTAAGCTCTGTGCGTGCCTCAACGACCATCGTTCGGCG
This sequence comes from Locusta migratoria, assembly GCA_026315105.1. Taxonomy (NCBI): domain Eukaryota; kingdom Metazoa; phylum Arthropoda; class Insecta; order Orthoptera; family Acrididae; genus Locusta; species Locusta migratoria. The sequence goes on along the minus strand of CM048744.1, from coordinate 97,945,906 downwards.
CGACGGTGGAACGTTGTACGTTTCAGAGCCCGGGGATCTTGGCTTAATCGCCCGGGTCGCGAGGACGGTACAAACCTCTATAAAAAAACCCTCAATCTCAAGGTGTGCTACGTGCCGAGGAGATGCATGGCTGTTGAGGTTGAACAGCCGCTAGCGAGCAACCTCTGAGGAACCTGCCGCACCTCAGTTGTATAAGGCTTACCCAGGCAAGCGGGGCTCTGCCTGGGTGGACCTCTTTTCCCTAGCTGCTCGTGGGACGACAATGAAACGAGCAAGCAAAAGCGTGGCCGGTCGCGAAAACGGCGTCTCTAAGCGTGGAAGAGGAGATTATAATGCTGCTGGATATAACCCCCGTTCGTTCCCTTCCCTGCCTACACCGTGGGAGGAACGTCGGGCTAGATCTGCGAATGAGCCATACTCTCCAAAATTTCTTGTATGCAGCCGCACGGATGGTGAGTCGTTTACATCTACGAAGCCTCTTTTCTTTGTGCAACATCTTGAGGACAAGTACGGTGAAGTTTCCGGATTGTCCAAGATGCGAAGCGGTGCGGTGCTCATAGAAGCAGCTTCCCCGGCTCAGTCGCGGGCGTTACTTGCCTGCGACAAGCTGGGTGATATCCCTGTGAGCATCACACCACACAAGTCGCTAAATATGGTCCAAGGTATAATATTCCACCGAGACCTTTTGTTACAGTCCGACGACAAGTTACGCGAGAACTTGGAGCGTAGAGGAGTCCACTTCGTCCGGCGTGTCCATAGGGGGTCAAAGGATCACAAGGTTGCCACCGGTGCCTTTATCCTGGCCTTTGAAGGCGATAACCTGCCTGAGAAGGTCAGGGTAATGGTTTACCGGTGCGACGTGAAACCTTACATTCCTCCCCCTATGAGATGCTTCAAATGCTGGAAATTCGGCCACATGTCCTCTAGATGTACTTTCAACGCTACATGCAGGGACTGTGGACGTCCAGAACACCCGGACGCGCCATGCACACCGCCTCCCATCTGCGTGAATTGTGGCTTGCATCATCCACCTTGTTCGTCGGATTGCACCGTTCTTCGTAAGGAACGGAAAATTATGGAACTTAAGACATTGGACCGACTTTCATATTCTGAGGCTCGAAAGAAGTACGAGCGACTTCACCCCGTTACCATGACTGCCTCTTTCGCAGCAGTGACATCGTCGCCATCCGCATCTAAACCTGCAGCAGACACTAGTGTTCCACCATCTGCCGGCCCTCAGGGCCGTCCACTCACGCTTGCCCCCACAAAGGCCGGGGGCTCCATTCCTCCTCCTGCTCCCAAGGCACTTGCTTCGGGAGCAGCCCCCAACCCTCCGTCGGAGAAGATTCCACCTTCTCCGGCTGCCCTCATTCAGAAGGGGACCCTCGGGACGCTCCCTTCTGCGGCTTCCTCCAGTGTCGGTACCGGCACTGGCCGCCAGCAGCAGGCACCGTCGCCGGCTGCTGGCCGCAGGGCGTTGCACTCTCCCTCTGTCACTGAGACGGAGGCTGAGTCTGCGAAGCCCCTCCCTCCAGCGAAGCCCCCGAGGGACTCGAGGGTTCGAAAGAAAAAGGAGAGACAGGACAAGACCAAAGATTCCACGGTGGCCACTGTGCCACCCGCCCCCTCCACCTCTGCCTCTGAGGACGAGGTGGAGATACTCGCATCCCCCGAGGACCTTGCTCTCTTGGATGCATCAGATGCAATGGACATCGGACCTGATGCATCACTACCGGTGGCTACAAAAGATGTCGAGGTGTGATTCTTAACTTGGTTTTCATTCATGCCTTCCCAGCTGTCGGATTCTGTCATCCTCCAATGGAACTGCGGCGGTTTTTTCACCCACCTGTCTGAGTTACGACACCTTCTGAGCATTACCCCTGCTCTCTGCATTGCCCTGCAGGAAACCTGGTTTCCGGCAATGCGGACCCCTGCTCTTCGGGGCTATAGGGGATACTTCTGCAATCGTAGCCAGTATAACAGGGTGTCAGGTGGAGTGTGTGTGTATGTCCTTACCTCTGTATATAGTGAACCAGTGCCCCTTCAGACACCGTTGGAAGCGGTGGCTGTTAGGGTCAGGACAACACAAGAGATTACTGTCTGCAGTCTCTACCTCCCTCCTGATGGCGATGTTTCTATGGCTGTCTTGGCTGCACTTATCTCACAACTCCCGCCACCGTTTTTGCTATTGGGGGACTTTAATGCCCACAATCCCCTGTGGGGTGGTTCTACGATCTCTGGCTGTGGCAGAGTTGTCGAGGACCTGCTTTCTCAGCTCGACCTCTGCCTCTTGAATACAGGTGCCCCCACACATTTCAGTGTGGCACACGGCACATTCTCGGCCATTGATCTGTCGATATGCAGCCACAGCCTTCCGCCATCCATCCATTGGAGTGTCCATGATGACTTGTGTGGCAGTGACCATTTTCCGATCTTTTTGTCACTCCCACAACGTCAGTCTCTGGCACGCTCTCCTCGGTGGGCTCTCCATAGGGCTCACTGGGAAGGCTACACCTCTGCTGCCATCGTTGGCCCTCCCCCACTCGATACCATCGATGTGGTGGTTGAGAGCGCCATGCAGTCCATATTGTCTGCTGCAGAAGCTACTATTCCTCGTTCCTCGGGGCGCCCACGGCGTAAGGCAGTGCCGTGGTGGTCGCCGGAAATAGCTGAGGCTATTAGAGATCGTAGGCGGGCCTTACAGCGCTATAAGCGTCACCCCTCTCAGGAGCATCTCATTGATTTTAAACGGCTTCGCGCACGTGCTCGCCAGTTAATACGAAGACGGAAACAGGAGTGTTGGGAGAGGTACGTCTCCACTATCGGGACGGGTACCTCTGCATCACAGGTCTGGGCTAAGATCAGGCGGTTAAAGGGAATACCGTCACCAGCGGGAATACCCGGAATCTCCACAAATGGAGTTCTATGTACGGACCCGGCCACTATTGCAGAGATGTTTGCCGAGCATTATGCCCGCGCCTTTGCCTCTGCAAACTATCCACCGGCCTTCCGTACATTGAAGGAGAGGGTGGAACGCCAGCCCCTCTCCTTTCGTCCCCGCCGCACTGAATCTTACAACACTCCCTTTACTGAGTGGGAGCTCCTCAGTGCCCTTCAACAATGTCCTGACACGACGCCAGGGCCTGATAGCATCCATAGCCAAATGCTGAAACATCTCTCAGCAGATAGTCGGCGTAACCTCCTTGCGGTCTATAACCGCATTTGGTGTGATGGTGTTTTCCCGTCACAGTGGCGGGAGAGTATCATCATCCCAGTGCTTAAGCCCGACAAACTTCCTCTTTCCTTGGATAGCTATCGGCCCATTAACCTGACTAACGTGCCATGCAAACTGTTGGAGCGGATGGTCAGTCGGCGGTTGTGTTGGATTCTTGAGACTCGGGGATTATTGGCTCCATGCCAGAGCGGTTTTCGCCAGGGTCGATCTACCACCGATAATCTGGTGTACCTCGAGTCTGCAATCCGCACAGCCTTTTCCCGGCGCCAACACCTTGTTGCCGTCTTCTTTGATATGCACAAAGCATACGATACCACCTGGCGACGACACATCCTCAACACTTTATATGACTGGGGCCTCCGGGGCTCCCTACCGATTTTTATTCAGAATTTTTTAGCCGTCCGTACCTTTCGTGTTCAAATTGGTGCTTCCCTGAGTTCCTCTCATATCCAGGAAAATGGGGTTCCTCAGGGTTCCGTTTTAAGCGTTCCATTGTTTTTAATCGCCATCAACGGTTTAGCTACAGCGGTTGGGTCGTCGGTGTCCCCCTCTCTTTATGCTGACGACTTTTGTCTCTCTTTTAGTTCCTCCAGCACCCAAGTTGCCGAGCGCAGGTTGCAAGGTGCTATTCGGAAGGCGCAGAACTGGGCGCTTACCCATGGCTTTCAGTTTTCTGCCTCCAAGACCAGAGTGATGCACTTCTGCCGGCGTCGGACCGTCCACCCACACCCTGAACTTTATCTGAATGACGAACCACTTACGGTAGTGGAAACTCACCGTTTTTTAGGACTGGTCGTTGACGCCCGGCTGACATGGCTCCCCCACATTCGTCAGCTGAAAAGGAAGTGCTGGCGCCATCTCAACCTTCTCCGCTACCTGGGTCATACGACCTGGGGTGCTGATCGCTCAACACTGTTGCGGCTTTACACGGCGCTGGTGCAGTCCCGTCTCGATTTTGGGTGCATTGCCTATGGGTCTGCGGCACCTTCGGCACTGCATCTCCTGGACCCCATTCACAACTGTGGGGTCCGCATTGCGACGGGCGCTTTCCGCACCAGCCCGGTGAACAGTTTACTAGTGGAGGCTGGGATCCCACCTTTGGGGATCCGCCGCCAACACCTGCTCACAGCTTATGCAGCGAACGTGTATTGCTCCCCAGGCCACCCAAACCGTCGTTTTCTTTTTTCTAATGTGGTCGTCCCTCACCATCAGCGACGCCCCAGGTCAGGTCATACGATAGCCTATAGAGTTCGGTCCCTCCTCCTGGAACTTGAGTCTTTGCCCCTTCCGTGTCCATATCGGGTCCAGGTGCATACACCTCCATGGTGTTTGACAAGGCCGTCTATTCGGCTGGACTTGGCCCATGGGCCCAAAGACTCAGTACCACTAGAGGCGCTCCGCCGTCAGTTCTCGGCTGTCATAGCGGAGTTCCGTGGTTATGACCTGATCTACACCGATGGCTCAATGGTGGATGACCGTGTCGGATTTGCCTATACCCACGGTGACCATGTGGAACAGCACTCTCTTCCGAATGGCTGCAGTGTTTACACTGCAGAGCTGGTGGCCATTCACAGAGCTCTTGTGCATATCCAGTCTTGCTCAGGCGAGTCTTTTGTTGTTTGTAGCGACTCCCTGAGCAGCCTTCGAGCTCTGGAGCAGTGTTACCCACGGTCTACCCTGGTGTTGGCCGTTCAGGAGACACTTTATGCCATTACACGGTCCGGGCGATCGGTGGTGTTCATCTGGTCTCCAGGTCATGTTGGTATCCCGGGCAATGAACGTGTTGACAGGCTTGCCAAGCAGGCTGTAGGTATGTCCTGTCTAGAGATCGGCCTCCCGGCTTCTGATCTCCGTTCATTGTTGCGCCAGAAAGTACGTCAGCTTTGGGATACTGAGTGGCGTAGCCTGCGCACGCCCAACAAGCTCCGGGTGGTCAAGGAAACGACGGTTGCATGGCGCTCCTCCATGCGCGGTTCACGACGGGACTCAGTGGTTTTATGTCGCCTCCGCATTGGGCATACGTGGCTCACCCATGGACATCTCCTTCGGGGTGAGGACCCAGCCCAATGTCAGTGTGGCTCCATTATGACAGTCGTCCACATATTGTTCGACTGCCCCCTTTTAGCCGCCTTGCGGAGACATTTTAACCTCCCTGCTGTTTTATCAGAAGTTTTAGGTGACGATGCCACAATGGCAGATACGGTTTTACGTTTTATTCGAGCAGGGGGATTTTATCGTTCTCTCTAACTGGAGATGTCTTTGTGAAACCGAGTGGTTGACGTTTCCTTTTTTATTCTTATGGTCGGTCAACCACGGCTATCGGTTTCTTTGTTGTAAGTTGTCTTTGTGTAACCATCTTTTGTTTAGTCTTGTGGTTCTTGATGTTTTATGGACTAGTGGGACTCATCTCCCACTTCAATATTTTAAACCCTAGGCGTATTATCTTTTACGTGTTTGGCTTTACTTTTGACGCCTAGAGATGGAATGGGGGACTGATGACCATTGCAGTTTTGTCCCCCTTAAACAACAACCAACAACAACAACAACAGGAAAGATTTACTACCTTTACCTGATAAACTGAAGAAAGGTAAATACAATCGAAGTCTGGGATGGACAGTAAATAAGTCTGGATGCTTTCCACTGTAAATGGACCAGAGTTTGTTCAGAGAGAAAAAAGAATCGTAAAACGGGAGAAAGTAAAGTGAAACCCTCATGTGTAGTTAGTTACAATTAGTCAATGGGTGCTTTTGATAGGACTGACGTGTTGTTAAGTTCCATACAGTGCATACGAAAATCCGTGGAATGGTACAAGAAAGTATTATTTCATTTAACTGACTTGAGTATCCCCAATGCAAAAACTATTTTTGAAATGCAAAATAAACAGAAGAAGCTACCAGCGAAATTCCACTTGGAACTAATCCGCTAGTTACTGGCGAAGTTTCATTCATAAACATCTAAAACCTAGATGCCAATGACAGCAAAATGAACAGCCCTTTTCTACTGGAAAATGAAAAATAACATTATACCGGGTTCTTCGGAACAACGGAGCGAAAGGAGATACGGCAGGGTTGTGTAGAGTGTACTGCCCGAATGAGACGGAAAAAAATGTAATGCTGATCTCTGTATGGTGCCATGTTTTGAGACATACCACAAACTAAGGAAGTATTGGTTTCTTCAGGTACATTGAATGTTGAAAGAAAAGAAAATGAAAATATAAGACAACAATAAAAGCAATAGAATTAATTAAAAAAGGTTTTATCTCAGCCAGAGGCAGTGCAATGCCTGCGTCATAAATGAGGATGGGAAACCACAAAACAAAATTCTACTATTTCGTGAACATCTGAAAAATAAATTCGCTAGCAGAAAGCATGTAGATGTTTATTAACGGATTATTTAGCATAGTGAATCGAATTTAGGCTTTTATTTCAAACGAAGCTCAGCTTTTTCTGGTAATAGGTTTGTTCCCCTCAGGGGCTCGGCATTAATTTGCTGAGTACGGGCTTGGCGAACCCGGGGTCCTGAGCTGTGGGCTATGTCGCGCCAACAGTCCGCTACACCGTAAGCTCTGTGCGTGCTTCAACGACCATCGTTCGGCGCGACGGTGGAACGTTGTACGTTTCAGAGCCCGGGGATCTTGGCTTAATCGCCCGGGTCGCGAGGACGGTAAAAACCTCTATAAAAAACCCCTCAATCTCAAGGTGTGCTACGTGCCGAGGAGATGCATGGCTGTTGAGGTTGAACAGCCGCTAGCGAGCAACCTCTGGGGAACCTGCCGCACCTCAGTTGTACAAGGCTTACCCAGGCAAGCGGGGCTCTGTCTGGGTGGACCTTTAGTTCCCTAGCTGCTCGTGGGACGATCATGAAACGAGCAAACAGAAGCGTGGCCGGCCGCGAAAACGGCGTCTCAAAGCGAGGTAGAGTTTCTTTCAATCCAGTATCGCATGACCCCCAATCGTTTCCATCCCTGGCTACGCCATGGGAGGAACGTCGGGCTCGTCATCAAGGTGAGGCGTATGCCCCTCGATACCTAGTGTGCAGTCGAACAGATGGCGAATCGTTTATGTCAACTAAGCCTCTGTTTTTTGTTGAGAACATTGAAGACAAGTTTGGCGAGGTAGACGGCATATCTAAAATGAGATCCGGGTCGATTTTGATAACGACGTCGTCCCCAGCCCAGTCACGGGCACTGCTGGCCTGTGACAAGCTGGGTGACGTTCCCGTTACCATCACACCGCATAAAAGTTTGAACATGGTCCAGGGTATTATTTTTCATCGGGATCTCTTACTCCAGTCCGATGACGAACTCCGGAAGAACTTGGAGAGGAGAGGTGTGCAGTTTATTCGGCGCATATACAGGGGTCCGAAGGACAACAGGGTCGCCACTGGTGCCTTCATCTTGGCTTTTGAGGGTGATTCATTGCCCGAAAAGGTCAAGGTGATGGTTTACCGGTGTGATGTCCAACCCTACGTTCCTCCCCCTATGCGCTGTTTTAAGTGCTGGAGGTTTGGCCATATGTCATCTCGCTGTGATGCCAACCCCACCTGTCGCGAGTGCGGACGTGCGTCACACCCAGACGTCCCATGTACACCGCCTCCAGTCTGTGTTAACTGTGGCCAGCACCACTCTCCCTGCTCGCCACACTGCACAGTTTTTCAAAAAGAGAGAAAGATAATGGAGTACAAGACCCTGGACAGACTTTCATATTCCGAGGCCAAGCGCAAATACGAAAAGATTCATCCTGTCAGCATGAAGTCGACATATGCTACAGTAACATCAATGGTAAAGTCAACTCAAGTTCAATCTACCATCCTGGGCCCTCCGGCCCAACAGTTACCAGTTGCCCCCATACTGTCAGGGGGCGCCTCCTCTTCTGTTGCCCCCAAGGTCCCTACTTTGGGAGCAACGAATACAAAACCACAGGGGACAACGGTCCCCATCCCTGAGCCAGAGAACCAACAACCATCTCTGGCTGCTCCTGCAAGGAAGGGCTCCCTCGATGCCCTTCCTCCCAAAGTCTCTGATGCTGGTACAGCAGATACCAGTGAGTGGCTGAAAAAGCCACTACCTGCTGGTCGCAGGGCCTCGAGGGTATCCTCTGTCCCTGATGTGGCAGACAAGCCCTCCCAGCAGGAGAGACCAAAGGACAAACGGGACAGGAAGAAAAAGAGGCCCAAAAAGACTGAACACCAAGTGGCTTCTGAGCCGCCGCAACAAACGTCAGCCTCAGAGGACGAAATAGAAATTCTCACGTCCCCTGAAGACTTGGCTTTTGCTGAGTCCCCAAACGCGATGGACGTTGAGGCTCTGCCTCCGCCATCAGCGACGGCAAACAATCTTGCAGACACTAGTGTACCGTCCCAATCTGCATGTCCCAGCGACCAGGAGCATCTGTGATCATGCAATGGAACTGTGGCGGTTTTTTCCGCCATTTGTCAGAACTGCAACAACTGTTGTGCCGATTTCCAGCATTTTGTATAGCCCTGCAGGAAACTTGGTTCCCTGCACAGAGGACCCCAGCCCTTCGTGGCTATCGGGGCTACTACAACAATCGTTCCATCTATAACAGGGTATCTGGCGGAGTATGTGTCTATGTTCTTGCAACCGTCCCAAGCGCTGCTGTGCCTCTCAACACGACCCTGGAGGCAGTGGCTGTTCGACTCCGGGCAATAGAGGAATTTACCATCTGTTCCCTATACCTTCCCCCGGATGTTGTTGTCTCTCCTGCTGACATCACTGCATTGGTTGCCCAATTGCCACAACCATTCCTCCTCTTGGGTGATTTCAATGCCCACCACCCTCTATGGGGTGGAAATGAGAGCACGGGCCGTGGTAGAGACCTTGAGAACCTTCTCACACAGCTTGACATTTGCATTTTGAATAGTGGGGCACCCACACACTTCAGCGTGGCGCATGGCTCTTTCTCCGCCATAGACCTATCCATTTGTAGCCCGAGTCTCCTTCCGCATTTATCTTGGCAGGTCCATGATGACCTTTGTGGGAGCGACCACTTTCCTCTCCTTTTGTCGCTCTCACAATTTCACCCTGCAGGACGCCTGCCTCGGTGGTCCCTCCATAGGGCTGACTGGCATGGCTATACCTCGACAGCTGTGGCTACTGCTCCATTGCCAGATAACATTGATATGGCAGTACAACAACTCACTGAGGACATTATTTCTGCTGCTGAAGCGACTGTCCCGACTACCAAGGGCTCACTTAGGCGCAAGTCGGTGCCTTGGTGGACGCGGGAGATAGCTGACGCTATCCGGGAGCGACGCCGGGCGCTTCAACGCCACCGGCGCCACCCCAGTATTGAACATCTAATCGCTTTTAAGCGTTTCCGGGCCCGAGCCCGGCGACTGATCCAACAGAGTAAGCAGGACTGTTGGGAGCGATATGTAGCCACCATAGGCTCCCGCGCCTCCATTTCTCAAGTGTGGTCGCAGGTACGGCGCCTCTTCGGGTACAGGCCACCAAGCGGAATCCCGTCACTCCGAATCGAAGGTAGTCTTTGTACTGACCCGACGGTTATTGCCGAGCTAATGGCAGGTCATTTTGCACGTTGCTCTGCAACCGCAGCCTACAGTGCACAATTTCGTGCCCTCAAACAGCGAGTTGAGCGGAGGCAATTGTCCTTTCGCACACGTCGACAGGAAGCGTACAGTGCTCCATTTAGTGAGTGGGAGTTCCAGACTGCTCTTGCTGCGTCCCCCAATACCTCTCCTGGTCCGGACCGTATTCACAGCCAGTTCGTCCATCACCTCTCAGCGGACTTTAAACGGCAGCTACTCGCGCTTTATAATCGTCTCTGGACAGAAGGCCTTTTCCCGTCACAATGGCGGAGAAGTACTATCGTCCCAGTGATGAAACCAGGCGCAGATCCGTCCGACGCTGGGAGCTACCGCCCCATCAGTCTCACCAACGTTCTGTGTAAGATCCTCGAACGTATGGTGAGTCGACGGCTTATGTGGCTACTGGAGGATCGTGGTCTCCTGGCTCCACAACAGGGAGGCTTCCGTCAGGGCCGTTCCACTCTAGACAATCTCGTGTCCCTGGAATCAGCCATTCGAACCGCTTTTACTCGCCGAGAACACCTTGTGGCAGTCTTTTTTGACCTCCGCAAAGCTTATGATACAACCTGGCGGCATCACATTCTCTCCACACTTCATGATTGGGGCTTACGTGGCGCCTTACCGACGTTCATACAGAACTTCCTGTCGCTACGCTCCTTTCAGGTTCGGGTTGGCACCTCTCTTAGTTCCGCTCATGTTTTAGAGAATGGCGTCCCACAGGGCTCCGTTTTAAGTGTACCATTATTTTTGATAGCTATTAATGGACTAGCTGCGGCAGTAGGAACGTCTGTCTCTTCCTCCTTGTTTGCCGACGACTTTTGCCTTTACTTCAGCTCCAGCAGCATTAATGTCACAGAACGGCGGCTGCAGGGAGCCATTCGAAGGGCACAGACTTGGGCCTCTGAACATGGTTTCCAATTTTCGGCGCAGAAAACCCGTGTCATGCACTTTTGTCGCCGTCGGGTAGCTCATCCAGAACCTGAGCTATATTTGAATGATGAACCCCTTCGCGTTGAGGAGACACACCGCTTCCTAGGCATGCTTTTTGATGCCCGGCTGACCTGGATACCGCATCTTCGCCAATTAAAACAAAAATGCTGGAGACATCTAAACATCCTCCGCTGCCTCAGCCACACAGGTTGGGGAGCTGCTCGCCCCACTCTATTGCACCTGTATAAGGCACTTATCCAGTCACGCCTGGATTATGGCTGCCTTGTGTATGATTCTGCAGCTCCAACTGCACTGCAGATCTTAGATCCGGTTCATCACAGTGGCATCCGTTTAGCAACAGGGGCCTTCCGTACCAGTCCTGTGACAAGCCTTCTTGCTGAGGCTGGGGTTCCCCCCCTGCGATTCAGAAGGCAACAGCTAATGGCTTCTTACGCTGCCCATATTAATGCCGTACCTCACCACCCAAATCGCAGGCTCCTCTTCCCAGCTGTCGCACTCCCTTTCCCACGACGACGGCCCCGGTCGGGCCTCCCGATTGCGGTTCGTGTTCGTTCCCTTCTTTCTTCTCTAGAGTCCCTTCCTATTCCTCTCACCTTCCAGGACCATTCTCGTACTCCTCCTTGGGTCCTTCCTCGCCTCCAGCTTCGGTTGGACTTGTCCCGAGACTCCAAAGCCTCTGTTGCACCATCGACTCTGCGTCAACAGTTCCAGGCCCTTCTTGATTCGTACCATGGTGCTGAATTTATATACACCGATGGCTCCCTAGTCGATGGCCATGTTGGGTATGCCTATACCCACGGCCGGCATATAGAACAACATTCATTGCCCTGTGGGAGTAGTGTGTTTACGGCGGAACTTGTCGCCATTTGGCGGGCCCTTGAACACCTCAGAGCCTGCCCCGGGGAGTCTGTGGTTATCTGTACTGACTCCCTGAGTGCTTTACAAGCCCTTAACCAGTGTTTCCCGAGACATCCTTTGGTACGGTCCATTCAGGAAACTGTATACAGACTAGGTACATCTGGTCACACTGTGGTCTTCCTTTGGACTCCAGGCCACATTGGAATAACTGGAAATGAACGTGTTGACCACCTGGCGAAAGAGGCTACTACCTCAACCATGCTGGAAATCGGTCTCCAGGAGAGGGATCTCCGGGCGGTGCTCCATCAGAAGGTATTAAGCCTATGGAATACAGAATGGGCTGAATCGAGCACACCGAATAAGCTCCGTGCTGTTAAGCCTTCTACGGCAATGTGGAGGTCCTCCCTACGAGCCTCTCGTAGGGAGTCCGTTGTACTCTGCCGACTACGCATTGGCCATACATGGTTAACACACGGCCACCTCTTGCGTCGAGAGGGCCCACCAATTTGCCGTTGTGGCGACCATCTGACTGTAGTCCACATACTGTTGTATTGTCCGTTTTTAGCCGCTTTGCGGCAGTCCTTTAGCCTACCAGATTCGCTGCCATCAGTTTTAGGTGACAATGCCTCCTTGGCTACTACTGTTTTAAATTTTATTCGCGAATCTGGTTTCTACCCTTCCATTTAATGGAAGGGGCTTCTGAGTGATTGACAGACCCTCATTTTTACACTGTTTTTTAAGTTACTTGATAGCCTCTACCTTTTCGGTTGAGTTGGTTTTTCTTTTTAGTGTGTACAGCATGGCTCGCCCATCCGTTATTATCTTAGTGATCGGCCGGCCATAGCATTATGCTGTGAAATTGTATTTTTATCACTTTTGTGCACTCCTCTGTGTATAAGTGTAGTGTTTGTCTTTATTTTACATTCAAGGAATTCTCTCTAATCCTTGTTCTCTGTGTTTTCGTTCTCTCACATGTTTCATCACTGCCTGGAACAGGGGACTGATGACCTTGTAGTTTAGTCCCCTATAAACAACAACAACAACAATCAAACGAAGCAGTAGGCCTATCAATATTTTTATTTTATTATTTCCATTTCATTATTACATCATTATTTTTCTTGTTTAATTCTCCATTATGTTACATGGCCCAACATAAATTTCAATAAATATTTTATATTTACGATTATAGCTAGGATTGTCGGAGTTTTGCAGGTCTTCCCTACGAACTCACTTTAAAACTAAATGTTGTAAAACATACTCAACCGATATTAATGAAACTTTAATACGTTGTAGTAACATATTTTGGTTACGTACCTCTTAAGTTATAGTCTTTTCAATGACCAATAAAAAAGGTATTAGAATTTACTTAAATCTTTTCGTTCTCAGCCGAGGATAACCTTATAACAGTGCCGTTTAGATTTGAAAGGCTGTTTGGTATCACAAACTGCAACTGCTGTGGCAGAGCAGTGAGATATTTTATAGACAGTGTTATGGGGACATCTGTGTGGTCACCGCTCTGCGTGACTGGCGTGCAGCAGCAGCGGCCGTAGCCCACAGCGGCCGTGGGGCCGGGTCGGCCGCCGCCGCTCAGGCCCACAGCTGGTCTCGCGCCGTCAGCCAGGCGGGCAGCCAGTGCGCTCGCCCCTGTAGCCGCGAAAGGGTTAACAACCGCGCTGACTGTGACAGAGCCTCTGGTGGTGTCTGTATATACACCCTTGCCACTGTCCCCAGTATTGCTGTGCCTCTCCGCACACCTATTGAGGCTGTTGCTGTTCGCCTTCGGGCGATGCAAGAATTGACTGTCTGCTCAATCTACCTTCCTCCTGACAGGGATGTTTCGCCCATTGATCTTGCTGCTCTGATAGCACAGCTCCCCCCACCGTTTCTTCTTTTGGGGGACTTTAACGCCCATCACCCTTTTTGGGGCGGAACAGAGACGACCCGACGTGGTAGGGATGTTGAAGCACTTATTGCACAACAAGACATCTGCCTTCTAAATACTGGTTCCCCGATGCACTTCAGTGTTGCACATGGCACTTTCTCAGCTATCGATCTCTCGGTCTGTAGCCCGATCTTTCTTCTACACCTCACATGGAGGGCCCACGATGACCTCTGCGGGAGTGACTTTTTTCCTATCTTTTTGTCGCTCCCACAATCTCAACAGGTGGAACAACTGCCTCGATGGTCCCTCCATAGGGCTGATTGGCAGCGTTACACCTCTGCTGTTGTCATTCCTGCCCAACTGCCAGCCGATGTGGAGGTGGCAGTTCAACAGGTGACTGTCACCATAGTTTCCGCTGCTGAGGCCACTGTTCCAACCACCTCAGGGTCCCCTCGGCGCAAATCTGTGCCTTGGTGGTCACAAGAAATCGCTGAAGCCATTCAGGATCGGCGTAGGGCACTTCAGCGCTACCAGCGACATCCCACCACTGAACACCTGATTGCTTTTAAACGGCTACGGGCCCGAGCTCGACGGCCTATACGGCAAAGTAAGCAAGATTGTTGGGAGAGGTACGTCGCCTCTATTGGATATCGTGCCTCACCTTGTCGGGTGTGGACTCAGGTTCGACGTCTTTTTGGGTACCGCCCACCAGCAGGAATCCCGTGTCTTCGCTTACAGGGTTCTGTCTGTTCAGACCCGCTTGCTGTCGCCGAGCACATGGCACAGTTTTATGAAGGCATCAGCTCAACTGAAGCTTACAGTGAAGCCTTTCTCGCCATTAAAGACCGAGTTGAGCGGAAGCCACTGTCGTTTCACACACGTCGCCATGAGCCGTACAATGCACCCTTTAGCGAGTGGGAGTTTACAAATGCCCTTTCTGCATGCCCCGATACTTGTCCAGGACCAGATTGTGTCCATAGTCAGTTTCGTCGGCATCTTTCTGTGGACGCTCAGAACCAACTGCTCGCCTTGTTTAACCGTCTCAGGGCAGACGGTGTTTTTCCCTCCCAATGGCGGGAAAGCACCATTATCCCAGTGATAAAACCTGGCGCTGACCCACAGGTGGCTGACAGTTACCGTCCGATCAGCCTTACAAACGTTCTATGTAAGCTCGTTGAACGGATGGTGAGTCGGCAGCTTATGTGGATCCTCGAAGACCGGGGACTCCTAGTAGCACAACAGGGGGCTTTCCGTCACGGCCGCTCCACAATTGACAATCTTGTGTCTTTGGAGTCGGCTATTCGTACAGCCTTTACCCGACGTGAACACCTTGTTGCTGTGTTTTTCGATCTCCGGAAAGCTTACGACACAACCTGGCGCCACCACATCTTGGCTACATTGTACGACTGGGGATTACGGGGCCCACTTCCGATCTTCATCAGGAATTTTCTCTCCCACCGCTCTTTTAGGATTAGGGTGGGTACCACTCTTAGATCCTCACACATCCAAGAGAACGGTGTCCCACAGGGCTCCATCCTCTGTTTTATGTGCCATAAACGGTCTTGCAAAGGCTGTGGGATCCTCTGTCAATTCTAGCTTGTTTGCTGATGACTTCTGTCTGTATTTTAGTTCGGCTAGTATTAGCGTCACTGAGCGGCGGCTGCAGGGAGCCATCCGAAAAGCTGAATCATGGGCCTCCACCCATGGATTTCAGTTTTCAGCGCAGAAAACACGCGTATACACTTCTGTCGCCGTCGGGCAGTTCACATGGACCCCGAGTTATATCTGGGTGGTGAATTGCTCGTTGTCGCAGAGACTCATGGGTTTCTTGGCATGGTATTCGACAACAGACTTACTTGGGTGCCACATCTGCGTCAGCTGCAACAAAAATGCTCACGGCATCGTAATATTCTCCGCTGTTTGAGCCATACTGTTTGGGGTGCTGCTCGTTCCACCCTCCTGCAGTTGTACAAGTCCTTGATACAATCAAGGCTTGATTACGGATGCCTCGTATATGACTCAGCAGCACCATCCGCCTTGAGGATCCTTGACCCCATCCACCATGGTGGTATCCGGCTGGCGACTGGGGCCTTCCACACCAGCCCTGTGCCAAGTCTTCTAGCCGAAGCAGGAATTCCTCCATTACACTTCCACCGGCAGCAGCTTCTCGCTAGCTATGTTGCTCGAGTCCATGCCACGCCACACCATCCAAATCGCAGGCTTTTGTTTCCGACTGTTACCCCTCCTTTTCCACCACGTCGACCTAGATCAGGTCTTCCGTTCGCGATCTGGGTTCGTACACTTCTCTCCTCACTTAATTCCCCCACCTCTCCCTGAGGTTTTTTCCTGCCCATCCCGTCTTCCTCCTTGGTTCATCCCACGTTTGAAGCTCCACCTGCAACTGTCCTGCGATACAAAGGCACTAGTCTCACCACTTACACTCCGTTGCAAGTTTCTGGCACTTCTTGCTGCTCATCGTGATGCAGACGTCCTGTACACTGATGGCTCCTGGTAAATGGCAGAGCCAGTTACGCTTTTATACATGGCGACCACACAGAACAACGGTCCCTGCCGTCCGGCTGTAGTATTTTTACAGCTGAACTGATTGCCATTTCTCGTGCTCTTGACCACCTCAAAACGTGCCCCCGGAAGTCGTATGTCGTGTGCAGCGACTCCCTTAGTGGCCTGCAAGCCCTTTCCAACTATTTTTCTTCCCATCCGTTGGTGCAATCCATCCAAAACGCCATCGCTTCACTCGGCAAGTCTGTATGTGCGGTGGACTTTATCTGGACCCCTGGCCACATTGGCATCCCAGGGAACGAGCGTGTCGATCGGCTGGCTAAGCTTGCCACTACCGCTCCTCCCCTGGATATTGGTATCCCGGAACGGGATATCCGAATGGATTTGCGCCACAGGGTTTTTAAGGCTTGGGACGCGCAATGGGCAACACCGAGCACTCCCAACAAGCTCAGAGCGATCAAGTCCTCTACGGCCATCTGGAACTCGTCTTTCAGGCTTTCACATAGGGAATCTGTTGTCCTGTGTCGCCTACGTATTGGCCATACGTGGTTGACACATGGCTACCTATTACGTCAAGAGGACCCACCGAATTGCCGTTGTGCAAGTTTGTTGACAGTGGTCCACATCCTGCCGGACTGTCCGTTTTTAGCCGCCTTGCGGCAGTCTTTTAATCTACCTACTACGCCTGCCTTGATTTTATCTGATAATGCCTCTATGGCACCGAGTTTTAGGTTTTATACGTGCAGATGGATTTTATCATTCTATTTAGTGGTGGGCTTGTGCCTGGTATCTCAGGCTCCCACCACTCATATTTTACTATGATGTTTTTCTTACTTTTACCCTGTTTTTACCTCCGTTTTTAATCTGCGCAGAGTGACTGGCTCATCTTGTATTTGTTTGTGATCAGCTAGCCACTGTTCCCTGCTCTTTTAGCTTAGTTTAACACTTGATACTCTCAACTCCGAGGAAGACAGGAATAAAAGAGACCAAGTTCATAGTCACAGTGTGCTCTTCCGGGTTTTAATTTGTATTTTGCCTTTTCCTACTTGCATATCTTGTCTTCTGTGGAACAGGGGACTGATAACCATGTAGTTTAGTCTCCTATAAACCACAAACAACAACAATCTGGGCGTACATCAACGACAATCGTCCGGGTCGCGAGGATGGTACAAACCTCTATAAAAGCCCCCCAATCTCAAGGTGTGCTATGTGCCGAGGAGATGCATGGCTATTGAGGTTGAACAGCCGCTAGGGAGCAACCTCTGAGGAACCTGCCGCACCTCAGTTGTATAAGGCTGCTCATGGGAACACCATAAAAAGACAACGAAACGTTGGTGGACAACAAATGAATGACCCCCAAAAGTTTTTTTCCCTGTCTACACCGTAGGAGGAACGTAGGGCCTAAACTCAAGGTGAGGCTTATGCTCCTAAGTATTTAGTGTGTACACGTACGGATGGGAAATCTTTCATGTCCACAAAGCTAATGTTCTTTGTGGAACATTTGGAGGATAAATATGGGGAAGTCGATGGTCTGTCGAAATGCGATCTGGCTCAGTGCTAATAACGACGTCATCCCCTGCCCAGTTAAGGGCTTTGCTAGCCTGTGACAAGCTGGGTGATGTTTCCGTTAGCATTACGCCACATAAGAGTCTAAATATGGCCCCTCAGGGGCTCAGCATTAATTTGCTGAGTACGGGCTTGGCGAACCCGGGGTCCTGAGCTGTGGGCTGTGTCGCGCCAACAGTCCGCTACACCGTAAGCTCTGTGCGTGCTTCAACGACCATCGTTCGGGGCGACGGTGGAACGTTGTACGTTTCAGAGCCCGGGGATCTTGGCTTAATCGCCCGGGTCGCGAGGACGGTACAATCCTCTATAAAAAAACCCTCAATCTCAAGGTGTGCTACGTGCCGAGGAGATGCATGGCTGTTGAGGTTGAACAGCCGCTAGCGAGCAACCTCTGAGGAACTTGCCGCACCTCAGTTGTATAAGGCTTACCCAGGCAAGCGGGGCTCTGCCTGGGTGGACCTTTAGTTCCCTAGCTGCTCGTGGGACGAACATGAAACGAGCAAATAAAAGCGTGGCCGGTCGCGAAAACGGCGTCTCTAAGCGTGGGAAGACTGAGTTTAACGCCTCTACTTATGATCCTAAGACGTTTCCGTCCCTTGCCACACCATGGGAGGAAAGAAGGGCACTAAATAGATCTGAGCCGTACTCACCTCAATATCTGGTCTGTGAGCGTACTGATGGCGAAACCTTCACTTCTACGAAGCCTCAGTTTTTTGTTGACACAATTGAAGACAAGTTTGGTGAAGTAGCATCATTTTCAAAGATGAGGAGTGGGGCCGTTCTGTTACAGGCGGCGTCCTCGGCCCAGTCGCGGGCTCTACTTGCCTGCGACAGGCTGGGTGGTATCCCGGTGCGTGTCACGCCCCACAAATCATTAAATATGGTCCAAGGTCGTATCTATCATCGAGATCTTCTATCCCAGACCGATGATGAGCTGCGAGCATACCTGCAGCGACGAGGTGTCCACTTCGTCCGGCGGGTGTACAGGGGACCTAAAGAAAGTAGGGTTGCCACCGGTGCTTTTATCTTGGCCTTCGAAGGCGATACACTGCCTGAGAAGGTTAAGGTAATGGTCTACCGGTGTGAAGTCAAACCCTATGTCCCCCCTCCTATGCGGTGTTTCCGGTGCTGGAAGTTCGGGCACATGTCGTCCCGATGTACTTCCAGCCCAACATGCAGGGACTGTGGGCGGGCATCTCACCCGGACGCCCCATGCACCCCACCTCCGCTGTGTGTGAACTGTGGGCAACATCACCCGCCATGCTCGCCGAACTGCTCTGTTTTACATCGGGAACGGAAAATTATGGAAATCAAGACCTTGGACCGGCTAACCTTCTATGAGGCACGTAAGAAATACGAGCGGCTACACCCTGTCCGTATGGAAACGTCTTTTGCCACAGTTACAGCAGCTTCCTTGAGACCAGTGAAACCACCAGTGTTGTCTCCTTCTGTGGGCCCTAAGGGCCGTCAATCTTCCGTGACGGGTGGGGGCCCGTCTCCATCTCTCGCTCCCTCGCCACCTGTGGGAGCAACTTCTCCCCCACCATCGGGGACATCTGTCCCCACTCCCCAGCCGGAGAAGCAACAGTCTTCCCCGGCCCCTCTTGCTCGGAAGGGGTCCCTCGGGACGCTCCCTTCCGAGGTTTCTCAGAGTGCGCCAGGGGATCCTAGCCTTAGGCTAAAGGATCCAACACCCGATGACCGAAGGGCTTCCAGCTCTTCGGCAGTCCCTGATGTCGCTTCTGGAAAGTCCTCCCAGCCCTTACCACCAAAGGGCCAGCGGGAGAAACCAAAGAAGACCAAAAAGAAGAAAGAAAAGATTAAGGACCCTTCTGTGGCTCGAAAGGAGCGCTCGCTCACATCTTCGGCCACTGAAGACGAGGTGGAGATCCTTGCGTCCCCTGAGGATCTCGCCTTCCTAGGATCGCCAGAACCCATGGTTCTCGATCCTACAGATTCTGTGGAATTGGCAGCAGGTGCCCCTGCTGAATGACCATTTCATCTCTTCCATTATGGCTATTCAGCAGACTGCAAACGAAATCTTGCAGTGGAATTGCGGCGGATTTTTCCGCCATCTGGCAGAGCTGCGACAATTACTCTGCCGCTTCCCTGCGATCTGTCTAGCGGTGCAGGAGACATGGTTCCCCGTCGACAGGACCCCAGCCCTCCGAGGCTTTCGGGGCTATTTTAAAAACCGAGCCATCTACGACAGGGTGTCTGGCGGTGTGGGTGTTTATGTCCACACTTCAGTACCCAGTGCTGCTGTGCCTCTTCAAACATCTCTAGAGGCAGTCGCTGTTCGACTCCGGGTAGTGCAAGATTTTACCGTCTGCTCTGTTTACCTTTCACCTGATGAGGCCATCTCTCCCACAGACCTCACAGCCTTGGTCGCCCAACTTCCCCCACCCTTTCTTCTTTTGGGGGACTTCAACGCCCACCACCCTCTGTGGGGTGGCATGCAGACCTCGGCCCGGGGTAGGGATGTTGAGTCTCTACTGTCAGAGCAGAACCTATGCCTTCTTAACACCGGTGCTCCTACCCACTTTAGCACAGCACATGGCACGTATTCTGCCATAGACCTGTCCGTCTGCAGCCCTAGCCTCCTTCCACATCTCACCTGGAGGGTCCATGACGACCTGTGTGGCAGCGACCATTTCCCGATCTTCCTGTCACTCCCACAGTGTTCGCCTGCCGACCATCCGCCTCGCTGGTCCCTCCGTAGGGCTGACTGGCCAGCTTACTCTTCAGCTGTTGTGATTCCCTCTCCGCTTCCAGCAGATGTTGATGCCGCCGTTCAGCAGGTCACAGAGGCCATTGTATCTGCAGCCGAAAACTCTGTTCCCACAACATCCGGTTCGCTCCATCGTCCTTCGGTGCCCTGGTGGACACCAGAGATTGCTGAGGCCATCCGGGAACGTCGGCGAGCACTACAGCACCACCGACGTCACCCTTCTGTCGAACATCTTGTAGCCTTCAAGCGCCTCCGGGCACGGGCCCGGCGACTGATACAAGACAGTAAGAGAGCCTCGTGGGAGAAGTATGTTGCGTCCATTGGTTCTCGCGCTTCTCCTTCCAAGGTATGGTCGCAAGTTCGACGCCTCTTCGGGCACCGCCCACCGGCGGGAATTCCAAGCCTCAGAGTCCAGGGTATGCTGTGTACTGACCCTGTCGCCGTCGCTGAGCACCTGGCAGATCATTTTGCACGTACGTCGGGGACTGCTGCCTATAGTGCAGATTTTCGTGCCATTAAAGAGCGAGCAGAGAGCCAGCAAATTTCATTTCGAACACGGCGTCGTGAACCATATAACGTCCCATTTACTGAGTGGGAGTTGGAAAGTGCCCTTGCTGCATGCCCGGATACCTCCCCTGGACCCGATCGCATTCACAGCCAGTTCCTCCGACACCTATCAGCGGATGCCAAAAGCCAACTTCTCGCCCTGTTTAATCGCGTATGGCTTGAGGGTGTTTTTCCGTCCTTGTGGCGGGAAAGCATTATCATTCCGGTGGTTAAGCCTGGGGCAGATCCGCAGGTGGCTGATAGTTACCGCCCGATCAGCCTCACCAACGTTCCATGCAAGCTTCTCGAACGGTTGGTGAGTCGGAGGCTCATGTGGATCCTCGAGGACCGAGAACTGTTGGCGCATCAACAGGGTGGGTTCCGTCAAGGCCGCTCCGCAATTGACAATCTCGTGTCCCTAGAGTCAGCCATTCGTACAGCATTTTCTCGCCGTGAACACCTGATTGCCGTCTTTTTTGACCTGCGGAAAGCGTATGACACCACCTGGCGCTATCATATTCTGTCTACGCTGTACAATTGGGGCTTACGGGGTCCACTTCCTACATTCATTAAGAACTTCCTGGCGTTGCGTTCTTTCCGTGTTCGTGTTGGTTCTTGTTTCAGCTCAACTCATTGTCAAGAGAACGGAGCCCCACAAGGTTCCGTTCTTAGTGTTCCTTTATTCTTAATCGCCATAAACGGTCTAGCTGCGGCTGCGGGGTCATCGGTTTCTACTTCCTTGTATGCCGATGACTTCTGCATGTATTACAGCTCCTCCAGCATTGGCGTAGCTGAACGGCGGTTGCAGATCGCAATTCGAAAGGCACAGTCGTGGGCGTTTGCCCACGGTTTTCAATTTTCTGCATCAAAAACCCGTGTGATGCATTTCTGTCGACGTCGGGCAGTACACCCAGAACCCGAACTTTACTTAGCTGGCGACCTGCTACAAGTCGAAGAGACGCACAGATTCTTAGGTATGGTGTTTGATGACCGTCTAACCTGGGTGCCGCACCTACGCCAGTTAAAACAAAAGTGCTGGCGACACCTCAACATCCTGCGCTGTCTCAGCCACACTGTTTGGGGAGCCTCGCGCCAAACGCTATTACAACTTTACAAGGCCCTCATTCAGTCGCGCCTAGACTATGGCAGCATAGTCTACGATTCGGCTGCGCCGTCAGCGCTGCAGGCAATAGACCCAATCCTCCACTGTGGTGTTCGTTTGGCGACAGGGGCTTTTCGCACTAGCCCTGTGACAAGCCTCCTTGTCGAAGCTGGAGTCCTCCCGCTGCGGCTCCGTAGGCAACACCTGTTAACATCTTATGTTGCTCGTGTTCAGGCCTCGCCCTTCCACCCGAACCGCCGGCTCCTATTTCCAGACGCTGCACTCCCTATCCCTCCACGACGGCCAAGGTCGGGATACCCGATCTCGGTCCGTGTTCGTATCCTTCTTTCGTCTCTCACATCCTACCCACTTCCTACCATTTTCCACTATTCCTCTCACACTCCTCCTTGGTCCATTCCTCGTTTGCAGCTCCGTCTGGACCTGTCCCATGCGACGAAGGCCTCTGTTTCCTCCGTACATCTCCGTCACCAGTTTCTACAAGTGCTCGAACCGTTCCGTGCCACAGACGCCATTTACACAGATGGTTCCGTAGTAGATGGCCGTGCTGGGTATGCCTTTCTACATCACAACCATGTAGAACAGCATTCTCTGCCCTGTGAGAGTAGCATCTTCTCCGCCGAGCTGGTCGCTATTCTCAGAGCTCTCCAACATCTCAAAGCCTGCCCCAGGGGGTCATTCGTCATCTGTACTGACTCCCTGAGTGGCTTACAAGCGATCGACCAGTGTTTCTCTCGGCACCCAATAGTACGTTCGATCCAGGACACTGTTCACTCCCTGGGCCAATCAGGCCGTTCTGTGGTCTTTGTGTGGACCCCAGGTCATGTTGGCATACCAGGGAATGAACATGTTGATCGATTGGCCAAGCAGGGTACTATGGGACCACCTCTAACTATTGGTGTCACGGAACAGGATGTTCAGCTGGTGTTGCACCGAAAAGTACGTGAGGCTTGGAGCACCGAGTGGGCTACGGCGACTGCACCGAATAAGCTTCGGGCAGTGAAGCTCTCCACAGCTTTGTGGAAATCTTCACTGCGGCCGACCCGCCGAGAGTCAGTTGTCCTCTGTCGCCTTCGGATAGGACATACGTGGCTCACCCACGGGTATCTCCTTCGGCGCGAGGCTCCACCCGTGTGTCGATGTGGCACTGTGTTGACAGTAGCCCATCTTTTAATGGACTGTCCGCTTTTAGCCGACTTGCGGCGATCTTTTCATATCCCAGACACGCTATCATTAGCTTTAGCAGACGACGCCTCTATGGCTAACGCAGTTTTAAGTTTTATCCGCGCTTCTGGTTTTTATGCATCTATCTAACCGTGGGTGCTGTTGCCTGAACTCTTAGGCCAACAGCAACCCAGATTTTTTATATTTTCGAGCCCTTAGGGGTTTTTAGTGTGTGCAGTGTGGCTGGCTCATCCTGTTTTTTCTTTGTGATCAGCCAGCCAAGGTTCTCTGCTATCCAGTTTTATTCGTGACTTTATTTTACTCATTCTGTGTGTCTTCGTCTAGTAATGTCAGTGGCTTGTCTATTGTTAACCTGCCCTTTTGTGCGGTGTCATTTTCAGGGCATTGTTTTATCTTTATTGACAGTTGACTCTCAGCTAGGAACAGGGGACTGATAACCTAGCTGTTTAGTCCCCTTAAAACAACCAACAACATCAACATCTAAATATGGCCCAGGGTATCATATTCCACAGGGATTTTCTGTTGCAATCTGACGACGAATTGCGGACTAACTTGGAGCGGCGAGGTGTGCATTTCATCCGGCACATCTATAGGGGTTTGAATGACAACAGGGTTGCCACCGGTGCCTTCGTCTTAGCTTTCGAGGGCGATTCATTGCCTGAGAAGGTCAAGGTTATGGTCTACCGGATCGACGTAAAGCCCTACGTTCCTCCCCCTATGCGCTGCTTCAAGTGCTGGAGGTTTGGTCATATGTCCTCCCGATGTGATGCCAACCCAACATGTCGGGAGTGCGGGCGTGCATCCCACCCGGACGCCCCCTGTACCCCACCTCCAGTAAGTGTCAATTGTAACCAGCAGAATCCTCCGTGTTCTCCCAATTGCTCTGTACTCCACAAGGAGCGTAAGATCATGGAGTACAAGACCCTGGAGCGGCTGACTTATGCAGAGTCCAGACATAAGTATACAAGACTCCATCCTGTGACCATGACCACCTCATACGCCTCTGTAGCTTCACCATCGATCTCCAGACCACCTGGGCCCCCATGCCCGAACCATTGCACCTGCCCCCTTGGCAGCTTCACGTTGGGAGCAACAGAGAAACCATCTTAGGGGACGTCGGTACCCACTCCACAGCCGGAGAAAAAACAGCCTTCTCCAGCTCCTCTCGCCCGGAAGGGGTCTCATGGGAAACACCATTCCGAGGCTTCTCCTCGTGGGAAGGTGGATCCTAGCAAAATGCTGAAGGATCCCCCGGCTGCTGACCGAAGGGCCTCCTGCTCTTCATCAGCTCCTGCCGCCCCGTCTGAGAAGCCCCCACGGCCCTCAACACCGAAGGGCAAGCGAGAGGGCAAGAAAGCGGAAAAAAAGAAAAAGGATTATTTGGTGGCTTCCAAGCCACCCACACCCACATCCTCTGCTTCAGAGGTTGAAGTCGAGATCCTCGCCTCCGCTGAGGATCTCGCACTTCTTGATTCGCCTGACCATAGGAGCTCTACACAACCAGTTTCACCTGAATCTATGGTCTTAGATTCTGTTGATCCTGACCATAAAGCAGCAGATATTCCTATGGAAAGATCTTCTTTTCTTTTTCTTTTATGGCTTTAGAGCGTGGAGTACAAATTATTCTTCAGTGGAATTCCGGCGGCTTCTTTAATCACCTGGCTGAGCTGCGACAACTACTGTACCACTACCCGGCATTATGGTTTCCAGCACAGCACACCCCTGCCCTCCGTGGGTATCGGGGCTACTACCGCAACAGGACCCTTTACGACAGGGTGTCTGGCGGTATCTGCCTGTATATACTGGACACTGTCCCCAGTGCCCCAGTGCCACTCAACACCACTGTTGAGGCAGTGGCTGTCAGAATCCGGGCAACACAGGAATTAACTGTCTGCAGCTTGTACCTTCCTCCGGGTGAGGCCGTGTCTCTCAACAACCTTACTGCTCTGGTCTCCCAACTTCCCCAACCATTCCTCCTATTAGGAGACTTCAACGCCCACAACCATTTGTGTGGTGGACTCCAAGCCACAGGCCGCGGTAGGGATGTTGAGACATTACTGGTGCAACAAGATCTTTGCCTCCTGAATACAGGTGCCCCCACGCATTTTAGCGTGGGACAGGGCACGTATTCAGCAATCGACCTCTCCATCTGCAGCCCCAGTCTTCGACCACACCTTTGTTGGCGTGTATATGATGATCTGTGTGGCAGCGACCACTTCCCAATCATTGTGTCGCTCCCGCAGTATGAAGCTGCAGACAGCTTACCCCGTTGGTGTCTCCGTGGGGATGATTGGACTATGTATGCTTCAACCGCTATCATCGCTGCACCACTGCCAGATCACATTGACAATTCAGTCCAGCAGGTGACTGATAGTATTGTCATGGCCGTAAACCACCGGTTCCACTAGGCGTAGGTCCGTGCCTTGGTGGACACCGGAGATTGCTGAGGCCATCCGGGAACGTCGGAAAGCGCTTCAGCGCCATCGACGCCACCCATCCATGGAGAATTTGAACACGGTTAAATGGCTCTGTGCGTGTGCTCGACGCCACATACAGCAGAGCAAGCGGGACTCCTGGGATCGGTATGTCGCCAGTATCGGCTCCCGCACCTCCCTGGCTCAGGTATGGACGCAAGTCCGACGCGTCCTTGGATACCGCCCGCCGAAAGGAATCCCATCCCTCACCATCCAGGGTGTGCTCTGCACGCTCCCGACAGCTATCGCCGAGCATATGGCAGAGCACTACGCACGATGCTCTGTGACTGTCACTTACAGAGCCGACTTCCGCTCCCTCAAAGAGCGGGCCGAGCGGAAACAGTTGTCCTTCCGGACTCGTCGTCGGGATATATACAACGACGCGTTTAGCGAGTGGGAGTTCCGAACTACCCTTGCTGCGTGTCCTGATACAACTCCAGGATATGATAGGATGCACGGCCAATTCCTCCGACACCTTTCACCAGAGTTTCAACGCTGCATTCTCACCCTGTTTAACCATCTATGGGGAGAGGGCACTTTCCCGTCGCAGTGGCGGGAAAGCACTATCATCCCAGTGCTGAAACCTGGTGCAGATCTCCTGGTGGCTGACAATTATCGTCCGATTAGCCTCACCAACGTTCTCTGCAAGCTCTTCGAATGTATGGTGAGTCGGTGGCTTATATTGATCCTTGAAGAGCGTATACTCCTTGCTCCACAACAGGGGGGCTTTCGCCAGGGCCGTTCTACCATTGAAAAACTCGTGTCACTGGAGTCGGCCATTCGCACGGCGTTTTCTAGGCGCGGGCATTTGGTAGTTGTATTTTTCGACCTACGAAAGGCGTATGACACCACTTGGCGCCACCATATTTTGACGACTCTACATGACTGGGGCTTACGTGGCGCCCTTCCTATTTTTATTCGCAGTTTCCTCTCCCACCGCTCGTTTCGGGTGAGGATTGGGGTATCTTTTAGCTCCGCCCGTATTCAAGAGAACGGTGTCCCACAGGGCTCCGTCCTCAGGGTCCCGTTGTTTTAGTGGCAATTAACGGTCCTGCTACAGCTGTGGGGTCATCGGTCAGTTGCTCCCTGTTCGCCGATGACTTCTGCCTGTATTTTAGCTCAGTTAGCATCGGCGTAGCTGAACGACGGCTGCAGGGTGCCATCCGAAAGGCCCACTCATGGGCCTCTACTCACGGTTTTCAGTTCTCCGCGCAGAAAACCAGCGTGATGCACTTCTGTCGCCGTCGGGTAGTTCACCCTGACCCAAAGCTCTACTTGGGCGCTGAACTACTTCATGTCGACGAAACACATCGCTTCCTGGGCATGGTCTTTGATGCCCGGCTGACTTGGGTGCCACACCTACGTCAGCTGAGACAGAAGTGTTGGCGGCATTTAAATGTTCTTTGATGCCTCAGCCATACTAGTTGGGGAGCAGCACGTTCCACCCTTCTTCAGCTCTACAAGTTGCTTATTCTGTCGCGGCTTGATTACGGGAGCTTGGTTTACGACTCAGCAACCCCTTCTGCCTTACGGGTCGTAGACCTCATTCACCACACATGTGTGCGTCTCGCAACAGGGGCTTTTCGCACCAGCCCTGTAACGTGTCTTCTAGCTGAAGCTGGTGTTCTCCCTCTGCGGTATCGCTGGCAACGTTTGTTGGTCGGTTACATTGCCCGTTTTTACGCTTCACCCCACCATCCGAACCACAGGCTTTTCTTCCCACTTTCTGCACTCCCTTACCTGCGACGTCAGCCCAGGGCGGGTCTTCCAATTGCGGTCCGTGTCCGTTCCCTTCTCTCCTCACTTGGTTCCCTACCTCTTCCTCCACCTTTCCATTACTCCCCCCGTATCCCCCCACTGGACAATTCCTCGCCTGGATCTTGGGTTGGATTTGTCCCGGGATTCAAAAGCCTCTACCTCACCACTGGTTCTCCGTCGCAGGTTCTGACTGCTTGACACATACCACGGCGCTAACATCATCTACACGGACGGTTCTTTGGTGGATTGCCATGCTGGATATGCCTTTATCTATGGTGACCACATTGAACAGCGGTCATTGCCTTGTGGAAGCAGCATCTTCACTGCAGAACTGGTCGGTATTTTGAGAGCTCTTGAACACCTCACAGCTCACCCCAGGTGGTCGTTCGTCATCTGTAGCGACTCCCTGAGTGGTTTACAGGCCCTCGACCAGTTTCTACCGAAACACACTGTAGTGCGAGCTATTCAAGATGCTATCTTCGTCCTTGGAGTGTCAGGCCAATCTCTCACCTTTCTCTGGACTCCGGGCCATATCGGTATACCAGACAATGAACTCGTCGATCAGCTTGCCAAGCGGGCCACTACTTCACGGGCCCTGGATATTGGCCTCCCAGACTCGGACCTCCAAACCCAGTTGATCCGCAAGGTCCTTCGGGTTTGGAATTCTGAATGGGCAAACTCGACTGAACCCAATAAGCTCCGTGTTGTCAAGCCCTCTACCGGTGTGGTGGAAGACATCCCTGAGGGGTTCTCGCAGGGAGTCGGTGGTCCTTTGCCGTCTCCGTATAGGCCATACATGGCTCACGCATGGTCACCTTTTGTGTCGTGAGGACCCTCCTCAGTGTCGATGTGTTGCGCTTTTGACATTTGCCCACATCTTAATTGAATGCCACAATTTAGCCACAGCGCGACAATATTTTAATCTCCCTGACGCTTTGCAGCTTGCATTAGCTGACAACACCTCCACGGTTGAATGTGTTTTAAAAGTCAGTTTAAAGTTTGTGTTTGTCTGTCATTGCTCTGTCCTCCACCTGCTTAAGACTATTAGGTTGCTGGTTTTAACGTGTCTCAGAGTGGATGGGTGTGTTCATTATATCCCTGTGACCACCCAGCAAAATACTCTTATACTCTTTCAGCTGTTTTATCCCTACTTCGTTTTTAATCGGATCCTTCTTTATATTAGTCTGTGAGTTTTAATCTTCGACTTGTTAACGCATTTCCTTAGGAACGCTTAACAAAATGTTTTATCTCTTTGAGTGGTACAAGGGACTGATAACCGTCGCTGTTTAGTCCCTTCCAAAATCCAACAACAAGAACAACAACAACAATCATTAGCCGGAGACAATTTCTGCGTGTCGAAATAAGGACTCGTGTGGCGGATTAGCCGTGTGCACAGGCGCACGGCGCTGCGTTGTGCGCGGGCGTTCGCCTTCGTGGGTTCAAGTCGCTCCTCGGGCATGGGTGTTTGTGTTGTCTTTATGTTAGTTTACCTTCGTTTAACTACTTTGTAAACTACGGACTAATGACCAAGCAGTTTCATCCCATAGATTTACGAACATATCAACATTTTGAATTTGAACATTTGAGCTGTGAAAATGCGAAAATTAAAAAAAAAAAAAAAAAAAAAAAAAAAAAAAAAAAAAAAAAAAAAAACTAATTTCGGGATTTGACTGATATGTAAGAATGATTTCACTATAAACTGCTATCAAATAGTTAAATCATCGTAACAGCAAATAAGATATCGATGTTATAAGGAAGTAAAGATTGCCGCGGTGCAGTAGCCGAGCGGTCTAAGGGGCATCGCTGCGGGGCTTCCGGTTGCTCGCCATCGGAGGTTAGTCATCTCTCTCTCTACACACACACACACACACACACACACACAATTTATATCTATATTCATAAATGTGAATGTCTGTTCGGTGCACGTTTATCACGTCTGAATCACAAGACAGAAAGAGCTAAAATGTGTACAGTTACTAATGTCTACCCGGGGTAGCCTTTAGGCACGGTTTTATGGCGATCAGATAGCTATTTATCTATATACTAGTCGATATATAAATCTCCGAGGCAGAACTGGAACCTCCGACGAGGAGCAACTGCACGTCCGCAGCCAGGCTTCCTCTAACGCTCAGACATTCTACCACGGGTGTAATAACACTGTGAAATACATTAAAACAAACGTAAGGCAGCGATAGGATCATGTGTTCCGCTTATCTTGTCTGTCAGGTTCGGCTATAGGAGACTGTACCCACTTCTATTACACTGCCCAGAACTGGATGCACACACCTGTTGTTCACCGTTGTTAGCCGGAGCTCCCACAGCAATTACTGCGCTGACGTCGCTTATACGCCAGGATAAAAATCAGCCTCGGTACCTTTTTTTTCCGACGGGCGGTGTATATTCAGCGGACGATTTTGCTGCCGGTTAACGAAATCTGCCGCTTAAAATCGAATATGTCGGTTTTTGTGTGCTAACGAGGGAGGGTAAGGTGAGGCGCCCTTTTGTCAGCGGCGGGCTCGCTGGGCTGAGCCCCTGTTTACGGGCCTCTAGCACAATGGGGCTCCGCTCGCGACGGCGTAATGCGGCCGCTATCTGCGCCCACCAATCGCTTAATAGCGGCGCCGCGGGCTTTTATTTATAAGGCCGGACGGCTAACGGTGACCCGCGGCGGTGCAGCACTGCAGGCCAAGCAGGCACTGTGGCCGCTGCCGCCCCCGTAAATCAAAGGCGGCCTGCCCGCCCGCCGCGTATCGGCGCGTTTTTACTCCGCTAGGAGGCGCTAGGCCGCGTGAGTTATTGGGCCGCACTTCCGATGCTAATTCACGGCTGTGTGTTACTCGCGCGCTGTAAATCACCGGGAAATTAGTGGCAGAGAATACTTCACACTGTCAGGGCGTATTGCGTCGAATAAATCTACGTCTCGCGCTCCGTTACTGTTGCAAAGTCGATAAGAACAATGTACCACGTGCAGTCACCGTCGCGTACGGATCTGGCAAAAGTGCAGTAATTACGTTGAGTAGGGATATTAAATCCGACGTCTGCATCGCGTTGTTTTATTCAAATGTTCAAATGTCTGTAAATCTATCGGACCAAACTGAGTGGTCATCAGTCCGTGGCTTACAAACTACTTAAACCTAGGTAAACTAACCTACGAAAAAACACACACATCCATGCCCCAGGGAGGACTCGAACCTCCACGGCGAGCAACCGCGCGCTCCGCAGCGAGCTGCTTTAGACCGCTCGGCTACTCCACCGCGGCTGTGGTTTTATTACTGATATCTACACTTTTGAAAAATGACAATATTTATACATGCAAATAAGACGTAGACTGTCATCCGATTACGGTATATGCCAATTCGAGGTGATAGTAAATGTACTAATAATTACTGCAATGTCGTCAGTGTTTGTGCCATCATCACTTCCTGTTCCATCTGATTTTTGGGTAATACATATTCATTTGTTCATGTGTCTTATGACTTTCAAGATTGGCCTCAACACAAATTTCACTCCTCTTTTCCCGGATGTTTGCTTTTTCTAGTGTCGTATAGGATTTTTCTTCAGCTGTGGAAGAAGTGGACCCCTCATTTCGAGGCACAGAGGACGAAATCATTGTTGTTAGTTTCAAACAATGTGGCGTATCCATAAACGTGGTCGACTGGCGGTGAAGTAATTGACCGAGGACCTCAACTGATTTCTGAAAGAAAGAAAAGAGGGAGGGGGTTGGACTGCGCCATTACTCATATTGGGAGAATCAATCCCTTTTTTTCTCCCCCCCCCCCCCCCCGGCTTCTCTCTCTCTCTCTCTCTCTCTCTCTCTCTCTCTCTCTCTCTCTCTCTCTCTCTCGGGGAGGCTGCAGCAAGGTTTGAGGGGAGGGGGCTCCAGAAGGGGGTGGGAGGAGTGCTATAGCCTGACAGCCCTCCTCCCCCACCCGTGGATACGCCACTGCAAACAACAATTACTATAATCAATAAAATTCTTCTGGGTATGACACCGCGTCGTCATTTTATAAATTGTACCGACGTTTCGGCCACTGTTGCAGGCGATCTTCATCAGGGTCTGTGTTTGACTGCTGAATGTTCGATCGCTTGGTGTTTGTATATCACCGGATGAGGGATAGGAAGGGGGACGTTGGATATCCTTTATTGGTGGTTATGTTATTGTACGCCATTGGTGGAAAGGGGCGTTACTGATTGGTGTTTTAATGGCTGGTTTTTCATTCATGTTGCATTCTTCTCCCTTATTGGTCAAAATGGACGTTTCCTATGGATTTTGCATTAGAACTTGCTATTGGTGGAATGGACCTGGGAGAACGGACAGCGGTTGCGGCGTGCCGTTGTTGACTTGTCGCCTGGCGTAGACGACGGCGGGCCAGTGCTCTGCGTGTGCGCGGCCACTGTGGTCTCCGGGGCGCCTGCGCGAGTCATTCCGCGTGCGGTGCCGTCACGTAGCGTTGCAACTGCTGGCAGCCAAGACGCCGGCAGCCTGTAGACATCCTCCCTGTTCATATTGGCGGGACGCTTCGCTATTTCTATAGCCTCTCTAATCTTCCTCCTCGTTGTGAATGGTTGGTTTGCCAGCACGCGGTCCTCACTGAAAGATAACTGTTTTCCGCACTGATTGTGGTGCTCAGAAACCGCTGACTTTGTGTGCTGTCCAAGCCGTATGTATCTTTCATGTTCCGAAAGCCTCGTCCAGATTGCTCGTCCGGTCTCTCCTATGTAGACCAGCCCACACTCGCAGCGGAAGATTGGCTTGATGCCTGCCCGACGAAGAACCTTGCCCACACGTTCAGTGACGCCCTGCACGTAAGGTAATAGGGCGATGCTTTGTGCTTCCTGCTGCTCCCCTCTATTGTTTTCATTCCTTCTGGACATTGTTTTATTTATTTCGCCCAGTCCATAGCCATTAGCCACAAAGGTGGATCTGAAGTGTCGTAGTTCCGCCTGTAGGTGATCGGCATCGCTGATCCTGGGGGCCCTCCTGGTTAAAGTTTGAAGGGCGCACTTCTTCTGCATGGGGTGGTGGTGGGAGGAGGCGTGGAGGTACCTTCCCGTGCTGGTAGCCTTTCTGTACATCCTGTGGCCGAGTTTACCGTCAGACTTTCGGTAGACTTCAACGTCGAGGAAAGGCAGCACCCCATTCTTTTCTACTTCTATTGTGAAATGTATTTTGCTGTGCTGCCGACTGAGATGTTCGTGGAAGTCCTGTAGCTCCTCTTCCCCATGTGACCAGATGACGAAAGTTTAATCAACGTATCGCAGCCAGAATGCTGGGCGTAGTGGCGCTGACTGGAGAGCCGTTTCTTTAAAAGCTTGCAAGAAGATGTCAGCTGCAATCGGAGAAAGTGGGGAGCCCATAGCTACACCGTCTGTTTGTTCGTAAAATTCTCCTTTCCACTTTAAGTAGGTGGTCGTCAAGCAGTGGCGTACTAAGTCACAGGTGTCAGGTGCTAAGCGCTCTTCTAATATGTTAATTGTGTCTGACACTGGTACGTTAGTGGATAACGATGTTACATCAAAACTAACCATCAGATGCGTAACTGATACACTCTTCTCTTTTAAAAGTACCACGAAAGCTTTACCTCTCAGTCGCGGGCGTTACTTGCTTGTGACAAGCTGGGTGATGTCCCTGTGAGCATCACACCACATAAGTCGCTCAATATGCTCCAAGGTATCATTTTCCATAAAGACCTGTTGTTACAATCCGACGCCCCTCAGGGGCTCAGCATTAATTTGCTGAGTACGAGCTTGGCGAACCCGGGGTCCTGAGCTGTGGGCTGTATCGCGCCAACAGTCCGCTACACCGTAAGCTCTGTGCGTGCTTCAACGACCATCGTTCGGCGCGACGGTGGAACGTTGTACGTTTCAGAGCCCGGGGATCTTGGCTTAATCGCCCGGGTCACGAGGACGGTACAAACCTCTCTAAAAAAAAACTCAACCTCAAGGTGTGCCACGTGCCGAGGAGATGCATGGCTGTTGAGGTTGAACAGCCGCTAGCGAGCAACCTCTGAGGAACCTGCCGCACCTCAGTTGTATGAGGCTTACCCAGGCAAGCAGGGCTCTGCCTGGGTTGACCTTTAATTCCCTAGCTGCTCGTGGGACCAGCATGAAACGAGCAAACAAAAGCGTGGCTGGTCGCGAAAACGGCATCTCTAAGCGTGGTAGAGGAGATTCCAATTCTGCAGTATTTAACCCCCGTTCGTTCCCTTCCCTGGCTACGCCATGGGAGGAACGCCGGGCCAGAAGTCAAGGAGAGTCTTATGCCCCTCGATACTTGGTGTGCACACGTACTGATGGGGAATCCTTTGCGTCAACAAAGCCACTGTTTTTTGTCGAGCATCTGGAGGACAAGTACGGAGAGGTGGAGGGTATGTCCAAGATGCGATCTGGGTCAGTCTTGATAACGACGTCATCCCCAGCACAGTCGCGGGCGTTGCTCGCCTGTGAGAAGCTGGGTGATGTTCCCGTTACAATAACACCTCACAAGAGCCTTAATATGGTCCAGGGTATCGTCTACCATCGAGATCTGTTGTTACAGTCTGATGATGAGCTACGGTTGAACCTAGAGCGGCGCGGTGTCCATTTTATCCGGCGCATCTATAGGGGTCCTAAGGACAACAGGGTCGCCACCGGTGCTTTCATCTTGGCTTTTGACGGCGACACCTTACCTGAAAAAGTCAAGGTGATGGTGTACCGGTGTGACGTAAAGCCCTACGTCCCTCCCCCTATGCGCTGCTTTAAGTGCTGGAGGTTCGGGCACATGTCCTCCCGCTGTGAGACCAACCCCACATGTCGGGAGTGTGGACGTCCATCTCATCCAGACGTCCCTTGTGTCCCTCCTCCAGTCTGTGTTAACTGTGGCCAACATCATTCGCCTTGCTCACCAGATTGCTCAGTACTCCATAAAGAGCGGAAAATCTTGGAGTATAAAACCCTGGACAGACTGACCTATTCAGAGGCACGGCGCAAATACACAAAGCTGCACCCCGTGACCATGGGCAAAAGTTTTGCAACAGCTGTTCAAACACTTCCAGCTCTGATACCATCTGCTCCGATACTCTCAGTGGGGCCACAGGCCCAACAATCCAATCCCCCCCCCTCGGCAGCGTGGGGGCGCATCTACCTCGGGAGCAATACCACCCCAACCAATGGGGACACTGGTCCCCGACCCCAAGCCAGAGAAGCAACAGCCTTCTCAGGCTCCTCTCGCGAGAAAGGGTTCGGTTGAGTCCCACCCCTCCTCGGCTTCTTCCTCTGGTACGACAGCTACCGACCAGTGGCAAACAGTGCCAAAGAAGGCTGGTCGTCGGGCCGCAAGGTCTTCCTCAGTCTCAGAGACTGATTCCCCGACGCCCTCCAGACGTGAGAAGCCAAAAGACCAGCGAGAGGCTTCGAAACAGAAGGAAAAACAAGTGAAGACAAAGGAACGCTAGTGGTTCCCCCACTTACGCCCTCGCCCTCTTCCTCTGAGGACGAGGACGAAGTGAAGATACTAGCTTCCCTTGAGGACCTAGCACTTGAAGGTCCACCAGAAACGATGGACGTGGATTCCACAGCTGCGCGAGCAGTGTCAGCAAGTGAGCATGAGGTTTAACTACTACTCCATATTACCTCATGTCTTCCCAGTTAATGGAAAGCGTTATTCTCCAGTGGAACTGCGGCGGTTTTTTCACCCACCTGGCTGAATTGCGAAACCTTTTGAGCATAACACCTGCTATCTGCATTGCCCTCCAGGAAACATGGTTTCCGGGAATGCGGACCCCTGCCCTCCGGGGCAGTACAACAGGGTATCAGGTGGTGTGTGTGTGTGTGTGTGTGTGTGTGTGTGTGTGTGTGTGTGTGTGTGTGTATGTCCTTACCTCTGTATATAGCGAGCCTGTGCCCCTTCAAGACGCCGTTGGAAGCGGTGGCTGTTAGGGTAAGGACAACACAAGAGTTCACCGTTTGCAGTCTTTACCTCCCTCCTGATGGTGATGTCTCTCAGACTGTTTTGGCTGCACTACTTTCTCAACTCCCCCCACCTTTCTTACTACTGGGCGACTTTAATGCCCATAACACCTTGTGGGGTGGTTCCACGATTTCTGGCCGGGGCAGAGTAGTCGAGGACTTACTATCTCATCTTGACCTTTGCCTCTTGAACACGGGTCCCCCACACATTTTAGTGTGGCGCATGGCACGTTCTCGGCCATTGATCTGTCTATTTGCAGCCATAGCCTTTCACCATCTGTACACTGGAGAGCCCACGATGACTTGTGCGGCAGTGACCATTTTCCCATTTTCCTGTCACTCCCACAACGTCAGTCACCAGGGCCTGCCCAGGTGGGCCCTACACCAGGTTAACTGGGACGACTTTACCTCTGCTGCCACTGTTGGTCCTCCCCCACTCGACGACGTCGATGTGGCGGTCGAGGGCGCCATGCGTACCATTGTTTCAGCTGCAGAAGCTACCGTTCCCCGTTCGTCGGGGTCCCCACAGCGTAAGACGGTACCATGGTAGTCGCCAGAGGTCGCAACGGCTATCAAAGATCGCCGACGGGCCTTACAACGGTACAAGCGGCACCCGTCTCTGGAGCACCTCGTAGCTTTCAAGCGGCTCCGGGCACGTGCTCGTTATCTCATTAAGAGACGAAAGCAAGAGTGTTGGGAGAGGTACGTCTCCACTATTGGCGCAGGTACCTCCACCACCCAGGTCTGGAACAAGATAAGGCGATTAAGGGGACACCCAACACCAGCAGGAGTCCCTGGGATCTCTGTGAATGGCATAGTATGCACGGACCCGGCCACACTTGCAGAGCTGTTTGCCGAGTATTATGCTCATGCCTTCTCCTCTGAGAATTACCTACCGGCTTTCTGTACATAAAAGGAGCAGGTGGAACGCCAGCCCCTCTCCTTTACCACCCACTGTACTGAGTCATATAAAATGCCATTCACAGAGTGGGAATTTCTCAGCGCTCTTAAAAAGTGTCCGGACACGGCTCCAGGACCCGATAGCATCCACAGCCAGATGTTGAAACATCTTTCAGCGGAGAGCCAGCGTAATCTCCTTGCGCTCTTCAACCACATCTGGTGCGACGGGGTATTCCCTTCGCAGTGGCGGAACGGTATCATTATACCGGTGATGAAACCAGGCAAAAACCCTGCTCATTTGGATAACTATCGGCCCATTATGCTGACCAATGTCCTCTGTAAGCTGTTGGAGCGCATGGTCAGTAGGCGGTTGTGCTGGATCCTCGAGACTCGGGGCTTACTGGCTCCATGCCAGGGGGGGTTCCGCCAGGTTCGCTCCACCACCGACAACCTGGTGTACCTCGAGTCCACGATCCGCACAGCCTTCGCTAGGCGCCAACATCTGATAGCCATCTTTTTTGATATGCAAAAAGCATATGATACGACCTGGCGACACCACATACTTAGCATGTTACATGTTTGGGGTCTTCGGGGCTCACTCCCGATTTTTATTAAAAACTTTTTAGCTGTCCGTACTTTTTGTGTTCAAGTAGGTGCCTCTCGTAGTACCTCTCATGTGCAGGAATGGGGTTCCTCAGGGCTCTGTTTTGAGTGTCCCTTTATTTCTAGTAGCCATTAACGTCTTAGCTACAGCAGTTGGGTTGTCAGCATCCCCTTCACTATATGCTGACGACTTTTGTATCTATTTTACCTCTTCCAGCACTCACGTCGCCGAACATAGGCTGCAGGGGGCCATTAGGAAGGCGTAGTCCTGGGTTCTTACCCATGGCTTCCAGTTCTCTGCTTCAAAGACTAGTGTTATGCATTTTTGTCGGCTTTGAACGGTTCACCCTCAGCCCGAACTGTATCTCGGTGATGACCTCTTAGAGGTCGAGGACACTCATCGTTTTTTGGGGCTTGTTTTCGACTCACGGCTGACATGGCTCCCCCACATCCGTCAACTAAAACGGGAGTGCTGGTTCCACCTCAATGTCCTGCGCCACCTGGGCCATACTTCCTGGGGAGCTGACCGCTCCACCCTGTTGCGGCTCTATCAGGCTCTGGTGCCGTCCCGTTTAGATTTTGGCTGTGTCGCCTACTGTTCTGCGTCACCCTCGGCATTGCGCTTGCTGGACCCTGTTGATCACTGTGGGGTCCGCATCGCGACAGGTGCCTTTCGTACCAGCCCTGTGACCAGCTTGCTTGCTGAGGCCAGGGTACCACCTTTGTCGATCCGTCGCCGACAACTGTTTGCAGCCTATGCGGCACTTGTGCACAGCTCATCCAGCCACCCGAACCACCATGTTCTTTTCTCCCGCATGGTCGTCCATGACCTACCACGAGGACCCAGGTCAGGTCATGCGGTCACCTTCAGGGTCCAGTCACTGCTGAAGGAACTTGAGTCATACCCACTACCACCTCCATATCAGGTCCACACACGCAAGCCTCCATGGCGCCTGCCAAGGCTATGTATTTGCCTGGACTTGGCCTGTGGACCCAAAGACTCAGTTCCACCTGAAGCTGTCTGTCGCCAGTTTTTAGCACTCGTAGCTAGATTTCCAGGACACGACCTAATTTACACGGATGGTTCGAAAGTTGACAGCCGGGTTGGTTTTGCATTCGCTCATGAGACCCATGTCGAACAACGCTCTCTGTCGGCTGGCTGCAGTGTCTACACTGCAGAGCTGGTGGCTATTTCCCGCGTCCTCGAGCATGCCAGGTCCTGCTCAGGTGAGTCCTTTCTCATCTGCAGTGACTCCCTGAGCAGCCTTAGAGCCCTTGACCAGTGTTATCCATGGTCTCCTCTGGTGTTGCAGATTCAGGAGGCCCTATCTGCCCTTGACAGGTCCGGTCGATCAGTGGTGTTCCTCTGGTCCCCGGGTCATGTCGGTATTCCGGGCAACGAACGTGTTGATATGCTGGCCAAGCAGGCTGTTGAGGCGCCTGTTTTAGATATCGGCCTCCCGGCTGCTGATCTGTGGACGGTGCTGCTACAAAGAGTGCACGTACTCTGGGCCACGGAGTGGCGTAGTATGGCAACAGTCAATAAACTTAGGGCTATAAAGGAAACGACAGCTGTGTGGCATTCTTCAGTGCGGGCCTGCCGCCGGGACTCCATAGTCCTGTGCCAGCTTCGCATTGGCGATACATGACTGACACACGGCCATCTCCTTCGTGCCAAGGAACCGCCCGTGTGTCGCTGTGGCGCCCGCCTGACAGTGGCGCACATCTTAGTTGAATGCCCTGTTTTAGCACCTCTGAGGCGGAGTTTTAATTTTCCTGTGCTTTTATCCCAAGTTTTAAGTGACAATGCCAAAATGGCTGATACTGTTTTAAGTTTTATTCGGGACAGTGGGTTTTACCCCTCCATTTAAGGCTTTCGTTCAGTGTCTGTGTCCGTCCTGTCATGACCTCCAATTGGAGGTTTCCCTTTGTTTCTGTGTGGCTGACTTTTCCTATTTTTAGTCTCATGGTCGGTCAGCCACAGACGTCAGTTTTTACATTTTATTGTTTGCTGTCGGTCGGTTATGCTGTGTGATTGTCATTGTTTTCGTTGTTTCTCGCCGACTTTGTTGTCCTTTCACTGACTCAGGGGATCTTCCTCCCCCGTAGTTGTTCTCCACTCTAGGCTCCTTTGCCCGTTCACGTTCTTTGTTGTAACGCCTAATGATGGAATGGGGGACTGATGACCTCCGCAGTTTTGTCCCCCTAAAACATCCAAACAACAACAAAAACAACCTACAATCCGACGACGAGTTACGCGCCAACTTAGAGCACGGAGGAGTCCACTTCGTCCATAGTGGACTAAAGGATCACTAGGTTGCCACCAGTGCTTTCATCCTGGCATTCGATGGTGATAACCTGCCTGAGAAGGTCAAGGTAATGATTTACCGGTGCTACATGAAACCTTATATTCCTCTCCCTATGAGGTGTTGTAAACGCTGGAAATTCGGCCACATATCCTCCAGATGTACTTCCACCGCTACATGCAGGGACTGTGAACGTCCAGCACACCCGGAGGTTCCATGTACAGCACCTCCAGTCTGCGTTAACTGTGGTCTAAATCATCCTCCTTGTTCGTCGGATTGCACCGTTCTTAGTAAGGAACGGAAGATTATGGAATT
This sequence comes from Locusta migratoria, assembly GCA_026315105.1. NCBI lineage: Eukaryota > Metazoa > Arthropoda > Insecta > Orthoptera > Acrididae > Locusta > Locusta migratoria. The sequence continues at coordinate 97,906,439 of CM048744.1, read as the reverse complement.
TAAGACCTTGGACCGGCTGTCATATTCTGAAGCACGAAAGAAGTACGAGCGACTTCACCCTGTCACCATGACCGCCTCTTTCGCAGCAGTGACATCGTCACCATCCACTCCTGTGACTGCAGCAGACACTAGTGTTTCTACCTCCACCGGCCCTCAGGGCCGTCAACTCAAGCCTGCCCCCACGGTGGTCAGGGGCACCCTTCCTCCTCATTCTCCCAACGCATCCTTTCACTCATGCCTTTCCAGCTGTCGGGACACTGTTATCCTCCAATGGAACTGTGGCGGTTTTTTTCACCCACCTGGCTGAGCTACGACAGTTTTTGAGCATTACACCTGCTCTCTGCATTGCCCTCCAGGAAATCTGGTTTCTGGCAATGCGAACCCTTGCCCTTCAGGGCTATAGGGGATATTTTTGTAATCGTAGCATGTATAACAGGGTGTCAGGTAGAGTCTGTGTGTATGTCTGTACCTCTGTATATAGTGAACCTGTGCCCCTTCAGACACCGTTAGAAGCAGTGGCTGTCAGGGTAAGGACAACACAAGAGATGACGGTCTGCAGTGTCTACCTACCTCCTGATGCGATGTCTCTATGGCTGTCTTGGCTGCACTTATCTCGCAACTCCCGCCACCTTTTGGGGGACTTTAATGCCCACAATCCCCTGTGGCGGGTTCTACAATCTCTGGCCGTGGCAGGGTTGTCGAGGACCTGCTTTCTCAGCTCGACCTCTGCCTCTTGAATACAGGTGCCCCCACACATTTCAGTGTGGCACACGGCACATTCTCGGCCATTGATCTGGCGATATGCAGCCACAGCCTTCCTCCATTGATCCATTGGAGTGTCCATGGTGACTTGTGTGGCAGTGATCATTTTCCGATCCTTCGATCACTCCCAAAACGTCAGTCCCCAGCACGCCCTCCTTGGTGGGTTCTTCACAGGGCTCACTGGGAAGGCTACATCTTTGCTGCCATCGTTGGCCCTCCTCCACTCGATACCAGCGATGTCGTGGTTGAGAGCGCCACACGATCCATATTGTCTGCTGTGGAATCTACTATTCCACTTTCCTTGGGGCGCCCACGGCGTAAGACGGTGCCGTGGTGGTCGCCAGAGGTCTCTGACGCCATTAAAGACCGTAGGCGGGTCCTACAGCGGTACAGGCGCACCCTTCTCTTGAACACCTCTTTACATTTAAAAGGCTCCGTGCTCGTGCTCGTCGTTTAATTAGAAGACGAAACTGGAGTATTGGGAGACGTACTTCTCCACTATTGGGTCAGGTATCTCCACTTCCCAGGTCTGGAGCCGGATTAGGCGTTTACAGGGATACACAACAACAACAATCCCTGGAATCTCCGTGAATGGAGCCATATTTACGGCTCCAGTCAGGCTTGCAGAGATGTTTGCTGAGTATTACGCTCATGCGTCTGCCTCTGCAAACTACCCACCGGCCTTCTGTACGTTAAAGGAGCAGGTAGAACGCAAGCCTATATCTTTTACCGCCCGCCGCACTGAGGCTTATAACGCTCCATTCCGTGAGTGGGAGCTACTTGGTGTTCTCGCGCAATGTCCTGACACCGCTCCTGGGCCTGATAGCGTCCATGCCCAAATGCTGTGACACCTGTCCGCAGAAAGCCTGGGTAATATCCTCGCCATTTTCAACCGGATCTGGTGCGACGGGGTATTCCGTTCGCAGTGGCGGGAGGGTATCATCTTACCGGTGATGAACCTTATATTCATACCACCTCTGCAAGGATTAATAAGGTTTTTAGATACTTGTGTAATTTTATGCTTTATTTACCATTAATTTTATTAATGTCGTATATATGTTTACCATACATATCGTATGTTGATACCCTCACCATCCGGTGTGTATGAGATACTTTGTGTTTTGAACGAGTCATCAATAATGCTGACGCTTCTATTTTTATGCTATTATGTTCCAGCGAGCCTACTAGCATCGTTGTGCATTGAGTGTCAGTACTACCATTGGTATGTCTGTCATGCCTGACACGTGCTCTTTAACTGGTTCAGTCCTAAGCGTGTTCAGCGGTCACCCCAGCCGCCGCCTAGGCAAGACTTACGTGGACCAGCGTCCATGTTTGAAAGGGTTAGACCTTTGTGTGAAATAGTTTCTATCTCGTATGAATCCCGTGTGTGGAATTAAAATTAATCGCAATGTGTCGAATTGCGATTAATCATCAATTTTCCGATGTTATTATTGGTAATAAATGGTAGAATGAGTGAATATCATTCTGTTTGTGCGTTGATGATTGTTTCAGTTACCCCTCAGGGGCTCAGCATTAATTTGCTGAGTACGGGCTTGGCGAACCCGGGGTCCTGAGCTGTGGGCAATGTCGCGCCAACAGTCCACTACACCGTAAGCTTTGTGCGTGCCTCAACGACCATCGTTCGGCGCGACGGTGGAACGTTGCACGTCTCAGAGCCCGGGGATCTTGGCTTAATCACCCGGGTCACGAGGATGGTACAAACCTCTCTAAAAAAAACCTCAATCTCAAGGTGTGCTACGTGCCGAGGAGATGCATGGCTGTTGAGGTTGAACAGTTGTTAGCGAGCAACCTCTGGGGAACCTGCCGCACCTCAGTTGTATAAGGCTTACCCAGGCAAGCGGGGCTCTGCCTGGGTGGACCTTTACATCCCTAGCTGCTCGTGGGAACAAAATGAAACGAGCAAAAGAAAACGTTGGTGGACGTATAACCACCGTCTCAAAGCGTGGGAAGTTTCATGCCTCATCTTATGTCCCCAAGTCGTTCCCTTCCTTGGCCACGCCATGGGAGGAACGCAGGGCCTTAAAAGGATCAGACCCGTACTCGCCGGGCTATTTAGTTTGCTCCCGTACTGATGGTGAATCTTTCTCGTCCACCAAACCACAGTTCTTCGTCGACCAGCTCGAAGACAAGTATGGTGAGGTGGAGTCTTTCTCCAAAATGAGGAGTGGGGCAGTCTTGATACAGACGGCATCCACAGCCCAGTCTAAGGCATTACTTGCCTGTGACAAGCTGGGTGTTATTCCCGTCTCTGTCACTCCCCACAAGACGCTCAACATGGTCCAGGGCCTCATTATCACCGGGATCTCCTGTCACAGTCAGATGATGAGCTGCGCACAAACTTGGAACGGAGAGGTGTTCATTTTGTTAGGCCCCTCAGGGGCTCAGCATTAATTTGCTGAGTACGGGCTTGGTGAACCCGGGGTCCTGAGCTGTGGGCTGTGTCGCGCCAACAGTCCGCTACACCGTAAGCTCTGTGCGTGCATCAACGACCATCGTTCGGCGCGACGGTGGAACGTTGTACGTTTCAGAGCCCGGGGATCTTGGCTTAATCGCCCGGGTCGCGAGGACGGTACAAACCTCTCTAAAAAAAACCTCAATCTCAAGGTGTGCTACGTGCCGAGGAGATGCATGGCTGTTGAGGTTGAACAGCCGCTAGCGAGCAACCTCTGAGGAACCTGCCGCACCTCAGTTGTACAAGGCTTACCCAGGCAAGCGGGGCTCTGCCTGGGTGGACCTTTAGTTCCCTAGCTGCTCGTGGGACGAGAATGAAGCGAGCAAAAAATTGCGTTGCCGGACGCAAAACCGGCGTCTCTAAGTGTGGGCGAACTGAATTTAATGTTGCGACCTATGACCCCCAAGCGTTTCCTTCCATGGCCACACCATGGGAAGAACGCAGGGCTCGTCAGCAAGGTGAGGCTTATGCCCCCCGTTATTTGGTATATTACTAGGACAGATGGCGAATCGTTTACGACTACGAAGCCTCTGTTTTTTGTGGAAAACCTTGAGGATAAGTTTGGGGAAGTAGATGGCATGTCTAAAATGAGATCTGGGGCTGTACTTATAACGACATCGTCCCCAGCCCAGTCACGGGCACTGCTTGCTTGTGACAGGCTGGGTGACATCCCCGTTAGCATTACTCCCCACAAGAGCTTGAACATGGTACAGGGATTTATATTTCACAAGGACCTTCTATTGCAGTCTGACGACGAGTTACGGCAGAACTTAGAGAGGCGAGGAGTCCATTTCATCCTGCGTGTTTATAGGGGTCCGAAGGACAACAGGGTAGCCACCGGTGCGTTTATCTTGGCTTTCGAAGGCAATTCGTTGCCAGAGACTGTCAAGGTAATGATATACCGGTGTGACGTAAAACCCTACGTTCCTCCCCCTATGCGTTGCTTCAAATGCCGGAGGTTTGGGCACATGTCCTCCCGATGTGATGGTAACCCTACATGTCGGGAGTGCGGACGTGCCTCACATCCGGACGCCCCTTGTGTCCCTCCTCCAGTATGTGTCAACTGCAAGCAGCATCACTCTCCATGTTCGCCAGACTGCACGGTTCTTCATAAAGAACGTAAAATTATGGAATATAAGATCCTGGACCGGTTATCATACTCAGAGGCCAAGAAGAAGTATGCCAAGCTCCATCCTGTGAGCAGGAAAACATCATATGCCACAGTTGCATCACAACTGCCTCTGCCATCTCTGGTACCACTCTCCACTGCCTCGTCTTCCACAGTGGGCCCTTCACCCAAACCGCCCACATCTACCCCCATGGTGTTTGGGGGTACCTCATCTTCTGATGCCCCCAAGGTCCCTCCCTTGGGAGCACCACCATCTCCGCCTGTGGGGCCCTCAGTCCCCACCCCTAAGCCAGAGACACAACAGCCATCTCTGGCTCCTCTCGCGAGGAAGGGCTCCCTTGGATCCCTTCCTTCAAAGGCTTCTCCTGTAGATATCACTAGGTGGCTGAAGGAGCCACCTACTGCTGGTTGCAGGGCCGCGCAGGCATCCACAGTTCCTGAGGATGGCTCCGCGAAGCCCTCCCGGCATGAGAAGCCTAAGGAACCTCGTGAGAAGAAAAAACACAAAAGTAAGAGTAAAACCAAGGATTCTCTGGAGGCTACCGTGCCACCGAAACATTCCTCTTCATCTGAGGATGAAATAGAGATCCTCGCGTCCCAAAAGGACTTGGCTATTACCGAGTCTTTGGAAGTTATGGACGTTGAGGTCCTGCCTCAAAAATCGGCAACAGAAGGAGAAACTATAGACCCTCCTGCGCCGCAGAAATCAGTATGTCCCAGCGACCAAAAGGCTCTATGATCCTCCAATGGAACTGTGGCGGCTTTTTCCGCCATCTGCCAGAATTGCAGCAATTGTTGTGCCGCTTTCCAGCATTTTGTATAGCCCTGCAGGAAACCTGGTTCCATGCTCAAAGGACCCCAGCCCTTCGTGGCTATTGGGGCTATTACAAAAACTGTACCGTGTATGACAGGGTCTCTGGAGGTGTATGCATCTATGTCCTTGCCACTGTCCCCAGTGCCGCTGTGCCTCTCCACACAACTCTTGAGGCGGTGGCTGTTCGCATTCGTGCTACGCAAGAACTGACGATCTGTTCTCTTTACCTTCCTCCAGACGAGGTGGTATCGTTTACTGACCTTGCTGCCCTGGTGGCACAACTTGCCCCTCCATTTCTGCTTCTGGGGGACTTCAATGCCCACCATCACTTGTGGGGTGGAGCGCAGACAACAGGTCGTGGTAGGCACATAGAGACGCTTTTATCACAGCACGACATCTTTCTGCTAAACACTGGTGCACCCACGCATTTTTGCGTGGCGCGAGGCACGTATTCCACAATTGATCTCTCTGTTTGTACCCCGAGCCTGCTCCCACACTTCCAGTGGAGGGTCCATGATGACCTTTGCAACAGCGACCATTTTCCTGTTTTCTTGACGCTCCTTGATTTTCAACCAGCGGGCTGCCCATCTCGATGGTCTCTCCATCGAGCTGATTGGAACCACTTCACCTCAGCTGCTACGGTTCCCGTTCCATTGCCAGCCGACTTGGACATTGCGGTTAACCAGGTCACCGGTTCGATAGTTTCCGCTGCTGAGGCAGCCATTCCTACCATGTCTGGCTCCCCACGGCGTAAGTCTGTGCCCTGGTGGACGCCGGAAATCGCTGAGGCAATCCGGGATCGTCGTCGGGCGCTCCAGCGCCATCGTCGACACCCCAGTATAGAAAACCTAATAGCTTTTAAACGGCTCCGGGCCCGGGCTCGACAGCTCATCCGGCAGGGTAAACGGGACTGTTGGGAGACGTATGTTGCCAGCATCGGCCGTCGCGCCTCAGCATCTCGGGTGTGGTCGCAGGTTCGCCGCCTATTTGGGTACCGTCCACCTGCGGCGATTCCCAGCCTACGCATCCACGGTACCCTATGCACCGACCCAGCTTCCATAGCAGAACACATGGCCGAGCATTATGCTCGCACCTCTGCAACATGCGAATACAGTGCGGACTTCCGTGCTCTGAAGGAGCGTGTTGAACAGAGACGGCTGTCCTTTCACACGCGTCGAGCCGAATCGTACAACTCCGCTTTCAGTACATGGGAATTCGAAACTGCTCTTGCCGCATGCCCCGATACCTCTCCAGGACCGGACAGAATCCACAGCCAGTTCATCCGGCACCTTTCCGTGGAGTTTCAGCACCAGCTTCTCGCCATGTTTAACCGTTTATGGGTGGAGGGGGCTTTCCCGTCTCAATGGCGGGAAAGCATCGTTATCACCGTGATGAAACCTGGTGCTGACCCACAGGTGGCTGATAGTTACCGCCCAATCAGCCTCACCAACGTTCTGTGCAAGCTATTCGAACGTATGGTGAGCCGGCGGCTTATGTGGATACTTGAACATCGGGGTCTGTTGTCCCCACGTCAAGGGGGTTTCCGCCAAGGCCGCTCCACTGTTGACAACCTAGTGGCTCTGGAGTCCGCCATTCGTACGGCATTTAGCAGGCGTGAGCACCTTGTTGCCGTCTTTTTCGACCTCAGAAAGGCCTACGATACCACTTGGCGCCACCACATTCTGGCTACACTGCACGGTTGGGGATTGCGAGGTCCGCTCCCACTTTTTATTCAGAACTTCCTTTCCCTCCAATCTTTCGGGTACGGGTTGGTACTTCCCTCAGCTCCTCTCACGTCCAGGAGAACGGTGTCCCACAGGGCTCTGTACTTAGTGTACCCCTATTTTTAATTGCCATCAATGGACTTGCTGAGGCAGTGGGGTCTTCGGTTTCTTCTTCTTTGTTTGCCGATGACTTCTGCCTATACTTCAGCTCAGCTAGCGTTGGGGTAGCTGAAAGGCGTCTACAGGGAGCCATTCGAAAAGCGCAGTCGTGGGCCTCAACCCATGGGTTTCAGTTTTCTCCATCGAAAACCCGGGTTATGCACTTCTGCCGCCGTCGAGCTGTCCATTTGGACCCAGAGCTATATTTATATGATGAACTTCTTCGTGTCGAAGAGACTCACCGATTTCTTGGCTTGCTCTTCGACAACCGGCTCACTTGGGTGCCTCATCTTCGCCAGCTCAAGCAGAAGTGCGTGAGGTACCTCAATATCCTACGCTGCCTCAGCCACACTAGTTGGGGAGCCGCCCGTACGAGTCTTTTGCAGCTCTACAGGGCGCTGATTCAGTCGCGATTGGATTACGGGAGCTTTGTGTATGGTTCAGCAGCCCCATCTGCATTGCAGGCCTTGGACCCAGTACTTCACAGTGGGGTCCGTTTAGCGACAGGGGCCTTTCGGACGAGTCCAGTGGAAAGCCTACTAGCCGAAGCTGGAGTCCTTCCCCTGCGATTTCAGCGGCAGCAGCTGTTGGCCTCCTATGCTGCCCATGTTCATGAGATACCACATCATCCGAATCGCAGGCTTCTTTTTCCAACTGCTGCACTTCCATCTCCACAACGACGACCGAGGTCGGGTCTTCCGATCGCGGTGCGTGTTCGTTCCGTCCTGTCGTCTCTTGAGTCCCCTCCTATCCCTCCTGCTTTTCACAGGCCTTACCGCATCGCTCCCTGGTCACTTTCACGTCCACAGCTTCGGCTGGACTTGGCGCATGTAGCAAAAGCCTCTGTAGCGCCACTGAGTCTCCGTCGCCAGTTTCAGGCGGTTTTAGAGTCGTTCTGTGGCGCGGACGTCGTGTACACGGATGGTTCTGTGGTCGACGGCCGTACTGGCTATGCACACGTCCATGGTGAGCATACTGAACAGCATTCACTGCCCTGTGGAAGTAGCGTGTTCACAGCGGAACTAGTTGCCATCTATCGGGCACTTCAACATCTCAGAGGTTGCCATGGAGAGTCTCTGGTCATCTGTTCTGACTCCCTTAGTGGTTTGCAAGCCCTCGGCAAATGTTTCCCTAAACATCCTTTGGTGCAATCCGTACAGGAGTCTCTTTCCAGGCTTGTTCGGTCTGGTCGCTCGGTGGTCTTTGTTTGGACCCCAGGCCACATCGGCATTCCTGGAAGCGAACGTGTGGATCAGCTGGCTAAGCAGGCTACTTCCTCCAGTCCATTGGCTATTGGTCTTCCAGAGAGCGATCTCCGACTGGAGTTCCATCGGAAGATCCGTAGCCTGTGGGACTACGAGTGGGCTAACTCTGCTCACCCCAACAAGCTTCGTGCAGTGAAGCTCTCTACGGCCGCATGGAAGTCCTCACTGCGGTCGTCTCGTAGGGAATCTGTTGTTCTCTGCCGCCTACGAATCGGCCACACATGGCTGACGCATGGCCACCTTCTTCGGCGGGAGGACGCACCACAGTGTGACTGTGGCGCCCCCTTGACAGTGGTCCACATCCTGGTGGACTGTCCACTTTTAATTGTTTTGCGACAATCTTTTAATCTACCAGATGCGCTTCCTTTTATGTTAGGAGACAATGCTGCTATGGTCGATCGTGTTTTAGGTTTTATCCGCGCAACTGGCTTTTATGGGTCTATTTAGTGGTGGGGCCTATAAGCCCGCCCTGTCGGGCTTCACCCCTCCAGAACAATAGGCCACTGTCATTTTACGGTTCATGACTTGCTTTTTAACTACGGATTTTAAAGTGTGCAGAGTGGCTGGCTCATCCTGTATTATTTTGTGATCAGCCAGCCACATGCATCTACAGCCTTGTTTTAGTGTTCTGTCTATTTTGTCGACTCCTGTCTTGTCCATTGTTCTGTCATCATTTTACGATTGACTGTCGCTCTGTACCTGGAGCATCCTGGACTTAGAGTAGTATGCGACGAAAAGGAAACTTTTAACAGTTCACTCCTAGCTAGGAACAGGGGACTGATAACCCAGCAGTTGAGTCCCCTTAAAATATCAACAACAACAACAACAACATTTTGTTAGGCGCGTTTATAGGGGACCACAAGATCGTAGAGTCGCCACCGGTGCCTTCATCCTGGCCTTCGAAGGCGATACAATGCCCAAGAAGGTCAAGGTGATGGTCTATCGGTGCGACGTCAGGCCGTACGTCCCGCCACCTATGAGGTGCTTCAGGTGCTGGAAGTTCGGGCATATGTCGTCCTGATGTACTTCCAGCCCTACGTGCAGAGAATGTGGGCGTCCGTCACATCCAGATGCTCCGTGCACCCCACCTCCCGTATGCGTGAACTGTGGGCAATTACATCCGCCTTGCTCGCCTGACTGTACTCTCCTGCACAAGGAACGGAAGATCATGGAGATCAAAACTCTGGACCGTCTTCCATATTCTGAGGCGAGAAGAAAATATGAACGACTCCATCCTGTGCGCCTCACTACATCTTTTGCTGCCGTTGTCTCTTCAACACCTCCTCAGAGTATAACTCCTCAAGTACCACCTCACTCTATGGGCCCTTGGGGCCACCACTCTGCTGCTGTTCTATCCTTGGGTGGGGGCGCTCCTCCATCCGCTCCTGTAACACCTTTGGGGGCAACCCCCCCCCCCCCACAACCATTGGGGACACCAGTCCCCACCTCCCAGCCGGAGAAGGAACAGCCTACTCTGGCGCCTCTCGCTCAGAATGGGTCCCTCAGGACAGTCCCTTCCGAGACTTCTCGCAGTGCTTCAGAGGATCCTGGCCGGAGGCTCAAGGATCCCCAAACTGTTGGTCGAAGGGCTTCCCGCACTTCGTCCACTCCTGATGCCACCGAGAAGCCATCACAGCCCATCCAACCGAAAGGGCAGCGAGAGGGTAAAAAGCCAAAGACCCGTAGAAAGAAGGAATCCGTGGTGGCTGCACAGCCACAACATCCCTCATCTTCTACTTCAGAAGATGAGTTAGAGATCCTCACATCACCTGAGGATCTCGCACTGACTGATGCACCAGATCCTATGATTCTGGTTTCAGCAGAGGCAGACCGGTTGACAGCAGATGTTTCCATGGAATAACCTGCTCTACCTCTTTATCATGGCCCATCAGCTCAACAACACTGCAATTCTCCAGTGGAACTGCGGCGGTTTTTTCTCTCACCTGGCTGAGTTGCGTCAACTTTTGAGCATGACACCTGCTCTCTGCATTGCTCTCCAGGAGACCTGGTTTCCAGCAATGCGGACCCCTGCCCTTCGTGGATACAGGGGATATTATTGTAATCGGCGTGTGTATAACAGAATCTCAGGTGGCGTCTGTGTGTATATCCTTAACTCTGTGTATAGTGATCATGTGCCCCTTCAGACATCATTAGAAGCTGTGGCTGTCAGGGTAACGATACCACAAGACATAACCATCTGCAGCCTATATCTTCCGCCAGATGGCGCTGTACCACCATACACACTGGCTACGCTGATCTCGCAGCTCCCGCCGCCTTTTCTGCTTCTGGGTGATTTGAATGCCCACAACACCTTGTGGGGTGATGCAGTAGTCAGTGGTCGCGGCAGAGAGGTCGAGAACTTGATATCCCAGCTCGACCTCTGTCTTTTAAACACCGGAGCCCCCACGCATTTCAGTGTGGCACATGGCTCTTTCTTGGCTATTGACCTGTCAGTATGCAGCCCTAGCCTCTTGCCATCTGTCCACTGGAGGACGCATGACGATCTGTGTGGTAGTGATCACATTCCTATCTTCCTATCACTACCCCATCGTCGTTGCCCTGGCCGCTTTCCTAGATGGGCTTTAAACAGAGCAAATTGGGATCTATTCGTTTCTGCTGCCACTTCTGGACCTCTCCCGGATGATTCCATTGACTTAGTGGTTGCGACTGTCACTCATAATATTTTATCTGCTGCAGAGCACGCAATCCCCATTTCAACGGGATGCTCCCGGCGAAAGTCAGTCGCTTGAGACTTTTATCGCTTTTAAAAAACTCCGTGCTCGTGATCGGCAGGTAATACGAAGGGCAAAACAGGAATGCTGGGAATGTTACGTGTCCACCATCGGTTCAAGAACCTCTCCTTCTCAAGTCTGGACGAAGATCCGACGCCTTTTTGGCTACCAGTCCCAGGCAGCAATTCCTGGGATATCTATCCAAGGGGCTGTATGTACGGATCCAGGCGCTGTCGCCGAGGCTTTTGCGGAACACTACGCTCGCGCCACTGCATCCGGAAATTATCCACCTGCCTTCCGCACATTAAAACAGCGAACGGAACGCAAATCCCTCTCATTCACCTCACGCCAACCTGAAGTCTATAACGCTCCGTTTAGCGAGTGGGAGCTCCTCAGTGCCCTGGCCCACTGCCCTGACACCGCCCCTGGGCCGGACAGACTGCAAAATCAGATGTTAAAACATCTATCTGATGATTTCAAGCGCCAAATTCTTGCAGTATTTATGCGCATCTGGAGCGACGGAGTCTTCCCCTCACAGTGGCGTTCAAGCACCATCGTACCAGTGCTCAAGCCAGGTAAAGATCCGCTAGATGTAGACAGTTATCGGCCCATCAGTCTTACAAACGTTCTATGCAAATTGCTAGAACGCATGGTCAGCCGGCGGTTGTATTGGCTCCTTGAATCTCGGGGCCTGCTAGCTCTGTGCCAAGGGGGTTTTCGCAGGGGGCGCTCGACTTTGGACAACTTAGTCCATCTTGAGTCTGCCATCCGGACAGCGTTCTCTCGACGTCACCATCTGGTGGCCGTATTTTTTGACTTGTCGAAGGCATATGATACGACCTGGCGACACCACATTTTAACCACATTACATGGGTGGGGTCTCCGGGGCTCACTCCCTATTTTTATCCAAAACTTTTTACCTGTCCGTACCTTTCATGTTCAAGTTGGTGTGTCCTCTAGCAGCCTGCATGTCCAGGAGAATGGGGTGCCTCAGGGCTCTGTTTTAAGTGTTCCGTTATTTTTAGTGGCAATCAACGGCTTAGCGGCAGCAGTTGGGTCGTCAGTATGCCCTTCATTGTATGCTGACGACTTCGGCATCAACTTTAGCTCGTCTAGCATGTGTGTTGCAGAACGACAGCTGCAGGGAGCCATACGTAAGGCGCAGACATGGGCTCCCTCTCATGGGTTCCAATTTTCTGCTGCCAAAACGTGCGTTTTGCACTTCTGTCGTCGACGGCCAGTCCACCCACATCCAGAGTTGTATCTCGATGGCCAACTACTCAATGTAGTTGCAAAGCATCGATTTCTTGGAATGGTCTTCGACGACCGGCTCACATGGCAACCACATATTCGCCAGCTGAAACAGAAGTGCTGGCGGCACCTCAACGCCCTCCGGTGCCTTAGCAGTACAACTTGAGGTGCAGATCGTAGTACCCTGTTGCGCTGCTATAAAGCCCTTATTCTGTCGCGTTTGGACTACGGGAGCATAGTATATGGTTCCGCATCGCCATCGGCACTGCTGTTGTTGGATCCTATCCACCACTGTGGAGTTAGGCTCGCGACAGGGGCCTTCCGAACCAGCCCTGTGGACAGTCTCCTTGTGGAGGCTGGGGTGCCTCCATTGCGAATCAGGCGGCAGCACCTGCTGGCGAATTACGCAGCCCATGTGTATGGTATCCCCAGTCATCCCAACTACCACCTACTCTTTCCGAACGCCGTACTCCATATCCCACAACGGCGGCCGAGGTCGGGTTTGACCGTTAGTGCCCGTGTCCAGTCTCTCATGAGTAACCTGGGGTCTCTTCCTCTGCCATCTACGATCAAATTCCAGTCGCGTACGCCTCCATGGTGTATTCCTCGACCTGTTATTCGACTGGATTTGTCGCAGAGCTCCAAACACTCTGTACACTCTGAGATGCTTTACCGTCGATTCCTGACGATTCTTGATGGGTACCGGGGCTCCACGGTCGTCAACACGGACGGTTCGATGGCAGAAGGTCATGTTGGCTTCGCCTATGCACATGCAGGACACAACGAACAGCGCTCCTTACCGAAAGGCTGCAGTGTGTTCACAGCAGAGCTGGTGGCCATACTTCGTGCACTCGAGCATATTTCTACCTGCCCTGGGGAGTCGTTCCTCATTTGCAGTGACTCCCTGAGTGGCCTACAGGCACTCGATCAGTGCTTCCCTCGCCATACTTTGCTTCAGGCCATCCAAGAGTCCCTGCATGCCATAGGCCGACGTGGGCGGTCAGTGATCTTTATCTGGACTCCAGGACATGTTGGGATCGACGGGAACGAGCTAGCTGACAGGTTAGCCAAGGAGGCTCTCCATAAACCGACCTTGGCTATAGGTCTCACGGTTCATGACCTCCGTTTGCAGTTGCACAGCCGAGTTCTTGGACTGTGGAACGCAGAATGGCGCTCCCTCCAAACACCTAACAAGTTGCGGACTATTAAGGAGAACACACACGTGTGGAGGTCCTCTCTACGGACCCCCCGAAGGGACTCTGTTGATCTCTGCCGGTTGCGTATCGGCCATACTTGGCTTACGCACAGCCACCTTCTCCGTCGCGAGGATCCTCCCGAGTGTCGATGTGGTGCGCGTCTGACTGTCGCCCACATCGTCTTGGAATGCCCGGACTTAGCAGCGCAAAGAAATAATTTTAATCTCCCTAACAATTTGAAACTTGTTTTAGCTGACAATGCCTCTATGGCTGATGCAGTTTTAAATTTTATTCGTGTGAGTGGGTTGTACCGATCCATTTGATTTTTAGTACTCTTTACACTTTTCTCTTCTTTTATCCGTTTTTACTTTCGTTCTTTTACTTCTTGACGTATTACACCCTTTGTTTGGTGAGTTTTAACACATCGTTATCTACTACATTGTAGTGCTTTTTAATCCATTCTCTACGGTTGGAACAAGGGACTGATAACCATAGCCGTTTAGTCCCTTTAACAATCAAACCAACCAACCAACCATTGTTTCAGTTAGTTCCGAGTAATGCAGCGTGGAATATCATTAAAATCTTCTCTAGTCCAAAGAGGAACGCAAGGCGCGTGAGGTCAGAGATGCTAGCTCTCTCATTCACAAGATATGATAAAATGATTCATGAGGTATTTATGTTTAATAACTTGTACGTAACAGAGTAACAGAGAAGAAAGCAGACAGCAACTAGTACTACTCCAGAGACGGAAACTATAAGGAAGCGACGAAAGAGAAAATGATAGCACTGCTGGGTCTATTCTGTATGATAGAAACGAATAAAGGAAGTTACACAAATGTGCAGGAACTGTGGGTCTCAGATGGGAGAATACAAATTTTACGGCCATGTGTAAGTTATGGAAGGTTATTACAAATTTTGAGATCCATAAGGTTCGATAACAAAACCACAACAGCTACTCGCAGAAAAACAGACTCGCTATTGCCAGTTTAGAAAAACACTTATTTATATATAATGGACAAAATTACTGCAATCCTAGTGTTACTTAACAACGGATTAAAAATTATAACCCTTTCTAAGCAGATACAGTTTTACGTCCTACATTTCCAATAAACCTGCCCAATAAATCTGGCATTAAAATGTATAGCATGTGTGATGCAAAAACTTTCTTTACTTCAAATTTAGAGGTTTACTAAGGAGAACAGGCAGATGAACCTTTCTGTCTGTTAAATAAGTTGACTGATCAAAGTTTTATAGAGCCATTACAGATGTAACAGAAAACCAACTATTAATTATTAGTACAATGATTATTCGTTCTCATTATCTCCTCTACAGAAAAGTGTCATTACTATTGGTACATTGCGCAAGTAAAAAGTGCCTAAACAGTTTCTAACACACACAGACCGAGAAGTTATTTCTAATAGCGGTAACATTGGTCTCCTAAAAAGAACAAGTGTGTATCATCTAAAATTTTTGTAACCTTCTCTGACTATTCATCCACACCCCCCCATCAGGCATCGTTGAAAGTAATAACAAACTATATAAGGAACTCAAAGTTAAGTGGGGCGATGTATACTTGTTTAATAATGATTATGCAGCCAAGATCGCATTTTTCATTTATTATGTGCCCGGTTTCGGCGTACTCGACGCCATCTTCAGACCTGTCGTAATTTACATAATTTCACGATCTTTTTATATACTAAAAGAGTACATCCAGGTTGACGGATTGTTAAACATAAAAACATATGTTTAACAGTCCCTCAACTTGGATGTACTCTTTTAGTATATAAAAAGATCGTGAAATTATGTAAATTACGACAGGTCAGAAGATGGCGTCGAGTACGCCGAAACCGGTCACATAATAAATGGAAAAATGCGATCTTGGCTGCATAATCATTATTAATAACAAACTGTACCAACTCATCCCTTCGACCTGTTATCAGTTACGTGGTAATAATTCTAATTAAGATCCTCTTTGCACCACTATCAGCTTGTCTGATGATTGGCTGAATAGAACCGCAACTCTTTATAAGACGGATCTCAAACAGCCTGCTCCAGTCCTCGGAATGAAAAAGAATAGAGAGTATTTTATTATTATTATTATTATTATTTAAATGCGCATCACATACATAAGCAGTCGACCACTTAAATAATTTTCTAGGATTCCCAATCGGTCATTCTTTGGAAATAATGTAAAATATATTCGCTTCCAAACATGTCGGTACCTCTGACGTGTGACACCCTTATGTGTTTTACAAGTATTGTAATATCGAGATCGGCGGGAGACGAACATTTGACTGTGTTAATCGTGAACCATCGTTCCCAGTCGCCGACCGCGTCCTGCAAGATATCGTGCACTGCACAGTGTTAGTCACGTTTTTACTTGGCTCGAGTTATTGCCGGAAAATGAAGTGTCAGCTCCCAGAGCGATCAATATGGCAGTATATGGGCGCTGCAAAATATTGGTTTCGCAAATTTCCGTCTAGTATCTAGACTGCTTTTAACGAGGGAGGTATTGTATTTTCCCACAGACGAAAGTAACGCAAAGGAGAAGTCGATCGTAAACATCGCACATAAAAGCACTGGCAAACATGTGTAATTACTAGCAATAAAAGGAGGTAGCAAGTAAATTACGCTCTTGTCGTGCTCAACGTTAAACCTTTTCCCGCGTTCTGCTTTCTTTTAGTGCCTCATTCTTTCCTGTGACCTACTTTCAAAAACTCTCCATTCTATCATTAATACAATAATGGAGCATAATAGCTTTCCCTTCATAGAAACATTTACGTTTGAGTAATAATTAGTACAAGATATGAGTACCCTCTACCTCTTTGTTTTCATAGGTTTTGAAACAGCAGTCACCCGTCTCTCTTTGAGACTTTAAAAGAACAAGGAGGAAAACACAGCTGCTTCAAAATCTTATATATAAAAACCCTGCACCGCATTTATAATTGAAAAAAACCTACGAATTTCCCATTGAAAATGATCTAAAGCAAGGTGATTACTGCAGTCATAGAAAATGTTGTGTCTAAACTTAGTTGGGAGAAAAAGTGAAATATATAGAACAATATTGAAATTTCCTGGCAGATTAAAGCCCCCCTGCGGGTTCGGGTGTAAGAATAGGCCCGCGGTATTCCTGCCTGTCGTAAGAGGCGACTAAAAGGAGTCTTCATACTTTTCGGTTTTCCATCTGTGGTCCCCTATGTGGGTTTGACCCTCCAGTTTTCAAAATTTTTCAGAAGAGCGACCCATTTGGGGAAGGACACCTTACGTGGTGCAACATGTAATTCTTGTGCCATGCCATCTTATGCCCCCTCAGGGGCTCAGCATTAATTTGCTGGGTACGGGCTTGGCGAACCCGGGGTCCTGAGCTGTGGGCTGTGTCGCGCCAACAGTCCGCTACACCGTAAGCTCTGTGCGTGCTTCAACGACCATCGTTCGGCGCGACGGTGGAACATTGTACGTTTCAGAGCCCGGGGATCTTGGCTTAATCGCCCGGGTCGCGAGGACGGTACAAACCTCTCTAAAAAAAACCTCAATCTCAAGGTGTGCTACGTGCCGAGGAGATGCATGGCTGTTGAGGTTGAACAGTCATTAGCGAGCAACCTCTGAGGAACCTGCCGCACCTCAGTTGTACAAGGCTTACCCAGGCAAGCGGGGCTCTGCCTGGGTGGACCTTCATTTCCCTAGCTGCTCGTGGGACCACGATGAAAAGAACCCAGAGTAACGCTGGTGGGCGATTATCCACCGTCTCTAAGAAAGGAAAAGTAGAATTCAATGCTGAGACTTATGACCCCCAGTCGTTCCCTTCCTTGGCCACGCCATGGGAGGAACGCAGGTCTCGTAGCCGAGGGCAACAATATGCTCCAAGGTATTTAGTATGTTCCAGGACTGATGGTGAATCTTTCGTGAACACAAAGCCTCTCTTTTTCGTCGAGAACTTGGAAGATAAGTTTGGAGAAGTAGACGGCATGTCGAAGATGCGATCGGGGTCAGTTTTAATAACGACATCATCCCCAGCACAGTCACGGGCTTTGCTCGCCTGTGACAAGCTGGGTGATGTTCCCGTTACTATCACCGCACACAAAAGCCTGAACATGGTACAGGGTTTGATTTTTCATAGGGATCTCCTTTTGCAGTCAGATGACGAACTCCGCAAGAACTTGGAACAGCGAGGTGTCCACTTTGTAAGGCGAGTCCATAGGGGTCCGAAGGACAACAGTGTCGCCACTGGTGCATTCATCTTGGCCTTCGAGGGCGACTCATTGCCTGAGAAGGTCAAGGTGATGATATACCAGTGTGACGTAAAGCCCTACGTTCCTCCCCCTATGCGCTGTTTTAAATGCTGGAGGTTTGGGCACATGTCCTCCAGGTGTACCGCCAACTCCACCTGTCAGGACTGTGGTCGTCCATTGCACCCAGACCTCCCTTGCACACCACCTCCCATTTGTGTTAACTGTGGACAGCAGCACCCACCTTGCTCGCCTACCTGCTCTGTACTGCACGAAGAAAGGAAGATCATGCAATACAAAACCATGGATCGGCTGTCTTATTCCGAGGCCAACAGGAAATATGAGAAACTCCACCCGGTCAGCATCAAACCATCCTATGCAGCAGCCACGAAACCTTTTCCACAGACTAGTTTACCGCCAGTTCCGTCTGTCACAGTGGGCCCTCGAGCCCAACCGTCACCATCTGCCCCCTTGGTGGTAGGGGGCACATCTCACACTGTTGCTTCCAAAGCCCCTGCCTTGGAAGCAAAAATCCCCAAACCAATGGGGACATCAGTTCCCACATGCGAGCCAGAGTCACAACAGCCTGCTCTGGCTCCTCGTTCTAGGAAGGGGTCGCTTGGATCCCTTCCCTCTTAGGTTTCTCCCACTGAATCAGCGGATGCCAGTGGATGGCAGAAAGTTCTGCCAGCTGGTCGCAGGGCTGCACGCCGCTCCTCAGTCCTGGGGACTGAGCTGGCAGCGCCCTCCCAGCATGAGAAACCTAAAGAGAAGCGCGAAACGAAGAAGAAGAAGAAAGACAAGAAACCACCTAAGGAGAAGGATACCCTGGTGGCAACCTTGCCACCACCCCCCTCCACCTCTTCTTCTGAGGACGAGATAGAGATTCTCGCGTCTCCCAAAGACTTGGAAATTGCCGAGTCTGCGGAAGCTATGGACTTTGAGGCTCTGCCTCAGAAATCGGCGACGGCAGAAGATACTGCGACCCCTACTGCGCCGCCAAATTCAGCATGCCCCAGCGACCAGGAGGCTCTCTGATCCTCCAGTGGAACTGTGGCGGCTTTTTCCGCCATCTGCCAGAGTTACAGCACTTGTTGTGCCGCTTCCCAGCTTTTTGTGTAGCTCTGCAGGAAACCTGGTTTCCTGCTAATAGGACCCCAGCCCTTCGTGGGTATCGGGGTTATTACAAAAATCGTCTTGTATATGACAGGGTCTCTGGAGGTGTCTGTATCTACGTCCTTGCCACTGTCCCCAGTGCCGCTGTGCCTCTACACACGACTCTTGAGGCGGTGGCTGTTCGAATCCGGGCTATGCAGGAACTGACGGTCTGTTCGCTTTACTTTCCTCCAGATGAGACGATTTCATTTACTGACCTTGCTACCCTGGTGGCACAACTTCCCCTACCATTTCTGATTCTGGGAGACTTCAATGCTCACCATCCCTTGTGGTGTGGAGCGCAGACAACTGGCCGTGGTAGGGACATAGAGACGCTCTTATCACAGCAAGACGTCTGCCTGCTAAACACTGGTGCACCCACGCATTTTTGCATGGCTCGAGGCACGTATTCCACGATTGATCTCTCTGTTTGTTCCCCGAGCCTGCTCCCGCACTTCCAGTGGGGGGTCCATGATGACCTTTGCAACAGCGACCATTTTCCTGTTCTCTTGACGCTCCTTGATTTTTCCCCTGCGGGCTGCCCATCTCGATGGTCTCTCAGTCGAGCTGATTGGAACCACTTCACCTCAGCTGCTACAGTTCCCATTCCACTGCCAGCCGACTTGGACATTGCGATTCACCAGGTCACCAGTTCGATAGTTTCCACTGCTGAGGCTACCATTCCTACCACGTCTGGCTCCCCACGGCGTAAGTCTGTGCCCTGGTGGACGCCGGAAATCGCTGAGGCCATTCGGGATCGTCGTCGGGCACTCCAGCGGCATCATCGACACCCCACTGTAGAAAACCTTATAGCTTTTAAGCGGCTCCGGGCCCGGGCTCAACAGCTCATCCGGCAGGGTAAACGGGACTGTTGGGAGACGTATGTCGCCAACATCGGCCGTCGCACCTCAGCATCTCGGGTGTGGTCCCAGGTGAGGCGCCTATTTGGGTAACGTCCACCGGCAGCGATTCCCAGCCTACGCATCCAGGGTACCCTATGCACCGACCCGACCTCTATCGCAGAACACATGGCCGAGCATTATGCTCGCGCCTCTGCAACATGCGAATACGGTGCGGACTTCCGTGCTCTGAAGGAGCGTGTTGAACAGAGACGGCTGTCCTTTCACATGCGTCGAGCCGAATCGTACAACTCCGCTTTCAGTGCATGGGAATTCGAAACTGCCCTTGCCGCATGCCCTGATACCTCTCCAGGACCGGACAGAATCCACAGCCAGTTCATTCGGCACCTTTCCGTGGAGTTTCAGCACCAGCTTCTCGACCTGTTTAACCGTTTATGCGTGGAGGGGGTTTTCCCGTCACAATGGCGAGAAAGCATCGTTATTCCAGTGATCAAACCTGGTGCTGACCCACAGGTGGCTGATAGTTACCGCCCAATCAGCCTCACCAACGTTATGTGCAAGCTATTTGAACGTATGGTGAGCCGACGGTTTATGTGGATACTTGAACATCGGGGTCTGTTGTCCCCACGTCAAGGTGGTTTCCGGCAAGGCCGCTCCACCATTGACAACTTAGTGGCCCTGGAGTCTGCCGTTCGTACGGCATTTAGCAGGCGTGAGCATCTTGTTGCCGTCTTTTTCGACCTCAGAAAGGCGTACGATACCACTTGGCGCCACCACATTCTGGCTACACTGCACGCTTGGGGCTTGAGAGGTCCGCTCCCACTTTTTATTCAAAACTTTCTTTCTTTCCGATCTTTCGGGTACGGGTTGGTACTTCCCTCAGCTCCTCTCACATCCTGGAGAACGGTGTCCCACAGGGCTCTGTACTTAGTGTACCCCTATTTTTAATTGCGATCAATGGACTTACTGAGGCAGTGGGGTCATCGGTTTCTTCCTCCTTGTTCGCCGATGACTTCTGCTTATACTTCAGCTCAGCTAGCATTGGGGTAGCTGAAAGGCGTCTACAGGGAGCCATTCGAAAGGCGCAGTCGTGGGCCTCAACCCATGGATTCCAGTTTTCTCCATCTAAAACCCGGGTTATGCACTTCTGCCGTCATCGCGCTGTCCATTTGGACCCAGAGTTATATTTATATGATGAACTTCTTCGTGTCGAAGAGACTCACCGATTTCTTGGCATGCTCTTCGACAGCCGGCTCACTTGGGTGCCCCATCTTCGCCAGCTCAAGCAGAAGTGCGTGCGGTACCTCAATATTCTACGCTGCCTCAGCCACACTAGTTGGGGAGCCGCTCGTACAAGTCTTTTGCAGCTCTACAGGGCGCTGATTCAATCGCGCTTAGATTACGGGAGCGTTGTGTATGGTTCAGCAGCCCCATCTGCATTGCAGGCCTTGGACCCAGTACTCCACAGTGGTATCCGTTTCGCAACGGGGGCCTTCCGTGCCAGTCCCGTGACAAGTCTCCTTGCTGAGGCTGGGGTTCCCCCCCTGCGATTCAGAAGGCAACAGCTAATGGCTTCTTATGTTGCCCATATTCATGCCGTACCTCACCACCCAAATCGCAGGCTCCTCTTCCCAGCTGACGCACTCCCTTCCCCGCGACGACGTCCACGGTCGGGTCTCCCGATTGCGGTTCGTGTTCGTTCCTTTCTTTCTTCTCTAGAGTCCCTTCCTATTCCTCTCACCTTCCAGTCCCGTCCCAGTACTCCTCCTTGGGTCATTCCTCGCCTCCAGCTTCGGTTGGACTTGTCCCGAGACTCCAAAGCCTCCGTTGCACCAACGACTCTGCGTCAACAGTTCCAGGCCCTTCTACATTCCTACCATGGCGCTGAATTTATATACACCGATGGCTCCCTAGTCGATGGCCATGTTGGGTATGCCTATACCCACGGCCGGCATGTAGAACAACATTCATTGCCCTGTGGGAGTAGTGTGTTTACGGCGGAACTTGTCGCCATTTGGCGAGCCCTTGAACACCTCAGAGCCTGCCCCGGGGAGTCTGCGGTTATCTCTACTGACTCCCTGAGTGGTCTGCAAGCCCTTAACCATTGTTTCCCAAAACATCCATTGGTACGGTCCATTCAGGAAGCTCTATACAGACTATGTACATCTGGTCGCACTGTGGTCTTCCTTTGGACTCCGGGACACATTGGAATAAAAGGAAATGAACGTGTTGACCAACTGGCTAAGGAGGCCACTACCTCAACTATCCTGGAAATCGGTCTCCAGGAGAGGGATCTCCGGGCGGTGCTCAATCGGAAGGTTTTAAGCCTTTGGAATAGAGAGTGGGCTGAATCGAACGCACCGAATAAGCTCCGTGCTGTTAAGCCTACTATGGCAATGTGGAGGTCCTCCCTGCAAGCCTCTCGTAGGGAGTCCGTTGTACTCTGCCGACTATGCATTGGTCATACGTGGTTAACACATGGCCACCTATTGCGTCGAGAGGGCCCACCAGTTTGCCATTGTGGCGCTCAGCTGACTGTGGTCCACATACTGTTGCATTGTCCGTTTTTAGCCGCTTTGCGGCAGTCTTTTAGCCTACCAGATTCGCTGCCATCAGTTTTAGGTGACAATGCCTCCTTGGCTACTACTGTTTTAAATTTTATTCGCGCATCTGGTTTCTACCCTTCCATTTAATGGAAGGCGCTTCTGAGTGATTGACAGACCCTCATTTTTACACTGTTTCTTACGTTACTTGATAGCCTCTACCTTTTCGGTTGAGTTGGTTTTTTAGTGTGTACAGCATGGCTCGCTCATCCGTTATTATCTTAGTGATCAGCCGGCCATAGCATTCTGCTGTGAAATTGTATTTTTATCCCCTTTGTGCACTCCTCTGTGTATAAGTGTAGTGTTTGTCTTTATTTTACATTCAAGGAATTCTCAAATCCTTGTTCTCTGTGTTTTCGTTCTCTCACATGTTTCATCACTGCCTGGAACAGGGGACTGATGACCTCGTAGTTTGGTCCCCTATAAACAACAACAACAACAACAACAACAACAACAACAACCATCTTATGCACCCATCATGGACTGGACTTGCGACTGTCGATTCTATTCTGCCACTGGGCACGTCATTTCTTTTTCCGTGCAAGTCGCGTCCATTGTGCACTGCCATCTCAGCACTCTCCTTTCTGATGGTTCACATAGCGCCAGAAAGCCAACACGGTAGCCAGTCCGTTGTGGTGGGGTCGTCATGTACCCTCTTGGATGTAGCCCCCTGACAACACAGGGATCGCTCTACCGGTGCCAGAGCTGCATACTCCTCATGCAAGCCAAGGAGTCGATGCTTGTCTCTGTGGGGCATCAGGACTCCCGGCAACGGTCATCCCGCCAAGAGACGTTGCTGTGGCTGGGTGGCGCCCATGAGGAGAGCCCCTGATCGGAGTAGGTGGCTTCGGGGCGGATCACCCGCAATGAAGAGACAAAAATCGGGTGAAGTTGGCGGACGTACAACCGCCATCTCTAAGAGAGGAAAGTTCAATGCTTCTATGTACGACCCCCAAACGGTCTCCTCCCTGACAGCACCTTGGGAGGGATGCCGGGCCGCAAAACAGAATGACGATTATGCTCCGCGATATCTGGTTTGTAGCAGGACTGATGGGGACTCATTTACAGCGACCAAGCCTCAGTTCTTTGTGGAACATCTAGAGGACAGATTTGGGGAAGTGGACTCCATTTCTAAAATGCGCAACTGGTCTGTTCTCATCCACACAGCATCCCCGGCCCAGTCACGGGCGCTACTCGCTTGTGACAAGCTGGGTGACGTTGCGGTGACCATCACTCGCCACAAGTCCCTGAATATGGTTCAGGGAGTAATTTTCCATCGCGATTTATTGCTCCAGACGGACAACGAGCTACGGGCAAACCTTGAACGACGAGGCGTTCATTTTGTCTGGCGCGTCCATTGGGGCCCAAAGGATAATAGGGTCGCAACTGGTGCCTTCATCTTGGCCTGCGAGGGTGATACATTACCCGAAAAGGTCAAGGTGATGGTTTACCGTGTTGACGTGTGGCCTTATATTCCTCCCCCTGTGAGATGCTTCCAGTGCTGGAAGTTCGGACACATGTCTTCCCATTGCATGTCCGGTGCTATGTGTAGGGACTGCGGGCGTCTAGCACATCCAGGCGCCCCATGTACACCGCCTCCCATCTGTGACAACTGTGGTCAGAACCATCCTCCCTGCTCGTCGCAATGTCCCGCACTTCAACGGGACCGGAAAATTACAGAATATAAAACCCTGGACCGTATATCTTATAATGAGGCAAGGAAAAAGTCGATCATCTGCACCCAGTAACGATGAAAAATTCATTCGCAGCAGTTACGTCGTCGCCACTCTCCTTGGCGGCGACAGTATTTTGTACTTCTACTGTTCCTGTGGGCCCCCAGGGCCGCCAACCGAAGCCTGCCTCCACGGAGTTTGGGGTCCATCCTTTCACAGCTCCCAAGGCGAAAGACTCGGGATCAGCTACCACCTCTCCGCCGGAGAAAGAACAACCTTCTCCAGCTTCCCTCAGGCGGAAGGGGTCCCTTGGGACACTCCCTTCCGCCAGTGTCGATATCGACACTAACCAGCAGCCGGCGCGCTCGCAGACTGCTGGTCGTAGGGCTTCGCGCTCCTCCTCGGTCCCTGTGGCTGAGTCAGAGGAGCACCTCCCACTGGCGAAGCCCAAAATGGAACGGAGGGGTAAACAAAAGCCAAAGAAAGGCATGACACGAGACACCACGGTGGCTTCAGCGCCACCACTCCCCTCCAGCTCCACCTCTGCTCCTGAGGATGAGGTGGAGATTCTTGCGTCACCCGTGCTCTGGAGCAGTGTTACCCGTGGTCTGCCCTGGTGTTGACCATTCAGGACACACTTCATGCCGTTACACAGTCCAGGCGATCGGCGGTTTCATCTGGTCTCTGGGTCATGTTGGTATCCCGGGCAATGAATGTGTTGACAGGCTTGCCAAGCAGGCTGTCGGTATGTCCTGTCTCGAGATTGGCCTCCCGGCTTCTGATCTCCGTTCATTGTTGCGCCAGCGAGTACGTCAGCTTTGGGATACTGAGTGGCGTAGCCTGCGCACGCCCAACAAGCTCCGGGTGGTCAAGGAAACGACGGTTACATGGCGCTCCTCCATGCGCAGTTCACGACGGGACTCAGTGGTCTTGTGTCGCCTCCGCATTGGGAATACGTGGCTCTCCCATGGACATCTCCTTCGGGGTGAGGACCCAGCCCAATGTCGGTGTGGTTCCCGTCTGACAATCGTCCACATATTGTTGGACTGCCCCGTTTTAGCTGCATTGCGGCGGAATTTTAACCTCCCTGGCGTTTTATCAGATGTTTTAGGTGACGATGCTGCAATGGCAGATACCGTTTTACGTTTTATACGAGCAGTAGGTTTTTATCATTCGCTCTAACTGGAGATTTCTATGTTTCCCGAGTGGTTGACTTTTCCTTTTTTATTCTTATGGTCGGTCAACCACGGCCATCGGTTTCTTTGTTGTAAATTGTCTCTGTGTGACCGTCTTTTCGTTTTGTCTTGTTATTCTTGATGAAGTTTCATGGACTCAGTGGGACTCCTCTCCCATTTTGCAATTTTAAACTCTGGGCGTATTATCTTTCACGTGTTTGTATTTACTTTTGACGCTTAGAGATGGAATGGGGACTGATGACCATTGCAGTTTTGTCCCCCTTAAACAACCAACAACAACAGCAGATTAAAATTGTGTGCCGGAACCGGGATTCGAAGCTGAGAGTTGTTCTGGAAGAAGTAAAGTTGTGAGCACGGACAGTGAAGCGTGCCGGGATAGCTCAGTAGGTAGAGAGCGCTTTTCCGC
The DNA here is from genome assembly GCA_026315105.1 of Locusta migratoria. Taxonomy (NCBI): domain Eukaryota; kingdom Metazoa; phylum Arthropoda; class Insecta; order Orthoptera; family Acrididae; genus Locusta; species Locusta migratoria. The sequence goes on along the minus strand of CM048744.1, from coordinate 97,880,815 downwards.
GAAAGGCAAGGTCCCAGGTTTGATCCCCAGTTTCTGCACACAATTTTAATCTGCCAATACTTTCCTTAACAGCGCACACTTTGTTGTTCTGAAAACAATATTATTTACGAAATGAATAACAATGTTAATGTTTGTAACTCTATCGGATCAAACTGCCTGGTCATCAGTCCGTAGCTTGCAGACCACTTACCCCTCAGGGGCTCAGCATTAGTTTGCTGAGTACGGGCTTGGCGAACCCGGGGTCCTGAGCTGTGGGCTGTGTCGCGCCAACAGTCCGCTACACCGTAAGCTCTGTGCGTGCTTAAACGACCATCGTTCGGCGCGACGGTGGAACGTTGTACGTTTCAGAGCCCGGGGATCTTGGCTTAATCGCCCGGGTCGCGAGGATGGTACAAACCTCTCTAAAAAAAACCTCAATCTCAAGGTGTGCTACGTGCCGAGGAGATGCATGGCTGTTGAGGTTGAACAGCCGCTAGCGAGCAACCTCTGAGGAACCTGCCGCACCTCAGTTGTATAAGGCTTACCCAGGCAAGCGGGGCTCTGTCTGGGTGGACCTTTAGATCCCTAGCTGCTCGTGGGAACACAATGATGCGAGCTAAAGATTACGTTGGTGGACGTATAACCACCGTCTCAAAGCGTGGTAAGTTTAATGCTACATCATATGACCCCAAGTCGTTCCCTTCCTTGGCCACGCCCTGGGAGGAACGCAGGGCTGAAGACAGAAATGGGCCGTATTCACCAAGATATTTAGTTTGTACAAGGACTGATGGGGAGACATTTACTACAGTCAAGCCTCAGTTCTTTGTTGACCACCTGGAGGAGAAGTTTGGAGACGTGGAGTCCCTCTCCAAGATGTGCAATGGGTCTGTGTTAATTCACACTACATCCCCTGCCCAGTCGCGGGCGTTGCTTGCTTGCGATAAGCTGGGAGATGTTGCAGTCAACATTACGCCGCATAAGTCTCTTAATCTGGTCCAGGGCATTGTCTTTCATCGTGATCTGCTCTTACAGTCTGATGAGGAGCTGCGCGCCAACCTCGAGCGGCGAGGTGTTCACTTCGTCCGGCGCGTCCATCGTGGGTCGAAAGAAAATAGGGTTGCCACTGGTGCCTTCATCGTAGCCTTTGAAGGCGATACACTGCCTGAAAAGGTGAAGGTGATGTGCTACCGGTGTGATGTGAAACCCTATATCCCTCCTCCTATGCGATGCTTCCAGTGCTGGAAGTTTGGGCATATGTCGTCCCGTTGCCCTTCCAGCGCCACTTGCCGGGATTGTGGACGTCCAGCCCACCCGGACGCCCCATGCACTCCGCCGCCTATCTGTGTGAACTGTGGCCTGGAGCATCCTCCCTGCTCGTCGCAATGCCCTATTCTCCACAAGGAACGGAAAATCGTCGAATATAAGACTATGGACCGGTTGACGTATACTGAGGCTAAAAAGAAGTATGAGCGCCTACACCCAGTTAGCATGACCACCTCTTTTGCGACAGTCACGTCGTCGCCATCTTCTTTGGCGACACGGGTGTTTGGTAGTACTTCCTCTTCTGTGGGCCCTCAGGGCCGTAAGCCTTCACCTGCCCCCAAGATGGTTGGGGGCTCCCTTCCTTCTTCTGCTCCCAAGGTAATTGCCTCGGAAGCAACCTCCACCCTTCTGCCGGAGAAAGAAAAGCCCTCTCCGGCACCCCTCGTTCGGAAGGCGTCCCTCGGGACACTCCCTTCCGAGGGTTCCGCCAGTGTCGTTGCCGACACACGCCAGCAGCAGGCTACACCGAAGGCTGCTGGACGCAGGGCCTCATGCTCCTCCTCAGTCCCTGCGGCTGAGTCTGAGAAGCCAGCCCCGCCGGCGAAGCCCCCGAGGGGCAAGAAGGATCGGAGGAAAAAAGTGGAAAGTGAAGAGTTGCAAGGTACCATGGTGGCTCCCATGCCACCGTCCCACTCCACCTCGACCTCTGGGGACGAAGTGGAGATTCTGGCGTCCCCAGACGACCTTGCTGTCGGGGACATCCCAGAACTAATGGATGCCGAGCCGGAAAACAGCAGTCAGCAGATTTGAGTGACGCCGAGTTGTAATCTTCCCTCTTACCTTTCATGTTTTCTCAGTTATCGGACAGCTTCATCCTCCAGTGGAACTGCGGCGGTTTCTTCCCCCACCTGGCTGAGCTACGACACCTTTTGAGCATAACACCTGCTTTCTGCATTGCCTTACAGGAAACTTGGTTTCCAGCAATGCGGACCCCAACCCTTCGTGGCTACAGGGGATATTACTGTAACCGCAGCTCGTATAACAGGGTCTCAGGTGGTGTGTGTGTGTATGTCCTTACTTCTGTTTATAGTGAATCCGTGCCCCTTCATACACCATTCGAAGCAGTGGCTGTCAGGGTAAGGACAACACAGGAATTTACTGTCTGCAGTCTTTATCTCCCTCCAGATGGTGACCTCTCTTTGAATGATTTGGCTGCACTTATATCGCAACTACCCCCGCCTTTCTTCTTATTGGGCGACTTCAATGCCCATAACCCGTTGTGGGGTAGTCCTTCGCCCCCTCAGGGGCTCGGCATTAATTTGCTGAGTACGGGCTTGGCGAACCCGGGGTCCTGAGCTGTGGGCTGTGTCGCGCCAACAGTCCGCTACACCGTAAGCTCTGTGCGTGCTTCAACGACCATCGTTCGGCGCGACGGTGGAACGTTGTACGTTTCAGAGCCCGGGGATCTTGGCTTAATCGCCCGGGTCGCGAGGACGGTACAAACCTCTATAAAAAAACCCTCAATCTCAAGGTGTGCTACGTGCCGAGGAGATGCATGGCTGTTGAGGTTGAACAGCCGCTAGCGAGCAACCTCTGAGGAACCTGCCGCACCTCAGTTGTACAAGGCTTACCCAGGCAAGCGGGGCTCTGCCTGGGTGGACCTCTTTTCCCTAGCTGCTCGTGGGACGAAAATGAAACGAGCGAATAAAAGCGTGGCCGGTCGCGAAAACGGCGTCTCTAAGCGTGGAAGAGGAGATTGTAATGCTGCTGGATATGACCCCCGTTCGTTCCCTTCCCTGGCTACGCCATGGGAAGAACGCAGGGCCAGAAGTCAAGGAGAGTCTTATGCCCCCCGATACCTAGTTTGCTCACGCACTGATGGGGAATCATTTGCGTCGACTAAGCCAATGTTTTTTGTTGAGCATCTGGAAGAAAAGTACGGAGAGGTGGAGGGTATGTCAAAGATGCGATCCGGGTCAGTCTTGATAACGACGTCATCCCCAGCACAGTCGCGGGCGTTGCTCGCCTGTGAGAAACTGGGTGATGTTCCCGTTACCATAACGCCTCATAAGAGCCTTAATATGGTCCAGGGTATTGTCTACCATCGAGATCTGCTGTTGCAATCTGATGATGAGCTACGGTCACACCTAGAGCGGCGCGGTATCCACTTCATCCGACGCATTTATAGGGGGCCGAAGGACAACAGGGTCGCCACCGGTGCTTTCATCTTGGCTTTTGAGGGTGACACATTACCTGAAAAGGTCAAGGTGATGGTTTACCGGTGTGACGTAAAGCCCTACGTCCCTCCCCCTATGCGCTGCTTTAAGTGCTGGAGGTTTGGGCACATGTCTTCCCGGTGTGAGGCCAATCCCACATGTCGGGAGTGTGGACGTCCATCACACCCAGACGTCCCTTGTGTCCCACCTCCAGTCTGTGTTAACTGTGGACAACATCATTCACCCTGCTCGCCAGATTGCACAGTCCTCCATAAAGAAAGGAAAATAATGGAGTATAAAACCCTGGACAGACTGACCTATTCAGAGGCACGGCGCAAATATACTAAGCTGCACCCCGTGACCATGGGTAAAAGTTTTGCGACAGCACTTAAAACTGTTCCAACTCTGCCATCTTTGACCCCATCTGTTCAGCAAATCTCGGTGGGCCCACAGGCCCAATCATCCACTCTCCCCCCCTTGACAGCTGGGGGTGGATCTCCTTGTATTGCTCCCAAACCCTCTACCTCGGGAGCAATACCATCCCAACCAATGGGGACACTGGTCCCCACCCCAGAGCCAGAGAAGCAACAGCCTTCTCTGGCTCCTCTCGCGAGGAAGGGTTCGGTTGAGTCCCACCCCTCCTCGGCTTCTTCCTCTGGGACGACAGCTACCGGCCAGTGGCAAACTGTGGCCAAGAAGGCTGGTCGTCGGGCCGCAAGGTCTTCCTCAGTCTCGGAGACTGAGTCCCCGACGCCCTCCAGACGTGAGAAGCCAAAAGAAAAGCGAGAGGCTTCCAAGAAGAAGCAAACACACGGGAAGACCAAAGAGACACCGGTGGTTCCCCCACTTCTACCCCCGCCCTCCTCCTCAGAGGACGAGGATGAGGTGAAGATACTAGCGTCTCCTGAAGACCTAGATCTCGAAGGACCATCGAAACCGATGGAAGTAGATTCTACAGCTTCGCGAGCAGTGTCAGCGAGTGATCATGAGGTATAATAAATAGTTCATATTGCCTCATGTCATCCCAGTTATCAGACAGCGTTATTCTCCAGTGGAACTGCGGCGGTTTTTTCACCCGCCTGGCTGAGCTGCGACACCTTTTGAGCATAACACCCGCTATCTGCATTGCCCTACAGGAAACATGGTTTCCGGCAATGCGGACCCCTGCCCTCCGGGGCTACAGGGGATATTATTGTAATCGCAGCCAGTATGACAGGGTATCAGGTGGTGTGTGTGTGTATGTCCTTACCTCTGTCTATAGCGAGTCTGTGCCCCTTCAGACGCCGTTGGAAGCGGTGGCTGTGAGGGTAAGGACAACACAAGAGTTCACCGTTTGCAGTCTTTACCTCCCTCCTGATGGTGACGTCTCTCAGACTGTTTTGGCTGCACTACTTTGTCAACTCCCTCCACCTTTCTTACTACTGGGTGACTTTAATGCCCATAACACCTTGTGGGGTGGTTCCACGATTTCTGGCCGAGGCAGAGTAGTTGAGGACTTACTATCTCGTCTTGACCTCTGCCTCTTGAACACGGGTGCCCCCACACATTTTAGTGTGGCGCATGGCACGTTCTCGGCCATTGATCTGTCAATTTGCAGCCATGGCCTTTCACCATCTGTCCACTGGAGAGCCCACGATGACTTGTGCGGCAGTGACCATTTTCCCATTTTCCTATCACTCCCACAACGTCAATCCCCAGGGCGCCTGCCCAGGTGGGCCCTACACAAGGTTAACTGGGACGACTTTACCTCTGCTGCCACTGTTGGTCCTCCCCCACTCGACGACGTCGATGTGGCGGTCGAGGGCGCCACGCGAACCATTGTTTCAGCTGCAGAAGCTACCGTTCCCCGTTCGTCGGGGTCCCCACAGCGTAAGACGGTACCATGGTGGTCGCCAGAGGTCGCAATGGCTATCAGAGATCGCCGACGGGCCTTACAACGGTACAAGCGGCACCCGTCTCTGGAGCACCTCGTAGCTTTCAAGCGGCTCCGTGCACGTGCACGTTATCTCATTAAGAGACGAAAGCAAGAGTGTTGGGAGAGGTACGTCTCCACTATTGGCGCGGGTACCTCCACCACCCAGGTCTGGAACAAGATAAGGCGTTTAAGGGGACACCCAACACCAGCAGGAATCCCAGGGATCTCTGTGAATGGCATAGTATGCATGGACCCGGCCACGCTTGCAGAGCTGTTTGCCGGGCATTATGCTCATGCCTTCTCCTCTGAGAATTACCTCCCAGCTTTCCGTACATTAAAGGAGCAGGTGGAACGCCAGCCCCTCTCCTTTACCACCCGCCGTACGGAGGCATATAACATGCCGTTCACAGAGTGGGAATTCCTAAGCGCTCTTAAAAAGTGTCCGGACACGGCTCCAGGACCCGATAGCATCCACAGCCAGATGTTGAAACATCTTTCAGCGGAGAGCCAGCGTAATCTCCTTGCGCTCTTCAACCACATCTGGTGCGACGGGGTATTCCCTTCGCAGTGGCGGGAGGGTATCATCATACCGGTGATGAAACCAGGCAAAAACCCTGCTCATTTGGATAGCTATCGGCCCATTATGCTGACCAATGTCCTCTGTAAGCTGTTGGAGCGCATGGTCAGTGGGCGGTTGTGCTGGATCCTCGAGACTCTGGGCTTACTGGCTCCATGCCAGGGCGGGTTCCGCCAAGGTCGCTCCACCACTGACAACTTGGTGTACCTCGAGTCCGAGATCCGCACAGCCTTTGCCAGGCGCCAACACCTGATAGCCGTCTTTTTTGATATGCAAAAAGCGTATGATACGACCTGGCGACACCACATACTTCGCATGTTACATGGTTGGGGTCTTCGGGGCTCACTCCCGATTTTTATTAAAAACTTTTTAGCTGTCCGTACTTTTTGTGTTCAAGTAGGTGCCTCTCGTAGTACCTCTCATGTGCAGGAAAATGGGGTTCCTCAGGGCTCTGTTTTGAGTGTCCCCTTATTTTTAGTAGCCATAAACGGTTTAGCGACAGCAGTTGGGTCGTCAGTATCCCCCTCTCTCTATGCTGACGACTTCTGCATTTCTTTTAGCTCTTCCAGCACCCAAGTTGCTGAACGTAGGTTACAAGGAGCCATTCAGAAGGCACAGTCCTGGGCTCTGGCCCATGGCTTCCAGTTCTCTCCTGCAAAGACCAGAGTTATGCACTTCTGTCGGCGTCGGACGGTTCATCCACAGCCAGAACTTTATCTTGACAACCACCTCTTAGAGGTTGCTGAAACACATAGGTTTTTAGGGCTCGTATTTGATTCTCGGCTGACATGGCTGCCTCACATTCGACAGCTGAAACAGAAGTGCTGGCGCCAGCTAAATGTTCTCCGCCATCTGGGCCATACCAAGTGGGGTGCCGATCGGTCCACACTGTTGCGGATATACCACGCTTTGGTGCAGTCCCGTCTGGACTTTGGATGCCTTGCCTATGGCTCCGCATCCCCCTCGGCATTGCGCTTGCTGGACCCCATTCACCACTGTGGGGTTCGCATTGCGACGGGTGCTTTCCTCACCAGTCCCGTGGACAGTTTACTTGCAGAGGCCGGGGTCCCACCTCTGCGGATCCGCCGCCAGCAACTGCTCGCGGCCTATGCTGCTCATGTTCATAGCACGCCAGGCCACCCGAACCAACGTTTGCTATTCTCCCGCACGGTCGTCCGTCCTCAACAACGGCGACCCCGTTCCGGTCACACGATCGCCTTCCGTGTCCAGTCCCTTCTGTTGGAACTAGAGTCTTTCCCTATCCCATCTCCGCATCGGGCCCGTACGCGTACGCCCCCATGGCGTGTACCGAGGCCATGCTCTAGGCTGGACTTGGCCGATAGACCTAAAGACTCTGTTCCTCCCGAGGCACTCCGCCGTCAGTTCTTTGCCGTCGTTGCAGAATACACTGGACACGACATCGTCTATACGGACGGTTCGATGGTTCATGGCCGTGTTGGCTTTGCCTATGTTCATGGTGATCACACAGAGCAGCGGTCTCTGCCGGATGGCTGCAGTGTATACACTGCCGAGTTGGTGGCCATTCTCCGTGCTCTTGAGCATATGCGCTCCTGCTCAGGTGGGTCTTTTCTGCTTTGCAGTGACTCCCTGAGCAGTCTTCGCACACTCGAGCAATGTTATTCACGTTCCTCCTTGGTGCTGGCTATACATGAGACACTTTTTGCTCTCGACCAGTTAGGACGCTCTGTAGTCTTCATTTGGTCTCCTGGTCACATCGGCATCCCAAACAACGAACGAGCCGATGAGCTAGCTAAACAGGCTGTCCATGCGTCCGTGTTAGACATTGGTCTCCCGGCATCAGATTACCAGACTGTGTTGCGCCATAGAGTACGTGAGCTTTGGGCCGCAGAGTGGCGTAGCCTGAGCCACCCCAACAAACTCAGGGCAATAAAGGAGACCACAGCTGCGTGGCGCTCCTCAATGCGGGCCTCTCGCCGGGACTCGGTAGTCCTGTGCCGGCTCCGCATTGGCCACACTTGGCTGACCCACGGCCATCTCCTGCGCGGTGAGGACCCGCCTCGATGTCGTTGTGGTTCTCCCTTGACAGTGTCCCACATTTTGACGGACTGTCGTCTTTTAGCCGCCCTGCGGCGGGATTTTAATCTTCCTGCTATTTTATCTGACGTTTTATGTAACGATGCCAATATGGCTGATTCTGTTTTAGGTTTTATTCGTAACAGCGGTTTTTACAACTCTATATGAAACTTGTGTTGCCCCGTGGCTGACCCTTCCTATTTTATTTTCATGGTCGGTCAACCACGAACTTTGGCTTTGTCATTTTATTTCCGCACTGGTTTGCTGTTTCCTTGTGATTGTGTCCTTTCGTGTTGTCTCCTGCTTTGTTGTCCTTTGTCGAATTTGTTTCCTTTTTATTGATTGAGTGGGGTTTTCTCCTCCCGTAGCGGTTTTAACTGTGGGCGAACTTTACAGTGTTTGCGTACTTCTCTCGCTCTTTGATGGAATGGGGGACTGATGACCTTCGTAGTTTTGTCCCCCTAAAACATCAAACCAACCAACCAACCAACCAACCGTAGTCCTTCGCTTTCTGGCCGAGGCAGAGTAGTCGAGTCTTTACTTTCTCAACTCGACCTCTGCCTATTAAATACTGGTGCCCCCACACACTTTAGTGTGGCACATGGCACATTCTCGGCCATTGATTTATCGATCTGCAGCCACAGCCTTCCACCATCTGTCCACTGGAGAGCCCACGACGACCTGTGTGGCAGTGACCATTTTCCGCTTTTTCTGTCACTCCCACAACGTCAGTGCCCAGAACGCCCCCCTAGGTGGGCTTTAGGCAGGGCTAACTGGGAAGATTACACATCCACTGCTATTGTTCAACCTCCCCCACTCGATTCCATCGATGTGGTGGTCGAGGGCGTCACTCACACCATTGTTTCTGCTGCAAAAGCTGCAATTCCATGCTCCACAGGGTGCCCACGGCGTAAGACAGTGCCGTGGTGGTCGCCGGAGATCGCTGAGGCCATTAAAGACCGCAGGCGGGCCTTACAGCGATACAAACGGCACCCCTCTCAGGAGCACCTAATCAATTTTAAACGGCTTCGCGCTCGTGCTCGCCAGTTAATAAGAAGACGGAAACGGGAGTGCTGGGAGAGGTATGTTTCCACCATTGGGACAGGCACCTCAGCCTCGCAGGTCTGGAGTAAGATCAGGCGGCTACAGGGAATACAGACTACATCGGGAATCCCTGCGATCTCCACAAATGGAGTTCTATGTACGGACCCGGCCACTCTTGCAGAGATGTTTGCCGAGCATTATGCTCGCGCCTTTGCCTCTGCAAACTATCCACCGGCCTTCCGTACATTGAAGGAGCGGGTAGAACGCCAGCACCTCTCCTTTCGTACCCGCCGCTCTGAATCCTACAACAGTCCTTTCACTGAGTGGGAGCTCCTCAGTGCTCTTCGACAATGTCCAGACACGGTGCCAGGGCCTGATAGCATCCATAGCCAGATGCTGAAACATCTCTCAGCAGATAGTCGGAGGGCCCTACTTGCGGTCTATAACCGCATTTGGTGTGATGGTGTTTTCCCGTCACAGTGGCGGGAGAGTATCATCATCCCCGTACTTAAACCCGACAAACATCCTCTGAACTTGGATAGCTATCGGCCCATTAACCTGACTAACGTCCCCTGCAAACTGTTGGAGCGGATGGTTAGTCGGCGGTTGTGTTGGATTCTTGAGACTCGTGGATTATTGGCTCCATGCCAGGGCGGTTTTCGCCAGGGTCGATCTACCACCGATAATCTGGTGTGCCTCGAGTCTGCAATCCGCACAGCCTTTTCCCGGCGCCAACACCTCGTTGCCGTCTTCTTCGATATGCACAAAGCATATGATACAACCTGGCGACGCCACATCCTCAACACTTTATATGACTGGGGCCTCCGGGGCTCCCTACCGATTTTTATTCAGAATTTTTTAGCCGTCCGTACCTTTCGTGTTCAAATTGGTGCTTCTCTGAGCTCCTCTCATGTCCAGGAAAATGGGGTTCCTCAGGGTTCCGTTTTAAGCGTCCCATTATTTTTAATCGCCATCAACGGTTTAGCTGCAGCGGTTGGATCGTCGGTGTCCCACTCTCTTTATGCTGACGACTTTTGTCTCTCTTTTAGTTCCTCCAGCACCCAAGTTGCCGAGCGCAGGTTGCAAGGTGCTATTCGGAAGGCGCAGAACTGGGCGCTTACCCATGGCTTTCAGTTTTCTGCCTCCAAGACCAGAGTGATGCACTTCTGTCGGCGTCGGACCGTCCACCCACACCCTGAACTTTATCTGAATGGCGAACCACTTACGGTAGTGGAAACTCACCGTTTTTTAGGACTGGTCTTTGACGCCCGGCTGACATGGCTCCCCCACATTCGTCAGCTGAAAAGGAAGTGCTGGCGCCATCTCAACCTTCTCCGCCACCTGGGTCATACGACCTGGGGTGCTGATCGCTCGACACTGTTGCGGCTTTACACGGCGCTGGTGCAGTCCCGTCTCGATTTTGGGTGCATTGCCTATGGGTCTGCGGCACCTTCGGCACTGCATCTCCTGGACCCCATTCACAACTGTGGGGTCCGCATTGCGACGGGCGCTTTCCGCACCAGCCCGGTGAACAGTTTACTAGTGGAGGCTGGGATCCCACCTTTGGGGATCCGCCGCCAACACCTGCTCGCAGCTTATGCAGCGAACGTGTATTGCTCCCCAGGCCACCCAAACCGTCGTTTTCTTTTTTCTAATGTGGTCGTCCCTCACCATCAGCGACGCCCCAGGTCAGGTCATACGATAGCCTATAGAGTTCGGTCCCTCCTCCTGGAACTTGAGTCTTTGCCCCTTCCGTGTCCATATCGGGTCCAGGTGCATACACCTCCATGGTGTTTGACAAGGCCGTCTATTCGGCAGGACTTGGCCCATGGGCTCAAAGACTCAGTACCACTGGAGGCGCTCCGCCGTCAGTTCTCGGCTGTCATAGCGGAGTTCCGTGGTTATGACCTGATCTACACCGATGGCTCAATGGTGGATGACCGTGTTGGATTTGCCTATACACACGGTGACCATGTGGAACAGCACTCTCTGCCGAATGGCTGCAGTGTTTACACTGCAGAGCTGGTGGCCATTCACAGAGCTCTTGTGCATATCCAGTCTTGCTCAGGCGAGTCTTTTGTTGTTTGCAGCGACTCCCTGAGCAGCCTCCGAGCTCTGGAGCAGTGTTACCCACGGTCTACCCTGGTGTTGGCCGTTCAGGAGACACTTTATGCCATTACACGGTCCGGGCGATCGGTGGTGTTCATCTGGTCTCCGGGTGATGCTGGTATCCCGGGCAATGAACGTGTTGACAGGCTTGCCAAGCAGGCTGTAGGTATGTCCTGTCTAGAGATCGGCCTCCCGGCTTCTGATCTCCGTTCATTGTTGCGCCAGAAAGTACGTCAGCTTTGGGATACTGAGTGGCGTAGCCTGCACGCGCCCAACAAGCTCCGGGTGGTCAAGGAAACGACGGTTGCATGGCGCTCCTCCATGCGCGGTTCACGACGGGACTCAGTGGTTTTATGTCGCCTCCGCATTGGGCATACGTGGCTCACCCATGGACATCTCCTTCGGGGTGAGGACCCAACCCAATGTCGGTGTGGCTCCAATTTGACAGTCGTCCACATATTGTTGGACTGCCCCCTTTTAGTCGCCTTGCGGAGATATTTTAACCTCCCTGCTGTTTTATCGGAAGTTTTAGGTGACGATGCCAAAATGGCAGATACCGTTTTACGTTTTATTCGAGCAGGGGGATTTTATCGTTCTCTCTAACTGGAGATTTCTTTGTGAAACCGAGTGGTTGACTTTTCCTTTTTTATTCTTATGGTCGGTCAACCACGGCTATCAGTTTCTTTGTTGTAAGTTGTCTTTGTGTAACCATCTTTTGTTTAGTCTTGTGATTCTTGATGTTTTATGGACTAGTGGGACTCCTCTCCCACTTCGCTACTTTAAACTCTAGGCGTATTATCTTTTACGTGTTTGGATTTGCTTTTGACGCCTAGAGATGGAATGGGGGACTGATAACCATTGCAGTTTTGTCCCCCTTAAACAACCAACTACAACAACAACAACAACAGCAGACCACTTAAACTAGGCTAAAGTAACCTAAGGACAAACACACACACACACACACACACACACACACACACACACAAACACACACACACACACACACACACACACACATACCCATGCCACAGGGAGGACTAGAACCTCGGACTGCGAGCTACGAAATGAATAACTTAAGGTATGCAATCACTATAGAAAAGATCAAATATTAGTTACAGTACTTGGATTAATATACTTTGAGTTGGCCTGAAAATGGACGATGATAAAACCAAGATCACGATCAGTGACCGGCCGCAGTGGCCGAGAAGACTGAGGCGCTCCAGTCACGGTCTGCACGGCCACTACGGTCGGGGGTTCGAATCCCCCCTCGGGGGTGGATATTTGTGCCGTCCTTAGTATAAGGTAGTTCGTAAGTAGTTTGTAAGTTTAGGGACTGATGACCCCGTAGTTGCGTCCCATAAGCTTAACAAACATTTGAACATTTTGAACACGATCAGTGAATGGACACCAGAGGGAAGTATATTTGCTGGAAGTACGCAATTTCAAAGGCTCACAGAATACGTCTGATTAGGTAAATTGATAAAATATGAGAGGGATGCTGAGTAGCGTAGCCTGAGCACGCCCAACAAGCTCCGGGTTGTCAAGGAGACTACGGCTGCGTGGCGCTTCTCAATACGTGGCTCTCGCCGGGACTCATTGGTTTTGTATCGCCTCCGAATTGGGCATACGTGGCTCACCCAAAGACATCTCCTTCGGGGTGAGAGCCCGCCCCAATGTCGGTGTGGTTCCCGTCTGACTATCGTACACATATTGTTGGACTGCCCCGTTTCAGCCGCCTTGCGGAGAAATTTTATCCTCCCTGCTGTTTTATCAGAAGTTTTAGGTGACGCTGCTACAATGGCAAATTCCGTTTTACATTTTATTCGGGCAGGTTTTTTTTATTATTCTCTCTAACTGGAGATTTATTTGTGTTGCCGAGTGGTTGACATTTCCTTTTTTTATTCTTATGGTCGGTCAACAACAGAAATCGGCACCTTCATTGTAAGGTGTCTTTGTGTGATCGACTCCTTTTGTTTCGTATCTTGTCGTTTTTGACGATGTTTTATGGACTCCTCTCCCACTTTACACATTAACTCTGGGCTTGTCTCCTTCACGCCCACAGTATTATTTGGACGCTTTGTGGTGAAATGGGGGACTGATGACCGTTGCAGTTTTGTCCCCCTTAAACATCCAACCAACCAAGATGTCGGCTGGACTAAGGAACGCAACTTTTGAGCAATGTGTGTGTTAGTGGTGCAAAACAACTCCAACTGTACACTCCTCACACCATTACACAGCCTGTGACATGCAGGGGCCAAGAATTCGTGAGGTTGTCTCCATACCCGTACACAACCATCCACTTGATGCGATTGGAAATGAGACTGCTCCAATCAGGCAACATGTTTCCAGTCAACAATAGTACAATCTTGGTTGTGACGGGCACAGGCGAGACGTAAAATTTTGCACCGTGCAGGCAGGAATGGTATACAAGTGGATCTTCGGCTCTGGAAATGCTTATCGATAATGTTTTGCTGAATGGTTCGCACGCTGACATTTGTTGATGGCCCAGCACTGAAATCCGCAGGAACTGGCTGAATGTTGAACTTCTGTGACGTTGAAATATTTTACTCATTCGTCGTTGCTTCCGTTTCTTGTAGGATCTTCTTCCAGTCGCAGCGATGTCGGAGATATGACGTTTCACTGGATGCCCGATATTCATGGTGTACTCGTGAAATGGTTGTACCGGAAGAGCCCGACCTCATCACTACTTCGGAGGTGTTGTGTCGCATCTCTCGTACCAAAACGTTCGAATTCACAGGATATATGACATCAAATGCAAATGGGCAAAGCTGAAAATGTGTCCCCAGCCGGGATTAGAACCCTGGTCTCCTGCTTTCTACGCAGTTGCGCCGACCCCTGCACCATTGAGGACACAGTGATCACCGCACATGCAAGGACTACCTACGTAGGCCTCCCGTCAGATACTCTGGTAGTCCTTGCAGATGCCATGATCACTGTGTCCCCAGTGGTGTAGGGGACGACGCAACTGCCTAGAAAGCAGGAGACCCGGGTAAGAATCCCGGCTGGGTACTGCGAGCGTGAAGGTCGGGGTGAGAGTTTAAAATAGGGAAAGATTAATTTCTAAAACTCACAACCACCAGCTGAGAACAAAATTCCTAAACATGCAAAAACACTGGAACTGTTATTGCGACTGTTTGACTCGTTTTCTAGGGGATGATATCACACGTTCGCAGCTTTCCTTCCCTGCATATGATTAACAAAACAAATTCATAATAAATTGAAGTTCGTTCATAAGAGAAAAGGGTGTACTTACTACTATTTTTGAAAACACGTGAAAGTTCACTTTATGTTGTTTATTCCACAATATTAGAACCCTTTGGCTGATACGTCTGTACGTCGACACATTTACCAAATAAAATTATAGCTCGTGAGCCCCCAGACAAAATGAATATTTGTCACGAATTGTTTTCACACTACGTGGCTGTTTCAAACACCGTTTATGTTCATGCCTATGCGACGACACGTGTTACATTAACAAATCACTGTCACTTTAATTCAATGCAATGCACACCTTGTTCCAGCGGCTAAATATTAAAAAACACACAGTAGCACTCGATTTAACTTGGTACAGTATACGACGTGCAACCACACGTGGCGATTTCCACAGACAAATCTAAAGTCACCACCTCGAGATCCACATGCCGACTGATGCAGAACGACGACGCCCGGCCAGCTACACCATGTGCTCACGTCTCGTCACCTCCTGCCCTCGCGCGTGCGCGCCAAAACTCAACTGCCGGGGTTTTTTCCCCTACGTCATGAACTTCCCCATGTGAGCTGTTGTAACCGATTTGCCAACGTACAGTGCTCAGCAAATACATTTCTAAAACTTTACTTAAAATCAAAATAATTATACTACACATTAAACAAATATTTTCTTACGTTTTTATATTAGTATAAACATCCTTTGTACTGTTTATCATAATCTGTGCAATTTCTTATACCACAGATAAGTGATTTAACTGAATACTTCAAGATAAAATACAAAAGATTAATTGAAAATAAAATGAGAAATAGTTAATACATTATTTTTATAAACAAAGATTGCCATGCTAGTTGTGTAACTGTCTAACTGTCTTGTCTTCGTTGGTAATTTATTACTTTTCATTGTCAATTAAACATATTACGTCAGATGTGACTATATCAGCTAATGTATTGTTTATTAGTGAACAGGCTATTTTGTAATGACGGCCTTAAAGGTTCCTAATTGCATCGTATTACTTCAAATACCAGTAGTATTACAATATTTGTGCATTGCACTGTGCCTGGCACTCGCCATTGTCCCTCTCTCCCCTCACCGGAAACGAACTGGAAAATCCTAAGTTGAAACAAGCCACCAACGTCGGCCTGCTCGCGGACCTCCCGTCAGCTACAAGCACACAGCAAATCTCAACGTGGAGATTTTTTACCTATGGCCTAACTATAAATGTTGTCACCCAACTGTGTACATACATTGCTACCATAATTAATAAGATTAAAATTGTGTGACATTTAGTGCATTGGCATGGTCAATGTTTGCAGTGAACTTCATACTGTTTAATTATCAAATGCTATTAATTAGCAATATTTCTATTGGGCGGTAATCTCACAGTACACATTTTCAGATTTGCCCATTCGCAGTTGATGTCATATATTCTGTGAATATTAAATAATAACAACTGCAGGATCATAAGTGACGTCTCTTCTTCTTTCTTAACAGACGCCACATGTATATATAAAACGATCGAACTCACTTGATTCGTGATAACCTGTCACTATAGAGCACTAACCGATCTAACGTCTGCGCCAGACGCACGTGGTGTTGTATAGGTGCCATCCTGTGAGTGTTCACACATCTTCGTGTTTGCCTACTCATGCCTATAGCAGTTATTTTGTCCATCAGTGTAAATATAACGGGGTACATGGCAGATTACTTACCTAGTCTTCTGTCACTGTTAAGCCAGTGTATATATATATATATATATATATATATATATATATATATATATCGTAACCGATCGTGACAGACTGAAGTACTCGGTAGTGAAACCACGTTATAAAAAAGAAGGAAGTGATACTGTAAACAACCATAGACATAACTCTTTGCCTTATATATTTGCTATAGTTACTGCAAAACGTACATATTCAAGGTTGTCATTACAGTTCCCACATTTTCTGTGAAAGGAATGTTTGGGTTTTGGAGTGGCTAAATCGCACTTCGCCCTAGTTTTAGAAATCGGATTTCTTTTATTATTAATATTAATATTATTATTGTCGTGCGGTAAGCAACATACTGTATTCATATTGCCTACCCGTAACCGCTATTGTTGACGTTCGACATATGTTTACGTTCGACTTATGTTTGTCCCGCCCGGTTATTGAAGTGAATGGGCATTAGGGTAAGCAATCCCTAGATTTCTTTAGTTTGCATGTATCGCCAACGAAAGCAGTTTGCAGTATCGTGAGCACAGTCAATGTTGTGAAAAATAACACCAGTGGAAATTACAAGTACGGCTTCAAGTGAAGTCTTCGAACAACCAGAAGAAGGCACTCCATAAGAGCTCGATCCCACCAATCAAATAAGGGATGAATTAACGAAAGCCTTGTGATGCGGAGAGTTTACCTCGTGATTTGACTCTCACGATGAGTACTCCTCCGAACAAGTGTTCTGATGACTCAAAAGTGATCGGAGAAGCTATCCTTGATGCAATTAAAGACTTCTTGTCCGAAAATCAAATCGCCTGCGAAGAAGAATTGATCGACGTCGACGAAAAAGATGAATTGCAGTAATATATTCCTTGTGACAGTGGAGCCATGGTTTTACTTCCGTGCAGTAAAAATTTACTTTTTCACTTTTCGGTCAAATTCGAAAATTAAAACACTAATCACTAATAGGAAGTGGAAGCCGACGACGACTACGTTGCCGAAGAGTCTGATTAACGGCAGTCAGTAGATTATGTGCCTCCCTCGGGCATGGATATTTGTGACGTCCTAGTTCGTAAGTAGTTCATAAGTAGTTTGTAAGTTTAGGGACTGATGACCCCGTAGTTAAGTCCCATAGACTATACAAACATTTGATTTGATTTCATCTGTCGTAGAAGCAACGAGCAGTCGTTATGGCACAACTTCAACCGAAATGGACCTTGAAAACTTTACGTAAGACGAGATTTGCTGGGATGAAGAGCCAAAGAACTTCTCCAGAAATGGAATGAGAACGTCAAACCTGCAAGAACGCGTTTGGGTAAGTGAAAAAGCATTGACGAAAAAACGTACGAGTGATTCCTCGAAGCGAGACAATGGCGAGTAGGTGAATTTCGTGAAATGTACATCATAATAACAAGGACCTTGCAGCAATGGATAATGAACGCTGTTTCGCCACTCATCTCCAATCAAAGAATTTCTTCTTCACGAGCAGCAAATCATGGACCGATCGATTCAAGAGAGCGCATTTAATACGACAGCTGAAAATTACGAAATTCGTTTTTTTGCAAAGTATTCGCCTCTATAGAAGAAACAGTGGAGAGTACCTCCAACGTGGTAAACGTGTACTTAATGTTCAATGTGCAATGTTGAAATGTTTGCTAAACTTAAGGGACTTACCTGCGGGTTTATCAGTCCCTAAACTTACAAACTACTTACGAATTACCTTATAGTAAAGACGACAGAGACATCCATGCCCGAGGGGGGGATTCGAACCCCCGAACGTAGTGGCCCTGCAGACTGTGACTGGCGTGCCGCAGACCGCTCGGCCACTGCAGCCGGCGTGTACTTAATCCATTGGGCTACGATGCTATGCTTGGAATAGACGCTAAGTTACCAGTATATCTAGCGCACGACGAATACTTAAAAATCTCGAAAACTTGGGCGAAGTCAGATATAGCACTTTTACCAGATACTGATGAGAAGTCCCCCAACAATATATCTAAGAACCATCAAAATCGAAGGCGGCGACTTATGGTGTCACTTTGTTAGTCAAGATGTGCCAGAAATTCCCTTTTTTTTTTTTTTTTTTTTTTTTTTTTTTTTTTTTTTTTTTTTTTTTTTGTATAATTCTGTTCAGCATCTCCACATTATTTACCTGATCTACCTATCCAATCTTCAGAATTTATCTGTGGCACCATATTTTATTAGTTTTATCAGCACTATGCCCGAATTCCTAATTTTCCACGTTTCAAATTCTTTCAGAAAGGTCTTCGTAACATTTTAAGTAATTATGGATTACAACAAATTTCGCTAACAGATAGCTTTTCTTCCCACAGCCCTTCTGCATTTTATATTTTCTTTACTTAGGCCATCAGAACTTATTTTACTACCAGATAACAATTCATCTATTTTTCTTTACGAAATCTAATTTTGTGAAAATTCTTCGGGGTATGAGACCGCGTTGTCATTTTTATAAGATCTACCGACATTACGGCCACTGTTGCAGGCACAGACCCAGATGAATGCCGCCTGCAACAGCGGTCGAAACGTCGGTAGATTTTATATAAAAGACGACGCGGTCTCATACCCCGAACAACTTTATTGACAGTGACCACTGCCGCGAAAGCCTATACTTGCATGGAATCTACATCCTTCAGCCTCGACTGAGTTTAATAGACTACATTCCACTATCCTAGTTTTACTGTGGTTAATGTTCGTCTTATAACCTCCTTTCAAGACAGTGGCCATTCCGTTCAGTTGTTCTTATAGGTTCTTCGCTGTCTGTGACAGAATTACAATGTTATCAGCAAACAGCAGAGTTTTTATTTTTGTTCCCTGACTTTAATTCGGTAGGACACTGTGTACACATTAACAAATTCGAAAGTTTTCGACAGAAAGCTATAAGAACACCACTTGTCATGTAAAAATGTATCACCTAAATTAATAATAAAATTTCGTAGTAGAAGTAGAAAAGAAAAAAAAATCAAAAAACTTTAGGGAATTAAAATGTTCGCACTTGTCGAGAATCGAACACAGGATCTTCCACTAGAAAACTATTATTATAACAAACTCGTATTAGAAAACTTCGATTCATGGAATTGATGCTGGGAAACAGTACTTTTCGTGCTACCCAAAATACACTGCCAAATCAAACAAATAAGGCAAGTTTCATCTCCAAAATGGCGTCTGCTCGATTCGACATGTGCAGCCGGAGGCACGAAATCTCCGCCTCCGGAACAACCGCCCGTTTCCAGCACTAGTTGGGATACACGCTCCGTGTGCCGACGGTCTTACGGGTGCTACGTTTTCCCATCAGAACGCTCCCCACCAGCTGTGGGACAGCCGTGCAATCAGCATGAGCCGCAGGTGGGCCGGAGAACTCACGGGCACTCTGCTACCGCCGGTCAGCCAGTGCTGCGGTAAGCGCGGCCGCCAGCAGCCGTGACCGCTGGAGCAGAGGTCCGCGCTAAGTGTAAGCAGCCACGCCCCCTTGCCTCGCCTAGCCTAAGGGGCGTAAAGAAACCCGCCATTACGGTCATGTTTGGGGCGGCGCGTGCCTGTCTAACCGCTCATTTATCTGCCCTTTGCGGTCGAGCAGCAGCTAGGTAAGTCACATCTGGCACGTAAATTTGAAGATGCCAGACGATGTTATCGATGGAAAATTTGCTGAGCCTACCACGATCGGCCTTGTAGATTCACAGCTTCGCAAGCTGTGCTAACAGAGCTTGCACATGGTCAGCATGTCAAACAGCTTACATTGCCTTATAGGAGTAGCGGTTTTACTGCACAACTGGTCGCTATTTTCGGGGTCTTGAACATCACAGATCCTGATCTGGGGAGTCTAAGATATTAGTAGTGTCTCCCTGATTGGCTTGAGCACTGCTTTTCCAAAAAACACTTTGCTGTGATTAATTCAGGACTCTGTGTTCGCCGGCCGCGGTGGCCGAGGAGACTGAGGCGCTTCAGTCACGGTCTGCACGGCCACTACGGTCGGGGGTTCGAATCCCCCTTCGGGCATGGATATTTGTGCCGTCTTTAGTATAAGGTAGTTCGTAAGTAGTTTGTAAGTTTAGGGACTGATGACCCCGTAGTTAAGTCCCATAAGCTTAACAAACATTTGAACACTGTGTTCAGTCTTGGCAAAATCTGCCTGCTCTGTGGCCTTCGTTTGGACTCCTAGCCACATGGGCATCTCAGGGAACGAACGCGTTGATCTGCTGGCCAAGCAAGTTACTATCTCAAACCACTTGGAAATTAGTCTTGAAGATAGGGATCTCCAACTGGAGCTCAATCGCAAGGTACTTGGGCTATGGAATTTCGTGTAGTCAAGCTCTCTACGACCGCGAGGAGTTAGTTGCCCTTTGTCGCCTGCGTATTGGTCACACACAGTTGACGCGCGGCCACCTTCTCCCCGTTAGGAGGACCCGCCACAGTACCGATAGACGCTTTCTTGACAGTGGTCCAAATCCTGTTGGACCACTGCCTGCCTTGCAGCAGTCTTTTAATCTTGCAGCTGTGCTTTCTTTCATGCTTGGAGGCGATGCCTCTGTGGCTAACTATGTTTTAAGTGTTATTTGTGCAGCTGGTTTTTATCGTTCTATTCAGATGTGGATCCGTTAGCCTGATATCTCAGGCCCCCACCCCTCCAAACTTTTTAACTTGTCACTCTTATGGTGTATATTCTGTGTTTTAACTGGAGGTTTTTAATATGTGTAGGGTGGCTGGCTCAGCCTTTATTATCTTGTGATCATCCCGCCTTGGTATCTTACAATAAGGTTCTCTTTCAGTTCATTACTTGGTCTCTTCCTTTTGTAGTTTCTCTTTTGTCTTTTGTGTCGTTGTCGCTCTGTACACCTTGGGGGTTTCCTCCCATAGTGTGGAGAGCCATATTTTATTTTTATGTATTTGGCAGTGCCGACATAGCTAGGAATAGCGGACTGACAACCAGTAGTTCAGTCCCATTAAACCCACAAGAACAACAACTTCTAACGTCTGACTGTCCATCGCGAGTTATCGGCAGTGTTTGGTGCTCTTCGCGAGTACGAGCCCTCTGTAGCACCACTGAGTCTCCGTCGCCAGTTTCAGGCGGTTTTAGAGTCGTTCTGTGGCACGGGAGTCGTGTACACGGATGGTTCTGTGGTCGACGGCCGTACTGGCTATGCATACGTCCACGGTGAGCATTTCGAACAGCAATCACTGCCCTGTGGAAGTAGCGTGTTCACTGCGGAACTGGTTGCCATCTGTCGGGCACTTGAACATCTCAGAGGGTGCCCTGGGGAGTCTCTGGTCAACTGTTCTGACTCAGTGGCTTGCAAGCCCTCGCCAAATGTTTCCCGAAACACCCTTTAGTGCAATCCATCCAGGAGTCTGTTTCCAGGCTTGTTCGGTCAGGTCGCTCGGTGGTCTTTGTTTGGACCCCACGCCACATCGGCATTCCTGGAAGCGAACGTGTGGATCAGCTGGCTAAGCAGACTACTTCCTCCGGTCCATTGGCTATTGGTCTTGTTGTTGTTGTTGTTGGTTGTTTAAGGGGGACAAAACTGCAATGGTTATCAGTCCCCCATTCCATCTCTAGGCGTCAAAAGCAAATCCAAACACAAAAAAGATAATACGCCTAGAGTTTAAAATAGCGAAGTGGGAGAGGAGTCCCACTAGTCCATAAAACATCAAGAATCACAAGACTAAACAAAAGATGGTTACACAAAGACAACTTACAACAAAGAAACCGATAGCCGTGGTTGACCGTCCATAAGAATAAAAAAGGAAAAGTCAACCACTCGGTTTCACAAAGAAATCTCCAGTTAGAGAGAACGATAAAATCCCCCTGCTCGAATAAAACGTAAAACGGTATCTGACATTTGGCATCGTCACCTAAAACTTCCGATAAAACAGCAGGGAGGTTAAAATGTCTCCGCAAGGTGACTAAAAGGGGGCAGTCCAACAATATGTGGACGACTGTCTAATTGGAGCCACACCGACATTGGGCTGGGTCCTCACCCCGAAGGAGATGTCCATGGGTGAGCCACGTATGCCCAATGCGGAGGCGACATAAAACCACTGAGTCCCGTCGTGAACCGCGCATGGAGGAGCGCCATGCAACCGTCGTTTCCTTGACCACCCGGAGCTTGTTGGGCGCGTGCAGGCTACGCCACTCAGTATCCCAAAGCTGACGTACTTTCTGGCGCAACAATGAACGGAGATCAGAAGCCGGGAGGCCGATCTCTAGGCAGGACATACCTACAGCCTGCTTGGCAAGCCTGTCAACACGTTCATTGCCCGGGATACCAACATGACCCGGAGACCAGATGAACACCACCGATCGCCCGGACCGTGTAATGGCATAAAGTGTCTCCTGAACGGCCAACACCAGGGTAGACCGTGGGTAACACTGCTCCAGAGCTCGGTGGCTGCTCAGGGAGTCGCTGCAAACAACAAAAGACTCGCCTGAGCAAGACTGGATATGCACAAGAGCTCTGTGAATGGCCACCAGCTCTGCAGTGTAGACACTGCAGCCATTCGGCAGAGAGTGCTGTTCCACATGGTCACCGTGTGTATAGGCAAATCCAACACGGTCATCCACCATTGAGCCATCGGTGTAGATCAGGTCATAACCACGGAACTCCGCTATGACAGCCGAGAACTGACGGCGGAGCGCCTCCAGTGGTACTGAGTCTTTGGGCCCATGGGCCAAGTCCAGCCGAATAGACGGCCTTGTCAAACACCATGGAGGTGTATGCACCTGGACCCCATATGGACACGGAAGGGGCAAAGACTCAAGTTCCAGGAGGAGGGACCAAACTCTATAGGCTATCGTATGACCTGACCTGGGGCGTCGCTGTTGGTGAGGGACGACCACATTAGAAAAAAGAAAACGACGGTTTGGGTGGCCTGGGGAGCAATACACGTTCGCTGCATAAGCTGCGAGCAGGTGTTGGCGGCGGATCCCCAAAGGTGGGATCCCAGCCTCCACTAGTAAACTGTTCACCGGGCTGGTGCGGAAAGCGCCCGTCGCAATGCGGACCCCACAGTTGTGAATGGGGTCCAGGAGATGCAGTGCCGAAGGTGCCGCAGACCCATAGGCAATGCACCCAAAATCGAGACGGGACTGCACCAGCGCCGTGTAAAGCCGCAACAGTGTCGAGCGATCAGCACCCCAGGTCGTATGACCCAGGTGGCGGAGAAGGTTGAGATGGCGCCAGCACTTCCTTTTCAGCTGACGAATGTGGGGGAGCCATGTCAGCCGGGCGTCAAAGACCAGTCCTAAAAAACGGTGAGTTTCCACTACCGTAAATGGTTCGTCATTCAGATAAAGTTCAGGGTGTGGGTGGACGGTCCGACGCCGACAGAAGTGCATCACTCTGGTCTTGGAGGCAGAAAACTGAAAGCCATGGGTAAGCGCCCAGTTCTGCGCCTTCCGAATAGCACCTTGCAACCTGCGCTCGGCAACTTGGGTGCTGGAGGAACTAAAAGAGAGACAAAAGTCGTCAGCATAAAGAGAGGGGGACACCGACGATCCAACCGCTGCAGCTAAACCGTTGATGGCGATTAAAAATAATGGGACGCTTAAAACGGAACCCTGAGGAACCCCATTTTCCTGGACATGAGAGGAGCTCAGAGAAGCACCAATTTGAACACGAAAGGTACGGACGGCTAAAAAATTCTGAATAAAAATCGGTAGGGAGCCCCGGAGGCCCCAGTCATATAAAGTGTTGAGGATGTGGCGTCGCCAGGTTGTATCATATGCTTTGTGCATATCGAAGAAGACGGCAACGAGGTGTTGGCGCCGGGAAAAGGCTGTGCGGATTGCAGACTCGAGGCACACCAGATTATCGGTGGTAGATCGACCCTGGCGAAAACCGCCCTGGCATGGAGCCAATAATCCACGAGTCTCAAGAATCCAACACAACCGCCGACTAACCATCCGCTCCAACAGTTTGCAGGGAACGTTAGTCAGGTTAATGGGCCGATAGCTATCCAAGTTCAGAGGATGTTTGTCGGGTTTAAGTACGGGGATGATGATACTCTCCTGCCACTGTGACGGGAAAACACCATCACACCAAATGCGGTTATAGACCGCAAGTAGGGCCCTCCGACTATCTGCTGAGAGATGTTTCAACATCTGGCTATGGATGCTATCGGGCCCTGGCGCCATGTCTGGACATTGTCGAAGAGCACTGAGGAGCTCCCACTCAGTGAAAGGACTGTTGTAGGATTTAGAGCGGCGGGTACGAAAGGAGAGGTGCTGGCGTTCTACCCGCTCCTTCAATGTACGGAAGGCCGGTGGATAGTTTGCAGAGGCAAAGGCGCGAGCATAATGCTCGGCAAACATCTCTGCAAGAGTGGCCGGGTCCGTACATAGGACTCCATTTGTGGAGATCGCAGGGATTCCCGATGTAGTCTGTATTCCCTGTAGCCGCCTGATCTTACTCCAGACCTGCGAGGCTGAGGTGCCTGTCCCAATGGTGGAAACATACCTCTCCCAGCACTCCCGTTTCCGTCTTCTTATAAGCTGGCGAGCACGAGCGCGAAGCCGTTTAAAATTGATTAGGTGCTCCTGAGAGGGGTGCCGTTTGTATCGCTGTAAGGCCCGCCTGCGGTCTTTAATGGCCTCAGCGATCTCCGGCGACCACCACGGCACTGTCTTACGCCGTGGGCACCCTGTGGAGCATGGAATTGCAGCTTTTGCAGCAGAAACAATGGTGTGAGTGACGCCCTCGACCACCACATCGATGGAATCGAGTGGGGGAGGTTGAACAATAGCAGTGGATGTGTAATCTTCCCAGTTAGCCCTGCCTAAAGCCCACCTAGGGGGGCGTTCTGGGCACTGACGTTGTGGGAGTGACAGAAAAAGCGGAAAATGGTCACTGCCACACAGGTCGTCGTGGGCTCTCCAGTGGACAGATGGTGGAAGGCTGTGGCTGCAGATCGATAAATCAATGGCCGAGAATGTGCCATGTGCCACACTAAAGTGTGTGGGGGCACCAGTATTTAATAGGCAGAGGTCGAGTTGAGAAAGTAAAGACTCGACTACTCTGCCTCGGCCAGAAAGCGAAGTACTACCCCACAACGGGTTATGGGCATTGAAGTCGCCCAATAAGAAGAAAGGCAGGGGTAGTTACGATATAAGTGCAGCCAAATCATTCAAAGAGAGGTCACCATCTGGAGGGAGATAAAGACTGCAGACAGTAAATTCCTGTGTTGTCCTTACCCTGACAGCCACTGCTTCGAATGGTGTATGAAGGGGCACGGATTCACTATAAACAGAAGTAAGGACATACAGACACACACCACCTGAGACCCTGTTATACGAGCTGCGGTTACAGTAATATCCCCTGTAGCCACGAAGGGTTGGGGTCCGCATTGCTGGAAACCAAGTTTCCTGTAAGGCAATGCAGAAAGCAGGTGTTATGCTCAAAAGGTGTCGTAGCTCAGCCAGGTGGGGGAAGAAACCGCCGCAGTTCCACTGGAGGATGAAGCTGTCCGATAACTGAGAAAACATGAAAGGTAAGAGGGAAGATTACAACTCGGCGTCACTCAAATCTGCTGACTGCTGTTTTCCGGCTCGGCATCCATTAGTTCTGGGATGTCCCCGACAGCAAGGTCGTCCGGGGACGCCAGAATCTCCACCTCGTCCCCAGAGGTCGAGGTGGAGTGGGACGGTGGCATGGGAGCCACCATGGTACCTTGCAACTCTTCACTTTCCACTTTTTTCCTCCGATCCTTCTTGCCCCTCGGGGGCTTCGCCGGCGGGGCTGGCTTCTCAGACTCAGCCGCAGGGACTGAGGAGGAGCATGAGGCCCTGCATCCAGCAGCCTTCGGTGTAGCCTGCTGCTGGCGTGTGTCGGCAACGACACTGGCGGAACCCTCGAAAGGGAGTGTCCCGAGGGACGCCTTCCGAACGAGGGGTGCCGGAGAGGGCTTTTCTTTCTCCGGCAGAAGGGTGGAGGTTGCTCCCGAGACAATTACCTTGGGAGCAGAAGAAGGAAGGGAGCCCCCAACCATCTTGGGGGCAGGTGAAGGCTTACGGCCCTGAGGGCCCACAGAAGAGGAAGTACTACAAAACACCCGTGTCGCCAAAGAAGACGTGACTGTCGCAAAAGAGGTGGTCATGCTAACTGGGTGTAGGCGCTCATACTTCTTTTTAGCCTCAGTATACGTCAACCGGTCCATAGTCTTATATTCGACGATTTTCCGTTCCTTGTGGAGAATAGGGCATTGCGACGAGCAGGGAGGATGCTCCAGGCCACAGTTCACACAGATAGGCGGCGGAGTGCATGGGGCGTCCGGGTGGGCTGGACGTCCACAATCCCGGCAAGTGGCGCTGGAAGGGCAACGGGACGACGTATGCCCAAACTTCCAGCACTGGAAGCATCGCATAGGAGGAGGGATATAGGGTTTCACATCACACCGGTAGCACATCACCTTCACCTTTTCAGGCAGTGTATCGCCTTCAAAGGCTACGATGAAGGCACGAGTGACAACCCTATTTTCTTTCGACCCACGATGGACGCGCCGGACGAAGTGAACACCTCGCCGCTCGAGGTTGGCGCGCAGCTCCTCATCAGACTGTAAGAGCAGATCACGATGAAAGACAATGCCCTGGACCAGATTAAGAGACTTATGTGGCGTAATGTTGACTGCAACATCTCCCAGCTTATCGCAAGCAAGCAACGCCCGCGACTGGGCAGGGGATGTAGTGTGAATTAACACAGACCCATTGCGAATCTTGGAGAGGGACTCCACGTCTCCAAACTTCTCCTCCAGGTGGTCAACAAAGAACTGAGGCTTCACTGTAGTAAATGTCTCCCCATCAGTCCTTGTACAAACTAAATATCTCGGTGAATACGGCCCATTTCTGTCTTCAGCCCTGCGTTCCTCCCAGGGCGTGGCCAAGGAAGGGAACGACTTGGGGTCATATGATGTAGCATTAAACTTACCACGCTTTGAGACGGTGGGTATACGTCCACCAACGTAATCTTTAGCTCGCTTCATTGTGTTCCCACGAGCAGCTAGGGATCTAAAGGTCCACCCAGACAGAGCCCCGCTTGCCTGGGTAAGCCTTATACAACTGAGGTGCGGCAGGTTCCTCAGAGGTTGCTCGCTAGCGGCTGTTCAACCTCAACAGCCATGCATCTCCTCGGCACATAGCACACCTTGAGATTGAGGTTTTTTTTAGAGAGGTTTGTACCATCCTCGCGACCCGGGCGATTAAGCCAAGATCCCCGGGCTCTGAAACGTACAACGTTCCACCGTCGCGCCGAACGATGGTCGTTGAAGCACGCACAGAGCTTACGGTGTAGCGGACTGTTGGCGCGACACAGCCCACAGCTCAGGACCCCGGGTTCGCCAAACCCGTAAGCAAACTAATGCTGAGCCCCTGAGGGGGCTATTGGTCTTCCGGAGAGCGATCTCCGACTGGATTTCCATCGGAGGATCCTTGGCCTGTGGAATTCCGAGTGGGCTGACTCCGCTCAATCCAACAAGCTTCGTGCAGTGAAGCTCTCTACGGTTCCATGGAAGTCCTCACAGCGGTCGTCTCGTAGGGAATCGGTTGTTCTCTGTCGCCTACGAATCGGCCACACATGGCTGACACATGGCTACCTTCTTCGGCGGGAGGACGCACCACAGTGTGACTGTGGCGCCCCGTTGACAGTGGTCCACGTCCTGGAGGACTGTCCACTTTTAGTTGCTTTGCGACAATCTTTTAATCTACCAGATGCGCTTTCTTTTATGTTAGGAGACGATGCTGCTAGGGTCGATCGTGTTTTAGGTTTTATTCGCGCAACTGGCTTTTATGGGTCTATTTAGAGGTGGGGCCTATAGCCCGACCTGTCGGGCTTCACCCCGTCCAGAACAATAGGCCGCTGTCATTTTACGGTTTATGACTTGTTTTCCCATTAAGGATTTTAAAGTGTGCAGAGTGGCTGGCTCATCCTGTATTACTTTGTGGTCAGCCAGCCACACGCTTCTGCAGCCTTGTTTTAGTTTTCTGTCTATTTTGTCAACTCCTGTCTTGTTCATTGTTATGTCATCATTTTACCAGTGACTGTCTCTCTGTACCCGGAGTATACTGGACTTCGAGTACTATGCGACGAAAAGGAAACTTTTAACAGTTCACTCCTAGCTGGGAACAGGGGACTGATAACACAGCAGTTGAGTCCCCTTTAAACACCCAACACCCAACAACAACAACAACAACAACAACAACAACAACAACGAGTACGAGCGGTTGTTCAAATGTTCAAATGTTCAAAAGTTTGTAAAGCTTATGGGACTTAACTGTGGGGTCATCAGTCCCTAAAGTTACAAACTACTCATAAACTAAATTATACCAAAGACAACACAAACATCCATACCAGAGGGAGAATTCGAACCCCCGTTGGGGAACGACCTTCCACTTCGGAGCATAGTGCCCCAATACGACCGTGGTCGCGTGGTGCCTGGCACGGCAGCAGAACTGCCCGCAGTGTCCGCGGGCAACTCACGCGCCCACCCCTGGCTTAAGGCATGTTTCCAGGATGTTTTTTTTTTTTTTTTTCACTCTGCGGCGGAGTGTGCGACGTATGAAACTTCCTGACAGATTAAAACTGCGTCCGCGGTGCGTCACTCGGTTTTAATCTACTACTAAGGTTCATACGGCGCAGAATGCGCTGCAGAGTGAGAATATCATACGACACCAGCATTACTTATATTAACTCGTGCACAGCACGTTACATAGGGAGAAGACTTGCATTCATGCTATGGGCCACGCAAAGCTCACTATCTTGTCACTCGTTGATCATGCCGGGGCAGTAACAGTAGAAAGCAAACGGAAAGCCGAACCGCAGGAGGACCGCACAAATTTCCCATCATTCGATCAACACACTTACTCCCAAATGGAGGACATAGTAATAGTTATTTTCGGTGTAGAGAAGCAGCTGAAAGAGCAAAATACAAAAAAAAAGTCTTCTGTTCCTAGTTCGGTTTTACAAAGAGAATTCTGAGGCATTGGCTCCTTACTTAGCTTGCATTTATCGCGAATATTTAATTCAGCGCAAAGTTACTAGTGATTGGAAAAGGCGCAGCGGACTCCCTTTTATAAGAAAGGTAAAAGAACTGACCCACAAAATTACAGGCCAATATCGTTGACATCAGTTTCCTGTAGAATTTTGAAGCATATTCTCATTTCGAATTTATTTACTTTTTTTTTACAATTACAATAACAATTAGGTCTGTTACCTGGATAACTAAAACAGACCTTTACAATCAATTATTATACATTACAAATTGTTTGGTTGTTAGTAATAAGTTAATGACAACTCTTAAGTATAATTCCCACCTCTTAGCAAGCCTCCTGAAGGGAGGCCAGTACCCATCCCTACGACGTGGACGTGGGCGGGGCCTACTTACTAACGTAACCACTGCTACTCATATTAATTTATTAGATTGTTACATTTACAAAACAAAGTAAATTACACTACTTCTACTAGTGGTGCTCTGATTTACATTATCCATCTCCTTCGCACCACTGGATTTCCAGTCTAAATTGGATTTGGAAGGTAGCGAGGCGGCCAACACCAGAGAACTTATTCCAGTGACTTCTCCCTTATACCTTGCTCACGCCAAGGCGGGGAAGTCGTCCAGCTCTTCACTCCTTGCCTCAACTAATATAGCAAATTTCGTTGAGACGGAAAAACTTCTTTCTATGAACCAGCATGGGCTTAGGAAACAATGTTCATGTGAAACTCAGCTTGCCCTTTTCTCACATGACATCTAGCGAGCCATGGATGAAGGGCAACAGGTGGATTGTGTTTTTCTCGACTTGAAATAGGCGTTCGACGCGATGCCACACTGCAGACTACTAACGAAGATACGAGCATATCCAGTAGGTTCACAGATTTGTGACTGACTGGAAGACTTCTTAAGTAATAGAACGCAGTTCGTTGTTCTCGACGGAGTGTATTCATCAGAGATAATTTTATCGTCAGGTGTGACCCAGGGGAGTGTTATAGGACCGCTGTTATTTACTATATATGTAAATGATATGATGGATAGAGTAACTTGTAATTTGTGGCTGTTTGCTCATGATTCTGTGGTGTATGAAACGATGTCGTTTTTAATTGACTGTAATAGCATACACCCCCATGAACCACTGCCGAGGTGGGGTGGCTTGCGTGCCTCAACGATACAGATAGCCATACCGTTGTTGAAACCACAGCGGAGTTCAGGAGTATAAATGAGTACAGGATTATAAATACAAAATCAGTTGGGGGTATCACAGGAGTATGACTGATAATGAATAAGAAAATAGGAATGCGGGTAAACTACTATGAGCAACACAGTGACTGCATTATCATCGTCAAGATAGATAAGAAGCCAACACCGACAACAGTGGTACAGGTTTATATGCCAACTAACTCTGCCGCTGATGAGGAGATTGAAGAAATGTATGAGTTAAAGGGAATTATTCAGATAATTAAGGAAGAGGAAAACTTTATTGTGATGAGTGACTCAAATTCGGTAGTAGGAAAAGGAAGAGAAGGAAAAATAGGTGATATGGACTGGGCAGGAGGAATGAAAGAGGAAGTCGCCTGTAAGAATTTAGCATGAAACATGATTTAATCTTAACAAAAACCTGTTTTAAGAATGACAAAAGAAAGTTGTATTCGTGGAAGAGACCTGGAAGTAATCAGATAGATTTTATAAGGGTAAAATATAGATTCCGGAACCAGGTTGTAAACTGTAAGACATACCCAGGGGCAGATATAGACGCTGGCCATAACTTATTGGTCGTGAACTGTAGGCTGAAACTGAAAAAACTGCAAAAAGGTAGAAAAATAAGGAGATTGGACTTGGATAAATTGAGGGCACCTGAAATTCTTAATAATTTCAAAGGGAGCTTTAGGCAACAATTGGCAGAAACGGGGGAAAATAAAACAGTAGAAAAGGAATATGTAGCATTGAGAGATGAAATAGTGAAGGCAGCAGAGGAAAAAATAGGTAGAAAGGCAAGACAGGAAATACTAAATTTAATTGATGAAAGGAGAAAATGGAGTACAGACGACTAAGAAATGAGATTGACAGGAAGTGCAAAATGGCTAAGCAGGAGTGGCTAGAAGCCAAATGCTAATCTGTAGAAGAATTATAAGAAGGGGAAAAGTAGGTACTTTCTACAGGAAAATAAAAAAGACATTTGGGGACAAGAAACAGCTCTACGAATATCTAGAACTCAGATGGAAAACCAGTTTTCAGCGAAGAAGGGAAAGCTGAAAAGTGGAAAGATTACATAGACGAGCTCTACAAAGAAAATGAACTTAGAGACAATGTTGTAGGAAGGGAAGATGAAGTAGATCAAAATGAATTAGGAGATACTATACACAGAGATGAATTTGACAGAGCCCTGAAAGACCTAGATCGGAACAAGGCTCTGGGAGTAGATGACATTCCCTCAGAGCTATTAAAGCCTCTAGGAGAGCCAGCCATGACAAAACTATTTCACCTGGTGTGTCAGATCTATGAGACAGACGAAATACCCTCAGACTTTAAGAAAAATGTAATAATGCCCATTCCAAAGAAATCAGGCGCAGACAGGTGTGAAAATTACAGAACCATCAGTTTGATAAGCCATGGTTGCAAAATTTTAACACGAATTATCTACAGGAGAATGGAAAAGCTGGTAGAAGCTGACGTCGGGGAAGATCAGTTTGGATACAGGAGGAACGTAGGAACCCGGGAGGCAATACTATCTTTACGACTTATCTTAGAAGATAGATTAAGGAAAGGCAAACCTACATTTTTAGCTTTTGTAGATTTGGAGAAAGTTTTGAAAATGTTGACTGGAATACACTCTTTCAAAATCTGAAGTCAGAAGGGGTGAAATACAGGGAAAGGAGAGTTATTTACAACCTGTACAAAAGCCAGTCCGCAATTATTAGACTCGAAGGGCATGAAAGGGAAGCATTACTTGGGAAGGGAGTAAGACAGGGTTGCAGTCTTTCTCCGATGTCCTTCAGTTTGTACATCGAGAAGCCGGTGAAGAAAAGCAAGGAAAAATTTGGAATGGGGATTAAAGTTCGGGTGAAGAAATAAAAACATTGCGTTTTGCTGATGACATTGTAATTCTGTCAGAGGCAGCAAATGACCTGGATGAGCAGTTGAATGGCATGGACACATTGTTGAAGAGAGCATACAAAATGAACAATAACAAGAGCAAAACAAAGATAATACAATGCAGTCTTAGAAAATCAGATGATGCTGAAGGAATTAGATTAGATAACGAAACAATGAAGGTGGTAGATTAGTTTCGTTACTTGGGTAGTAAAATAATATGACGGTCGCAGTACAGGGGATATAAAATGCAGAATGGCAATGGGAATAAAAGAATTTTTGAAAAAGAGAAATTAGCTAACATGGAATATTAAGTGTTAGGAAATCTTTTCTGAAGGCATTTGTGTGGAGTGTTACTTGTACGGGAGTGCAACATGGACGATAAACAGTGCGGAGAGGAAGAAAATAGGGGCTTTTGAAATGTGGTGCTACAGAAGAATGCTGAAGATTAGGTGGATAGATCGCATAACTAATGGAGAGGTACTGAACAGAATTGATGAGAAGAGGAATTTTTGGCATACCTTGACTAAGAGAAGGGATCGCTTGGTAGGACACATTCTTAGACATCGAGGAATTGTGTATTTAGCGTTGGAGGGAAGCGAGTGGGGTAAAAATCGCAGAAGGAGACCTAGAAACGCAT
The DNA here is from genome assembly GCA_026315105.1 of Locusta migratoria. Taxonomy (NCBI): domain Eukaryota; kingdom Metazoa; phylum Arthropoda; class Insecta; order Orthoptera; family Acrididae; genus Locusta; species Locusta migratoria. The sequence goes on along the minus strand of CM048744.1, from coordinate 97,848,008 downwards.
ATGGTAAGCAGAATCAAATGGATATGGGTTGCTGTTCTTATGAGGAGATGAAAAGGCTTGCTAGAATAGAGTAGGGTGGAGAGCTGCATCAAACCTGTCTCCGGACTGAAGACCATAACAACAGCATACAGGATGACTTAGACAAAATTTCTAGTCGGTGTGAAGAATGGCAGCTAACTCTAAATGTAGAAAAAACTAAGGTGATGCGCATGAGTAGCAAAACAGTCCCATAATGTTCGAATACAGTATTAGTAGTGATATTCTTGATGCACTTAGGCGTAACATTGCACAGTGATATGAAAAGGATCGAACAATTAAGGACAGTTGTGAGTAAGGCGGACAGCCGACTTCGGTTTATTGGGAGAATTTTGGGAAATAGGACCTCGTATAAAACACTTGTACGACCACATCTCGAGTTTTGCTGAAGTGTATACGACCCGCAGCAGATCATTTTAAAGAAAGACATAGAAGCAGTTCAGAGCTTTCTTTACTGGTCGGTTCGACCAAAGCGCGAATGTCACGGAAATGCTCCGGGAACGCAAATGGGGATCGCTGGAGGAAAGACGATGTACTTCTCATGAATTTCTCCTGAGGAAATTTAGAAGGCCACAATTTGAAGCTGAGTGTAGAACAATCTTCCTGCAGACTATCTACATTTCGCATAATGATCACAACGAGAAGAGATATTAGGGCTCGTACGGAGGCACGTAGATATTATTTTTTTCGCTCGTTCTGTTTGGGAGTGGAATAGGAAATGAAATGCCTAGTAGTGGTGTAGTGTACCCTCCATCGCGCACTTTTCGGTGGATTTCGGAGTTGTATGTAGTTGTATATCTTTGTTGGAAGAAGTTGCTTACGCGAAGGAAAGAGATTGCACCCTCTGCCTGAATACAGGAAAAGTGAGTCGTTGCGTTTTGTTTGTCAGTGAACAGGGAGATGTATTACTTTATAAATACCGATTAAGCGTAGTATAGAATACCATAGAACTTCCGTTTAGTGGATGATGCAAAGTGATTCTTGACGTGCATAATAAGCAAAGCAACCCGATGGCCAGGCACGTGTTCGCGGCGTTGCAGTTTACCAAACTTGGCCGCGGATTCAGCGAGAGGACGGTGTTGTAGGCACGCAGCTTTGCGGCAGCCAATGTTTGCAGGGCGAGGTGACAGGTGACAGCCTGCGACACGGTAAACACGGCCGCGGCAAAGCGCCCCCCCCCCCCCCCCTGTGCGCGCCGCAAAAGCACCGCCTGATCGACGGCAAACATCAGCCGCGGTGTTCCTAGTGATGCGACGTGACGTGACGTGACGTGATATGGTTACTGGCAGTAGGACACCTCAATATAGTAGAATACGCATTTTTTGTTTCTTCGCGTCGTCGCGAGACGGCAACACAGGGCAATCAGTATGCTTTCAGCATGGTGGCTGTGTAGGTTCGAATTGTTTCAACTGTTCAGAAAATTGTTTTGTTTCTCTGCGGAGGCTATAATCCATAAAGTAATGATAATACGAGGTGTGTTAGAAAAGTAATGAGATTGGCAACACTGTGGAAGATCTGGCAACGTTGTGTCTACCGGCCGATGCTAAATCTAATTGTTCATCCCTTCCACTTCCTCAGTCCGAGTTTCAACTCCGTACAGTTAACACATTAGTTTTCACAGCGCCATTAGTAAAGTTGTTTTCATTGTACGTCACACAAATGGAGCATAGGAATTTAGAACAACGTTGTGCAATAAAGTTTTGTGTTAAACTTGGTGAATCCGCGAGTGTGACTTTTGAAAAGTTGAAACAGGCCTATGGGGAACAGTGCTTATCGAGGGCACAAGTTTTCTGCTGGCACAAATCATTTTTGGAAGGCCGAGAACACGTTGAAGATGAACCTCGCTCAGGGAGACCTTAGACTTCTAAAACTGACGAAAACATTCATCGTGTCATGGCTCTTGTGAGATCAGACCGTCGTTTACCAATAAGGATGATCAGTGAACAGCTAAATTTAAACACTTTCACCGTGCATCAAATTGTGACAGATGATTTGAACATGCGAAAGGTTTGTGCCAAATTGGTACCGAAAAATCTCAAAACTGAACAGAAGGACATTCGAAAAAACGTGTGCGTTGATCTTCTTGAGAGGATTGTTAATGACCAAGAATTCTCCAATTGTGTGATCACTGGTGATGAATCCTGGATATTTGAGTACGATCCTGAAACAAAGCCGCAAAGTAAAGAATGGCACAGTCCGTCATCTCCTCGGCCAAAGAAATGTCGAATGAGCAAGTCAAAGATAAAGACCATGCTGATTTGTTTTTTTGACAGGAAGGGTATCGTGCACAAAGAATTTCTTCCACCAGGACAACTGTCAACCAAGTGTTTTATAAAAGTGTCCTTGAAATGTTGAGGAAAGAGTGATCCGTGTGAGACCAGAAATTGCAGACAAGTGGATGCTTCACCATGACAATGCTCCATGTCACACGGCCATTTGCATCCGTGAATTTTTGACCTCAAAACGCATTACTGTTGTTCCTCAACCCCCCTATTCACCTGATTTGAGTCCTTGTCAATTTTTCCTCTTCCCGAAATTGAAACATGTCCTAAAAGGACGTCATTTTGAAACTCTGGAGAACATTCAAAAGACAGTGAACGACCATTTAAAAGCCATAGCAATTGAAGACTTCCAGCGCTGCTACCAAGACTGGGAACGACGACTCCACCGATGTGTAGCTCCCCAATGGAACTACTTTGAAGGGGATAACATTGTTGTGTGAAAATTAAAAAACTTTGGTTAGTATGAAATCAGTCTCATTACTTTTCTCACGCACCTCGTAAACTGTAATCATGAAAAATAGACTCCAATAAGTATTTCAAAACTATACATAGTGGATTAAATAATTTGTAATTACGCGCGATTTCAACACATTATAAAATGCAGGTATAAATACTTGTGTTTTAGCGAAGGGTCCGATGCAACAACTTCTGTTACCGAATTTATTTGTATATGTATTGTCTATAACAAATATTATCAACATACAAACTAAAAAATATTACTTTTAAATGTGCATACTGTTTTTAATTATTCCAGTGGCTCATATGGCTCGTATTGTAAACCATGTTGGAAACTATTGCAATGTTAAAATGCACGAACTTGTGTGAGTCTACGTCATAGCTATGTTGTAGATCACTAGCTATGTGTCTTATCTCCAAATCGGACTCTTCTTATTCGCCTACTGGAGGCAAACGGTTCTTGATGATCTAATTAGGTGTTTCATGCCGTAAGTCGTAACTGAAAACCATTTTAAACACGTACGTTATTCGTATTAACTTATTAAAATAACTAATGTTTAGTTTTATTTTGAAAACAGCCAATTTGAAAAACAGAGCGGATGGTTGGTAACCATTGAATTTTACAGCAATAACAACTATTTCAAGTGATACATTTCTCTCTTATTCATAAATATTTTATTGAAACCTAGTTTATGCTGGTAATGTAATTTCATAGCTTGTGTATTAAAAAAAAGGATTTTATATGAATTTTTGAAAGTATTTCGTTTTGTAACTGATACCGTGACGGGTGAGAGGTACGCAGATATGTTACAATTTCGCATCATCCCCAGTCTGGCTGATAAACACTTGCTGGAACGTACGATTTTAATGCAGGATGGCGCTCAACCCAACATTGCTAGATGCGTGAAAGATTTATTGCGCGCGTCGTTTGGTGATGATCGTGTGCTCAGCTGCCACTTTCGTCATGCTTGGCCTCCCAGATCCCCAAATCCCCTGACCTCAGTCCGTGCTTTGGGGTTACCTGAAGTCGCAAGTGTATCGTGGTCGACGCACATCTCTAGGGACGCTGAAACACATCCGACACCAATGCCTCACCATATCTCCGGACATGCTTTACAGTGCTGTTCACAACATTATTCCTTGACTACAGTTGTTGTTGAGGAATGATGGTGAACATGTTGAACATTTCCTGTAAGGAACATCATCTTTCCTTTGTCTTAATTTGTCTTGCTAATTACTGCTTTTCTGATCAGATGAAGGACCTCCTGTCGGACATTTTTTGAACTTTTTTCCCCTAATAAAACCCCATGTCATTCCAAGTATGTATGTCAATTTTTACCTCTCTATCTACATTAGTGTCTTTTTCTTCAAAATCATTCTTCACCGTATCTGAGTATTTTCTTCTTGATCTACCTCGACTCCTCTTACCCTGCGCTGCCCAGCTCATGATCAGTGTTCCGTATGGCAGAGAGAGAAAATATCTACAGTCTCTCAAAAATGTACCTACGTTTTCCCTACTTTCTCCCTACCATCTCATTAATGCCCCTACATCAGGGTCGTAGCCAGGATTTGGGTCTGGGAGGGGCTGAATCCAGGTGTCCGGCCAGCAGAGGTTAATCAATTCATTAATATGACATGTTACAATTTTGAAAAACTTTAAAATGAATATTTGGCATCATGCTTCACTTGCTAGATATGTTTTTCCAGTGACTGATCGTTACTGATTGATGGAGTCAAGTGTAGATTATGCCGCGAATTCCAAGTGCTCTGTTACAAGAGCATTACTGATTTATCGATCGGCATTAAATAGTTTCCCCAAATATGCCGCTAATTCCGAGTGCACTGTTACACGAGGATAACTGATTTATTGACCGCACAAGGATACCATCAAGACAGTATCAACCATAGCGTAGGAATAGCAGTAATTATATAGTTCACAGTCAGCACAAAAAAAGAAGTCCGTCACTCTACATGATTCGATTTTCAAAGAGTAATGCAACGTTGACAACGAATATTTAGCGCTTTGTTCATTATAACGTTGGCAGTCGCAAATGTTGTAGTTTTTTCTTGTCAGCACCTTCTCATTTACAAGTACTAACTATTATCTCGTCCTGACGTAAATAAATAAGTCTAGTCAAGGTAATAAAACGTCTTTCGTTCATGCAAACAATGAATTTTCCTTGTGCTGACATTTTCTAACACTATTTCCAAACCGACACTCCAGTCCACTGACATGCATTGAAATAATCATATTTCGCATCAATTTTAATGTGTTTTACACTAAGTTTTTAAATTAATATTGTTCACTACTGTGGTATCCGCTCCCACGCCGCCGCCGACCGGCAACTCAGCAGCTGGCGCCACGCCAAGTAGACGGCCTGCAGCGCAAGCCACACAAGGAAGTAAGGCGCGCAGACCCAAGGCTCGCCGACCGGCCGCACGGTACAGTTCGACTGGACCGCTAGAGGGCTAGTGTTGCGAGTTGGAAGCGAGTCTACACTAGACGTCCACGGCGTCAACGCCTGGCTCACACTCGAACTACCAGAACCAAATATAGGCGGCCGCACCTGCCTAAGCAACCCAGTGTACTCTCGCCTTCGCCTGTGATACCTTCGCTTATTGTTTATTGACGTGCCGAACGTAGTGCTACGAGGACTTCAATAGTGAGCTGCCACTTCCGGCTCTAGATTCCTGGGGCATTTCCACGAGATTTGGCGTGCCGTACCAAGGAAGACCTACCGACGTATGACTTGTCTAAACTGTGCGTTTGTGAAAGTGCTGTGTAAATAAATTGTTGGAAGCTTGGATTTTGTTTTTATTGTGTTATCATTATAACACAATGAACAGAAAACAACTATGCCGTCTAAAATATCATTGGCTGCTTCAAACTTTGATCGGCTTCATTCCCATATGCTGACAACTGTTCTACTGCCAATATTACCCGCTAGGCCTGTGTCGGCGATTGTAAAATTTTACCAAAGTACCTACGCGTTGGGGACTTTTATATGAAAACTTCATACATGATTTTGATGCTTAAAAGTACCTACGTTTAGAGAAATGGCCCACGTCTGGCAACACGTCTCATGAGTCTCTTAGGTAACCTTGCTTCTTCCATGTGTGTAACACGACACCACCATCTCAGCCTGTTCGGTCTAACTGCTTCATCTATGGCAGGCATGGGCAACATTTCCGCCCGCGGGCGGTGTACACTAGTTGACCGCCCCAGCCGCGACCGTGTGTCGCTACTGCCAAATCGAATTTTTCAAAGATTAGATTAGATTAATACTTGTTCCATAGATAATATATACGACATTTCATAATGATGTGGAACGTGTGAGTTTATTAAATGTTGTCTATACTTGACAGTCAATATTTTAAGGATTTTTTAGTTTAATTTTTTATATTTTTTTAAAGTTTTATCTAAAAATTCATCAACATTGTAGGAGGAGTCGCCATTGAGAAATTCCTTTAATTTCTTTTTAAATACTAGTTAGCTATCTGTCAGACTTTTGATGCTACTTGGTAAGTGACTTTTGTGGCAGCATAATTCACCCCTTTCTGAGCCAAAGTTAGATTTAACCTTGAATAGTGAATATCACCCTTTCTCTTAGTGTTGTAGCTATGCACACTGATATTACTTTTGAATTGGTCGGATTGTTAATAACAAATTTCATGAGTGAATATATATATTGTGAAGCTACAGTGAGTATCCCTAGATCCCTAAATAAATGTCTGCAGGATGCTCTTGGGTGGGCTCCAGCAGTTATTCTGATTATACGCTCCTGTGCAATGAATACTCTTTTACTCAATGTTGAATTGCCCCAGAATATGATCCCATATCAAAGCAGTGAATGAAAATAGGCGTATAAGCTAATTTACTGAGATGCATATCATCAAATTTTGCAATGACTCTGATAGTATAAGTAGCTGAACTCAGACGTTTCAAGAGATCTTCAATATGTTTCTTCCAATTCAGTCCCTCATCAATGCAAACAACTAAAAATTTTGAATATTCTACCTTAGCTACAGATTTATGTTCAAAGTCTAAATTTATTAATGGTGTCATGCCATTAACTGTATGAAACTGTATATACTGGGTTTTATCAAAGTTTAATGAGAGTCCATTTGTAGAGAACCACTTAATAACTTTCTGGAAGATATCATTTACCGTTTCATCAGTTAATTCCTGTTCGTCAGGTGTGATAGATATACTTGTATCATCAGCAAAAAGTAGTAGCTTAGCATCTTATCTAGCAAAAAGTACTAGCTAGCATGTTTGTAAATCTATCGGACCAAACTGCGTGGTCATCAGTCCGTAGCTTACAAACTACTTAAACTAAGGTTAACTAGCCTAAGGACAAACGCATACACCCATGCCCCAGGGAGGACTCGAACCTCCGACGGTGCCTTAGACTGCTCGGCTACTCCACCGCGCTGCGCTAGTGCTCCACACGCCGCTGCGCACAGCGCGCAGGGCAGGGGCGCGGCAAGCACGGGCATGGCGAGGCCGTCCGTTCTGCGGGGCGGTGATTGGCCATGCCTGATCTACGGTGTTCATTCCCAGTTTTTCTTTGATTTCCTTATTATGGACACCCTCCTGCCATTGTTCCCTTCTATTAGTACCTGCATTCATGGCTCCGTCAAACAGGGAGCGGGCAGCACGCTTGGGCAGAACGGGCTGTTGTCTGCCGCGTTCCACAGCAGTCACACAGTACTCGGGCAGCGCTCGGCGTTCCAGCAGTTGACTGGCAATTGTAGTGCGTGAGTCAGCCGTGGAGCGTGTAAACATGATCAGTAGTTCAGGTGAAGACGAATTTCTACTTCTACTCACGGTTGCGTCAAAGAAGCGAAGAAAATGGGTACATGAATTAATACGAAATGAGAAGAATATGCTAAATTTCATCGTTTTTGTAAAGAACTGTAAAATTGTGTGCCGGAACCGGGACTCGAACCCAGGGGCTCAGCATTATGCGAACTGCTCCGCAACGGCAAATTACAGTGCCTCTTAAACAACGGTGCACCCACACATTTTAGTATAGCACATGGCACATATTCTGCTATTGACCTATCTGTATGCAGCCCAGGCCTGCTCCCACATTTGAGTTGGAGGGTCCACGACGACCTTTGCGGGAGTGACCATTTCCCATTCTTCTGTCACTCCAGCACTTTGAACCTGCAGCCATCCAGATGGTGTCTACATCGAGCAGACTGGCGGCGTTACACCTAGGCTGCTGTGGCTTCTGTTTCATTACCACGTGATATTGATACGGCAGTCCAACAGGTCACAGCTGTTATAGTTTCAGCTGCAGAGGAGACCGTTCCAATCATCACTGGCTCCCCTCAGCGCAAGATCGTGCCCTGGTGGACGCCCGAGATTGCTGAGGCCATTCGGGACCGTCAGCGAGCACTACAACGCCACCGGCGCCACCCTACACTTGACAATCTGATAGCCTTTAAAAGGCTCAGGGCCCGAGCCCGACGACTTATCCAGCAAAGTAAACAGGACTGTTGGGAGCGGTACGTTGCCTCTATAGGCTCTCGTGCCTCCCCTTCTCGTGTCTGGTCTCAGGTACGGCGCCTCTATGGATACCGCCCACCAGCGGGAATCCCATCTCTGACCATCGATGGAACTCTCTGTACTGACCCGGCCGTTATTGCTGAGTGCATGGCAGAGCATTATGCGAACTGCTCCGCAACGGCAAATTACAGTGCCACCTTCCGCTCCCTTAAACAACGGGTGGAGCGAAATCCTCTATCTTTCCACACACGTCGCCGGGAACCGTACAATTCTCCATTTACGGAATGGGAGTTTACCACTGCTCTTGCTGCATGCCCCGATACCTCTCCGGGACCAGACCGCATACATGGCCAGTTCGTCCGTCACCTGTCAGCGGACTATCATCAGAAATTGCTCGCCTTATTTAATAGGATCTGGACAGGGGGTGTTTTCCCATCCCAGTGGAGGGATAGTATTATTATCCCTGTTATGAAACCGGGAGCAGATCCGCTGGCAGTTGACAGTTACCGCCCCATCAGCTTAACAAATGTCTTATGTAAGTTGCTTGAGCGTATGGTGAGTCGCCGTCTTATGTGGGTCCTTGAAGATCGGAGTCTGCTGACCCCACAACAGGGGGGCTTCCGCCAGGGACGCTCCACTATCGACAATTTAGTGTCATTGGAGTCGGCCATCCGTACAGCCTTCTCTAGACGTGAGCACTTAGTTGCGGTCTTTTTTGACCTCCGGCGGGCATATGACACAACATGGCGCCACCATATTCTTCTTACATTGTATGACTGGGGCTTACGGGGTCCACTCCCAATTTTTATCAAGAATTTCCTCTCGCTGCGCACTTTTAGGGTTAGAGTTGGTACCTCCTTCAGCTCACGCCGAGTCCTGGAGAACGGCGTCCCACAGGGCTCCGTTCTCAGCGTACCGCTCTTTTTAGTTGCAATAAACGGTCTAGCTGCAGCAGTGGGGTCATCGGTTTGTTGTTCCTTATACGCCGATGACTTTTGCTTATTCTACAGCTCTCCTAGCATTGGTGTCGCAGAAAGGCGTCTTCAGGGAGCCATCCGAAGGGCACAGTCATGGGCCACGACACATGGCTTTACGTTCTCAGCATCTAAAACCCGGGTGATGCACTTTTGTCGTCGTTGGGCAGTTCACCCTGACCCAGAACTGTACCTCGCTGCTGACCAGCTTCATGTTGCAGAAAGCCATAGGTTCCTCGGCTTGCTGTTTGACAACCGACTGACTTGGGGGCCACACCTTCGTCAGCTGAAGCAGAAGTGCTGGCGGCACCTAAGTATATTGTGATGTCTCAGCCACACCGCCTGGGGACCTGACCGTCGAACCCTCATGTGCCTCTTTACGGCGCTCATCCAATCACGCCTGGCTTATGGGAGCCAGGTGTATTACTCTGCATCACCTTCAGCACTGAGCATCTTGGATCCTATTCTTAATGGTGGTGTCCGCTTAGCAACAGGAGCATTCCGTACCAGCCCTGTGCCTAGCCTCCTTGCCGAAGCTGGCATCCCTCCCTTGAGGTACCGCCAGCAACAGTTGCTAGCCTCCTACATTGTCCATGTCCACGCCACGCCTCACCATCCAAATCGCAGGTTATTGTTTGCAAATACTGACCTTCCCTCTCCGCAACGTCGACCCAGATCGGGTCTTCCAGTCGCGGTCCGGATACGTTCTCTTCTTTCTTCACTTGAGTCTTTTCCTCTCCGTCCTGCATTCTCTTGCCTATCTAATATCCCTCCTTGGACCATCCCTCGCCTCCAGCTTCACCTGCAACTATTCTGCGATCCGAAGGCGTCGATTCCACCACACTTACTCAGACACCAGTTTCTGGACATACTTAGCAAATTCCGTGATGCAGACGTCATATACACTGATGGCTCCCAGGTAGACGGCAGAGTGGGTTACGCCTATGTTCATGGCGACCACACTGAACAGCACTCCCTGCCCCCTGGCTGTACTGTCTTTACGGCAGAGCTAATCGCAATAAATCGTGCACTCGACCATCTCAGAGCCCCTCAGGGGCTCAGCATTAATTTGCTGGGTACGGGCTTGGCGAACCCGGGGTCCTGAGCCGTGGGCTGTGTTGCGCCAACAGTCCACTACACCGTAAGCTCTGTGCGTGCCTCAACGACCATCGTTCGGCGCGACGGTGGAACGTTGTACGTTTCAGAGCCCGGGGATCTTGGCTTAATCACTTGGGTCGCGAGGACGGTACAAACCTCTATAAAAAAAACCTCAATCTCAAGGTGTGCTACGAGCCGAGGAGATGCATGGCTGTTGAGGTTGAACAGCCACTAGCGAGCAACCTCTGAGGAACCTGCCGCACCTCAGTTGTATAAGGCTTACCCAGGCAAGCGGGGCTCTGCCTGGGTGGACCTTTAGTTCCCTAGCTGCTCGTGGGACGAACATGAACCGAGCAAATAAAAGCGTGGCTGGTCGCGAAAACGGCGTCTCTAAGCGTGGTAATACAGAGTATAACGCCTCTACCTATGACCCTAAGACGTTTCCGTCCCTTGCCACCCCATGGGAGGAACGAAGGGCACTTAGTAGATCTGAGCCATACTCACCTCAATATCTGGTCTGTGAGCGTACAGATGGCGAATCCTTCACTTCTACAAAGCCCCAGTTTTTTGTTGACACAATAGAAGACAAGTTCGGTGAAGTAGCAACATTTTCTAAGATGAGGAGTGGGGCCGTTCTGTTACAGGCGGCGTCCTCGGCCCAGTCGCGGGCACTACTTGCCTGCGACAGGCTGGGTGATATCCCGGTGCGTGTCACGCCCCACAAATCATTAAATATGGTCCAAGGTCTTATGTATCATCGCGATCTTTTGTCCCAGACCGATGACGAGCTGCGAGCGTACCTGCAGCGACGAGGTGTCCACTTCAACCGGCGGGTGTACAGGGGTCCTAAAGAAAGTAGGGTTGCCACCGGTGCTTTTATCTTGGCCTTCAAAGGCGATACACTGCCTGAGAAGGTTAAGGTAGTGGTCTACCAGTATGAAGTCAAGCCCTACGTCCCCCCTCCTATGCGGTGTTTCCAGTGCTGGAAGTTCGGGCACATGTCGTCCTGATGTACTTCCAGCCCAACATGCAGGGAATGTGGGCGGCCACCTCACCCAGACGCCCCATGCACCCAACCTCCGCTATGTGTGAACTGTGGGCAACATCACCCGCCATGCTCGCCGAACTGCTCTGTATTACATCGGGAACGGAAAATTATGGAGATAAAGACCTTGGACCGGCTGACCTTCTATGAGGTACTTAAGAAATACGAGCGGCTACACCCTGTCCGTATGGAAACGTCCTTTGCCACAGTTACAGCAGCCTCCTTGAGACCAGTGAAACCACCAGTATTGTCTCCTCCTGTGGGCCCTAAGGGCCGTCAATCTTCCGTGACGGGTTGAGGGCCCGTCTCCATCTCTCGCTCCCTCGACCCCTGTGGGAGCAACTTCTCCCCCACCATCAGGGACATCTGTCCCCACTCCCCATCCGGAGAAGAAACAATCTTCCCCGGCCCCTCTTGCTCGGAAGGGGTCCCTCGGGACACTCCCTTCCGAGGATTCTCAGAGTGCGCCAGGGGATCCTAGCCAATGGCTGAAGGATCCAACAACAGATGACCGAAGGGCTTCCAGCTCTTCGACAGTCCCTGATGTCGCTTCTGGGAAGTCCTCCCAGCCCTTACCACCAAAGGGCCAGCGGGAGAGAACTAAGAAGACCAAAAAGAAGAAAGACAAGACTAAAGACCCTTCAGTGGCTCGAAAGGAGCGCTGGCTCACATCCTTGGCCACTGAAGACGAGGTGGAGATCCTTACGTCCCCTGAGGATCTCGCCTTCCTAGGATCGCCAGAACCCATGGTTCTCGATCCTTCGGATTCTGTGGAATTGGCAGCAGGTGCCCCTGCTGAATGACCGTTTCATCTCTTAAATTATGGCTATTCAGCAGACTACAAACGAAATCTTGCAGCGGAATTGCGGCGTATTTTTCCGCCATCTGGCAGAGCTGCGACAATTACTCTGCCACTTCACTGCGATCTGTCTAGCCATGCAGGAAACATGGTTCCCCGTTGACAGGACCCCAGCCCTCCGAGGCTATCGGGGCTATTTTAAAAACCGAACCATCTACGACAGGGTTTCGGGCGGCGTCTGTGTTTTTGTCCACGCCTCTGTCCCCAGTGCTGTTGTGCCTCTTCAAACGTCTCTAGAGGCAGTCGCTGTTAGACTCCAGGTAGTGCAAGATTTTACCGTCTGCTCTGTCTACCTTCCACCTGATGAGGCCATCTCTCCCACAGACCTCGCAGCCTTGGTCGCCCAACTTCCCCCACCCTTTCTTCTTTTGGGGGACTTCAACACCCACCACCCCCTGTGGGGTGGCACGCAGACCTCGGCCCGGGGTAGGGATGTTGAGTCTCTCCTGTCAGAGCAGAATCTCTGCCTTCTTAACACCGTTGCTCCTACCCACTTTAGCACAGCACATGGTACGTATTCTGCCATAGACCTGTCTGTCTGCCGCCCTAGCCTCCTTCCACATCTCACCTTGAGGGTCCATGACGACCTGTGTGGCAGCGATCATTTCCCGATCTTCCTGTCGCTCCCACAGTGTTCGCCTGCCGACCATCCGCCTCGCTGGTCCCTCCGTAGGGCTGACTGGTCACCTTATTCTTCAGATGCTGTGATTTCCTCTCCGCTTCCAGCAGATGTTGATGCCGCCGTTCAGCAGGTCACAGAGGCCATCGTTACTGCAGTCGAGAATTCTGTTCCCACCACACCGGTTCGCTACATCGTCCATCGGTGCCCTGGTGGACATCGGAGATTGCTGAGGCCATCCGGGAACGTCGGCGAGCACTACAGCGCCACCGACGTCACCCTTCCGTCGAACATCTTGTAGCATTCAAGCGCCTCCGGGCACGGGCCCGGCGACTGATACAAGATAGTAAGAGAGCCTCGAGGGAGAAGTATGCCGCGTCCATTGGTTCTCGCGATTCTCCTTCCAAGGTGTGGTCGCAAGTTCGACGCCTCTATGGGCACCGCCCACCGGCGGGAATTCCGTGCCTCAGCGTACAGGGTATGCTGTGTACTGACCCTGTCGCTGTCGCTGAGCACCTGGCAGATAGTTTTGAACGTGCATCGGAGACTGCTGCCTATAGTGCAGATTTTCGTGCCATTAAAGAGCGAGCAGAGAGCCAGCAGATTTCATTTCAAACACGACGTCGTGAATCATATGACGTGCCATTTACTGAGTGGGAGTTTGAAAGTGCCCTTGCTGCATGCCCGGATACCTCCCCTCGACCCGATCGCATTTACAGCCAGTTCCTCCGACACCTATCAGCGGATGCCAAGAGCCAACTTCTCGTCCTGTTTAATCGCGTATGGCTTGAGGGTGTTTTTCCGTCCTCCTGGCGGGATAGCATTATCATTCCGGTGATTAAGCCTGGGGCAGATCCGCAGGTGGCTGATAGTTACCGCCCGATCAGCCTCACCAACGTTCCATGCAAGCTTCTCGAACGGTTGGTGAGTCGGAGGCTCATGTGGATCCTCGAGGACCGAGGACTCTTGGCGCCTCAACAGGGTGGGTTCCGTCAAGGCCGCTCCGCTATCGATAATCTCGTGTCACTAGAGTCGGCCATTCGTACAGCATTTTCTCGCCATGAACACCTGATTGCCGTCTTCTTTGACCTGCGGAAAGCGTACGACACCACCTGGCGCTATCATATCCTGTCTACACTGTACGATTGGGGCTTACGGGGTCCACTTCCTACATTCATAAAGAACTTCCTGGCGTCGCGTTCTTTTCGTGTTCGTGTTGGTTCTTGTTTCAGCTAACCTCATTGTCAAGAGAACGGAGTCCCACAAGGTTTCGTTCTTAGTGTTCCTTTATTCTTAATCGCCATAAACGGTCTCGCTGCGGCTGCTGGGTCATCGGTTTCTACTTCCTTGTATGCCGATTACTTCTGCATGTATTACAGCTCCTCCAGCATTGGCGTAGCTGAACGGTGGTTGCAGATCGCAATTCGGAAGGCACAGTCGTGGGCGTTTGCCCACGGTTTTCAATTTTCTGCATCCAAAACTCGTGTGATGCATTTCTGTTGATGTCGGGCAGTACACCCGGAACCCGAACTTTACTTAGCTAGCGACCTGCTACAAGTCGAAGAGACGCACAGATTCTTAGGTATGGTGTTTGATGACCGTCTAACCTGGGTGCCGCACCTACGCCAGTTAAAACAAAAGTGCTGGCGACACCTAAACATCCTGCGCTGTCTCAGCCACACTGTTTGGGGAGCCTCACGCCCAACGCTCTTACAACTTTATAAGGCCCTCATTCAGTCGCGCCTAGACTATGGCAGCATAGTCTACGATTCGGCTGCGCCGTCAGTGCTGCAGGCGATAGACCCAATTCTACACTGTGGTGTTCGTTTGGCGACAGGGGCTTTTCGCACTAGCCCTGTGACAAGCCTCCTAGTCGAAGCTGGAATCCTCCCACTGCGGTTCCGCAGGCAATACCTGCTGGCTTCATATGTTGCCCATGTTCAGGCCTCGCCCCTCCATCCAAACCGCCGACTCATTTTTCCAGACTCTGTGGTCCCTATTCCTCCACGACGGCCTAGGTCGGGTTACCCGATCTCAGTCCGTGCTCGTTCCCTTCTTTCGTCCCTCGCATCCTCTCCACTCCCTACCATGTTCCACTATTCCTTTCGAAACCCTCCTTGGTCTATTCCTCGATTGTAGCTCCGTCTGGATCTGTCCCGTACGTCGAAGGACTCAGTTTCCGCTAGACATCTCCGTCACCAGTTTCTACAACTCCTAGACTCGTTCCATGCCGCAAAACCCGTCTACACAGATGGTTCCGTAGTAGATGGCCATGCTGGGTATGCGTTTCTTCATGACCACCATGTGGAACAGCATTCTCTGCCAGGTGAGAGTTCCATTTTTTCTGCCGAACTGGTCGCCATTCTAAGGGCTCTGCAACACCTAAAAGCGTGCCCCAGGGGGTCATTTGTCATCTGCTCTGACTCCCTGAGTGGCTTACAAGCGATCGACCAGTGTTTTTCTCGCCAACCATTGGTACGGTCGATCCAAGATACTGTTCACTCTCTAAGCCGATCTGGCCGTTCTGTGGTCTTTGTGTGGACCCCGGGCCACGTCGGCATCCCAGGGAATGAACAAGTAGATCGCTTAGCCAAGCAGGCCACTATGGAACCACCCCTAAGTATTGGCGTCATGGGGCCTGATCTAAAATTGGTGTTGCACCGGAAGGTGCGCAAGGCTTGGAGCGCCGAGTGGGCTATGGCGAATGTGGCAAACAAGCTTCGGGCAGTGAAGACGTCCACAGCCCTGTGGAAGTCTTCACTGCGGCCGATCCGCCGAGAGGCGGTTGTCCTTTGCCGCCTCCGTATTGGACACACGTGGTTGACGCACGGGTATCTCCTTCGCTGTGAGTCCCCACCCGTGTGTCGATGTGGTGTCGTAATGACAGTGGCCCATCTTTTGTTGGACTGTACGATTTTAGCCAATCTGCGGCACTCTTTTAATCTTCCAGACGCACTACCCTTAGTTTTAGGTGACGACGCCTCTATGGCTAACACAGTTTTAAGTTTTATCCGCGCTGCTGGTTTTTATGATTCTATCTAACCGTGGGTGCTGTGGCCTGATATCTTAGGCCACCACCAACCCAGCTTTTTATATTTTCGCGCCCTTAGGGGTTTTTAGTGTGTGCAGTGTGGCTGGCTCATCCTGTTTTTTTCTTTTTGATCAGCCAGCCAAGGTACTCTGGTATCCAGTTTTATTCGTGACTTTATTTTACTCATTCTGTGTGTCTTCGTTTTGTATTGTCAGTGGCTTGTCTATTGTTAACCTGTCCTTGTGTGCGGTGTCATTTTCCGGGCATTGTTTTATCTTTATTGACAGTTGACTCTCAGCTAGGAACAGGGGACTGATAACCTAGCTGTTTAGTCCCCTTAAAACAACCAACAATAACAACAACCATCTCAGAGAATGCCCCAGGAAGTCATATCCTATCTGTAGTGACTCACTGAGTGCCTTGCACGCTCTCGACCACTGCTTCCCCAAACACCACTTGGTGCGATCCATCCAAGTCACAGTGTTCAGTCTTGGCAAGTCAGGCCGTTCTGTGGCATTCATCTGGACCCCTGGCCACATTGGGATCCCAGGGAACGAA
Organism: Locusta migratoria; assembly: GCA_026315105.1. Lineage (NCBI taxonomy): Eukaryota > Metazoa > Arthropoda > Insecta > Orthoptera > Acrididae > Locusta > Locusta migratoria. The sequence continues at coordinate 97,831,532 of CM048744.1, read as the reverse complement.
CGCGCTGATCAGCTGTCCAAGCAGGCCATCACATGCCAGCGCCTGGATATCGGTACCCCAGAAGGCGATATCCGCTTGGGTCTCCACCGAAAGATCTTAGAGGCCTGGAATTCGGAATGGGCAACAATGAGTATGCCCAATAAGCTCCGCGGAATCAAGCCCACGACAGCAGCTTGGAAGACTTCCCTAAGGCCTTTTCGAAGGGACTCAGTCGTTCTCTGTCGCCTGCGTATAGGCCATACGTGGCTAACGCACGGCCACCTCTTACGCCGAGAGGAACCTCCACAATGCCATTGTGGCGCTGTGTTGACTGTAGTCCACATCTTGTTGGACTGTCCACTTTTAGCTGCATTGCGGCAATCTTTTAACCTGCCTCCTGCGCTCTCTTTGATTTTAGCTGACGACGCCTCTATGGCTGACTGTGTTTTAGGTTTTATTCGCACAGCGGGCTTTTATCAGAAGCTTTAACGGTGGGTTCGTATGCCTGATCTTCAGGCATACACCGCTTATAGTTTTAATCTGTTATCACTTTTGTCTTGTCAGTCCCTTTTCTGACTGGCAGTTGTATAGTATGTGCAGAATGGCTGGCTCATCCATTATTATCCTAGTGATCAGCCAGCCAACAACATCTGCTGTGATTTTTAGTTGATTATTAGTCCCACCACTACAGTGGTTCCCTTTCGCTTTTTATGTTGCAAATATGACCAACACTGTCTTCCTGTACGTCTTCTGTACTAGTTGCAGGGTGCTTATTTTAATCATCCATGAAATCCTGTGATCTCTTAGCTGGGAACAGGGGACTGATGACCACGCAGTTTAGTCCCCTTTAAACACCCAACACCAACCAACCAACCAGAAAATAAATTTTCTTGTTAAAATAAACTAATTCTACTTTTTCTACGTCTGGGTGTTTTTTGGTGTAGCATTCCTTGTACAACCATTAATTTTTATAACAGCCTTTTTAACCCTGCTAGTTCATTCCATGTCAGCAGTGATCAACGACGACTGTCGTATGACAGTGGCTCACAATGGCTTCGAAATACTTTTAGGGTGTTAGGGACGAATTCTTCAGAGTCAGTGGAATGTGGTCTACGTGAATAAAATTTAAATGAGACGAGATACTTCGAACAACTGCTCAACATCTCGATGGACAGCTCCGCAGGCGGAGGAAGGAGAGATGGAAAAAGTAATATGGTTACCTGACGTAGAAACAATATTTATTTACTTTATCTTTTTCACCAATAGATAGCTTTGAGAAGAAATAAAATTATTCCAGATAGAGATGCATAGTGTGGGTCTGAATAATTTCCAACAGAATGTTTACTATTCTTGTACTAGTACACGCGCCTATTACTTCAACAATGTTGGAACTCTAAATTGGTCCTGACTCTCTTGTCTAAAATACCCATTATTGTTCTTATCTAGTGTCATCTAGGGGAGGTGCTTCACGTAGCAGGTGTAAAATTTAAGGATCCCGAAGTCGTATACAAACTGAACAGAAAAGAGACATCAGTTATGAACCCCTCAGGGGCTCAGCATTAATTTGCTGAGTACGGGCTTGGCGAACCCGGGGTCCTGAGCCGTGGGCTGTGTCGCGCCAACAGTCCGCTACACCATAAGCTCTGTGCGTGCCTCAACGACCATCGTTCGGCGCGACGGTGGAACGTTGTACGTTTCAGAGCCCGGGGATCTTGGCTTAATCGCCCAGGTCGCGAGGACGGTACAAACCTCTATAAAAAAAACCTCAATCTCAAGGTGTGCTACGTGCCGAGGAGATGCATGGCTGTTGAGGTTGAACAGCCGCTAGCGAACAACCTCTGAGGAGCCTGCCGCACCTCAGTTGTATAAGGCTTACCCAGGCAAGCGGGGCTCTGCCTGGGTGGACCTGTTTTCCCTAGCTGCTCGTGGGACCAGGATGAAACGAGCAAACAACAGCGTCGCCATACGCAAACCTGGCGTCTCAAAGCGTGTTAAAACTGAATATAATGCAACGACTTATGACCCTAAGACTTTCCCTTCCCTTGGTACCCCATGGGAGGAACGTCGGGCAAGAAACCAGGGTGAGGCTTATGCCCCTGAATATCTCGTTTGTACCCGCACTGATGGGGACTCTTTTAAGACGACTAAGCCCTTGTTCTTTGTTGAAAACTTGGAGGACAAGTATGGTGAGGTGGAAGGCATGTCGAAAATGCGCTCTGGGTCGGTGTTAATAACGACGTCATCCCCAGCCCAGTCACGGGCATTGCTTGCCTGTGACAGGCTGGGTGATGTTTCCGTTAGCATAACACCACACAAAACCTTAAATATGGTGCAGGGAATAATATTCCATAAAGACCTTTTGTTGCAGTCAGACGACGAACTGCGTGCGAACTTAGAACGGCGGGGTGTCCATTTTATTCGCCGAATCCATAGGGGTCCGAAGGACAACAGTGTTGCCACCGGTGCCTTCATCTTGGCTTTTGAGGGCGATTCATTGCCTGAGAAGGTCAAGGTGATGGTCTACCGGTGCGACGTCACGCCCTACGTTCCTCCCCCTATGCGTTGTTTCAAATGCTGGAGGTTTGGGCATATGTCCTCCTGATGTGATGCCAACCCTACATGTCGGGAGTGTGGACGTGCTGTACATCCAAACGTCCCCTGCACCCCTCCTCCAGTATGTGTTAATTGTGGCCAAAATCACTCCCCTTGTTCACCTGTCTGCACAGTTCTGCACCAGGAAAGGAAAATAATGGAATATAAGACCTGCGATCGACTGACTTACACAGAGGCGAAGAGAAAATATCAAAAGCTCCACCCTGTGCGCCTGGTTAACACCTATGCCACGGCAGCCTCGTCATCGTCTGCAGTGCCTCTTCTACCATCTGTTGCGCCTATGCCAGTGGGCTCTCAGGCCCACTCAACTGTCCCTGCTCCCTTGCCAGCTGGGGGCACTTCCTCTTCGGTGGCTCCCACTCCTGTTGCAGTGGGAGCATCCACCCCTCAAACATCGGGGACACTGGTCCCCACCTCCCAGCCGGAGAAGGTGAATCCTTCTCCAGCTCCTCTCGCCCGGAAGGGGTCCCTTGGGACACCCCCTTCCGAGGCTTCTCAGGGTGTCTCAGAGGATCCTGCCCAAAGGCCTACGGATCCCAAACCTGCTGGTCGAAGGGTTTCTCGCTCTTCTTCCACTCCCAGCGCCACTTCCGAGAAGCCCTCCAGCCCCTCAGATCGAAGGGGCAGCGAGAGGGACGTGTCAAGAAGACAAAGAAGAAGGACTCTTTAGTGGCTCGAAAGCCGCATCTACCCTCATCTTCTGCTTCAGAAGATGAGTTAGAGATCCTAACCTCACCTGCGGATCTCGCCCTCATCGACTCCCCAGAGCCGATGATCTTGGACTCGGTCGGTTCAAAATCGGCTGTAACTGGTGAAACGTCGAAGTAACCATTTTCTTTTATCTTTTTGATCATGGCATTTAATGACAATAGCATAATCCTCCAGTGGAATTGCGGTGGATTTTTTCCCCGCTTAGCTGAGTTACGCCAACTCCTCAGCACTTCACCTGCGTTTTACATTGCCCTGCAAGAAACTTGGTTTCCCGTGAATCGCACCCCTGCCTTACGTGGCTATCGGGGTTATTATAGGAACCGCACAGACGGTGACAGGGCGTCAGGTGGCGTATGCATTTACGTCCTTACCTCTGTCAACAGCTCAGCTGTTCCACTACGAACGCCTTTGGAAGCTGTAGCTGTCAGGGTAAGAACTGCAGTGGACATTACTCTCTGCAACGTCTACCTTCCTCCTGACGGTGAAGTACCTCAACATCTCCTGGCTACACTGATAGCGCAATTACCCCCGCCTTTTGTGTTATTGGGTGATTTCAACGCCCATAACCCATTGTGGGGTGGTACAGTGACTACTGGCCATGTTAGAGATGTCGAGTCCTTGATCTCTCAACTCGACCTCTGCCTTTTAAACAACGGTGCCCCCACGCATTTTAGCGTGGCGTATGGTACTTACTCGGCCATCGATCTTTCTGTGTGTAGCCCTAGCCTGTTCCCTTTAATCCACTGGAGTGTCCACGATGATTTGTGTGGTAGTGACCACTTCCCGATTTTCTTGTCACTACCCCGACATCGGGCCCCAGAACGCCCGCCCTGATGGGCGTTAAATAAGGCTGACTGGGACGCTTTTACTTCTGCTGCCATCATTGGTTCTCCTCCACTCTCCAACATAGATGCGGTAATTGACAGCGCTACCTCAACCATTCTTTCTGCAGCTGATGGTGCAATCCCTCGCTCTTCCGGATCAGCCCGGCGGCGAACAGTGCCTTGGTGGTCCCCGGAGATTGCTGAGGCGATTAGAGAGCGCAGGCGAGCTCTGCAGCGCCACAAGCGGCACCCATCTATGGAGAACCTCATTGCTTTTAAACGGCTTCGTGCCCGCGCCCGACGGTTGATTAGACGAGCCAAACAGGAGTGTTGGGAAAGATATGTCTCTACCATTGGATCGCGTACCTCTCCATCCCAGGTGTGGGCGAAGATCAGACGTGTTTATGGCTACCAGTGTCCTCTTAGTGTGCCCGGGATTTCTGTGAATGGAGTAGTTCACACAGATCCAGATGCAGTTGCTGAACTGTTTGCTGAACACTACGCTCAGAGTTCTGCATCTGCGGCCTACTCCAGGGCCTTTCGCGCCCTGAAAGAGCGGGAGGAACGACAGCGCTTATCCTTCCAGACTCGCCGTACTGAACTGTACAATGCTCCATTCAGTGAATGGGAATTTCTCAGTGCCCTGGCACACTGTCCTGACACGGCGCCTGGGCCAGATCGTATCCATAATCAGATGCTGAAACACCTGCCACCTGCGTCTCAGCGTAACGTTCTGGCTATCTTCAACCACATCTGGAGTTCTGGTACGTTCCCTTCACAGTGGCTTGAGAGTCTGATAGTCCCGGTGATCAAACCTGGTCAACATCCACATGAGTTGAACAGTTACCGACCAATCAGCCTCACCAACATTCTTTGCAAATTGCTGGAGCGTATGGTGAGTCGACGATTGTGTTGGCTCCTAGAGTCCAGGGGTCTTCTCACTCCATATCAGGGTGGTTTCCGAAAGGGGCGTTCAGCTGTGGATAACCTGGTTCACCTAGAGTCCGCCATACGGACAGCCTTCTCTCGCCGCCAACACCTGGTGGTAGTTTTCTTCGATTTATCTAAGGCTTATGACAAGACCTGGAGACATCACATCCTTACCACATTACATGGGTGGGGTCTCCGGGGTTCGCTTCCCAATTTTATTCGGAATTTTTTATCTTTTCGTACGTTTCGTGTACGAGTCGGTGCTTCTTGTAGCTCTCTGCAAGTACAGGAGAATGGAGTACCCCAGGGCTCTGTCCTGAGTGTTCCTCTGTTTTTAGTGGCGATAAATGGTCTAGCGGCAGCGGTAGGTTCCTCAGTCTCCACCTCGCTGTATGATGATGACTTCTGCTTATATTTTAGCTCTAGCAGTATGCGTGTTGCTGAACGACAGCTGCAGGGAGCCATACGCAAGGCGCAGAAGTGGGCCCTTGCCCATGGGTTTGAGTTCTCTGCTACCAAGACTTGCGTTATGCACTTCTGCCGGCGTCGGACAGCCCATCCACATCCTGAGCTTTACATCGATGGCCATCTGCTCAATGTGGTGGAAACGCACCGTTTCTTGGGGCTAGTGTTTGACGACCGGCTGACATGGCTTCCTCATATACGTGAGCTCAAGCAGAAATGCTGGAAGCACCTTAATGTCCTTCGCTGCCTCAGTAACACCACTTGGGGCGCAGACCACAGTAGGCTGCTGCAGTGCTACAAGGCGCTTGTTCTGTCCAGACTGGACTACGGCAGTGTTGCCTATGGCTCGGCATCACCTACAGCTCTGCAGTTGTTGGACCCCGTCCATCACTGTGGGGTAAGGCTAGCAACAGGAGCCTTTCGTACAAGTCCTGTGACTAGTCTCCTTGTGGAGGCTGGTGTGCCTTCTCTGCATATCAGGCGACAACAACTGCTTGCGAATTATGTGGCTACTATCTGTGGTTTACCTAACCACCCAAACCACCGTCTACTCTTTCCTCAAACTGATCTCCACCTTCCGCAGAGGCGACCGCGATCAGGGTTGACAATTGGTGTTCGTGTTAGGTCTCTGCTGAGCCAATTGGAGTCTGTTCCTGTCCCCTCTTTACTCCGATACCAGTCGCGTACACCACCATGGTGTATACGACGGCCTCACCTTCGGCTGGAACTGTCACGGTACGCTAAAACTTCAGTCCACCCTAAGACCCTTCGTCGCCACTTCATATCGATTATTGATGGTTTCCGAGGCTCTACGATAGTGTACACAGGCGGCTCGATGGTAGATGGTCATGCTGGTTTTGCCTACACGCTTGCAGGACACAATGAGTTGCGCTCCCTGCCAGACGGCTGCAGTGTTTTCACTGCAGAGTTGGTAGCCATCCACCGCGCACTTCAACATATATGTTCCTGCACCGGGAAGTCATTCGTCATCTGTAGCGACTCCCTGGGCGGTTTACAGGCCATCGACCAGTGTTTCCCGCGCAATCTTCTGATTGTTGCCATACAAGAGTGCTTGTACACCATTGACCAACGAGGGCAGTCAGTGGCATTTCTTTGGACGCCGGGACACGTCGGGATAGACGGCAATGAGCTGGCTGACAGGCTGGCCAAAGAGGCCACCCACAAGCCTGTCCTCAATATAGGCATTCCGTGCGCTGATCTCCGTTCTGCACTACGCCGTAAAGTGCTCGGTTTGTGGGGTAGTGAATGGCGCACCCTACAGGTGCCCAACAAACTGAGGCGTATAAAGGACACTACGAACGTGTGGAGGACCTCTCTGCGGGCCCCTCGCAGAGACTCTGTCGTTCTCTGTCGGCTGCGTATCGGCCATACTTGGCTTACGCACGACCACCTTCTCCGTCGCGAGGATCCTCCCGAGTGTCGATGTGGTGCGCGTCCGACAGTCGCCCACATCGTCTTGGAATGCCCGGACCTAGCAGCGCAGAGAAGGAATTTTAATCTCCCTGACGATTTGAACGTTGTTTTAGCTGACAATGCCTCTATGGCTGCCGCAGTTTTAAATTTTATTCGTGTGAGTGGGTTGTACCGCTCCCTTTGATTTTTAATACTGTGTTCATTATGTGTTTGTTCTTCGTTGCCCTACCGTTTTAGGCAGGTCTTTTTAAATGTGCAAAAGCGGTCAGATGCCCTACTTCCTTGTCTATGGTTACCTGGCCAGAACACTCTGGCATCGTCTTCCCACCTTTCTCTTCTTTTATTGGTTTTTACTTTGGTTCTTTTATTTTTTGACGTAACACCCTTTGCATGGTGAGTTTTAACAAATGGTTTTCTATTGCGTTGTAGTGCTTTTTTATTCTACCCTCTATGGTTGGAACCAGGGACTGATAACCATAGTCGTTGAGTCCCTTTAAAACTCCAACCATCCATCCATCATCCATCAGTTATGAAGGTGGAAAGGCATTTCAGGCCGGCACTGCTTGGGAAGGGAGTATAAGAGGTTTATAGCCTTTCTCCAATATTGATCAGTCTGTACACTGAGCAAGATGTGAAGTAAAGCAAGGAAAAAATTGAAATGGGATTACACATCAGGAAAAAAAACATAAAATAAAAAGCTCGCGGTTTCTCGATGACATTGTCAGAAGCAACAACCTGGAAGACCCAGTGAATGCAATAGGTAGTGCTTTAAAGGAGGGAGAAAGATAGAGGAGCTAAACAAAGGTAATGCAATTGGATTAAAGCAGGCAATTATGAGTGAATTTAGGTTATGAAACTAGACGATAAAGGTGGTATACGAGTTTTGATACATGGGAAGTAAAACATTTAGAATGATAGGAGTAAAAAAATAAGAAATGCGAATAATATTGGGAAGAAAATCATTTCCAAAGAAGAGTAATTTATTGGAATCTTAAGTTACATATTAGGAAGTGATTTATGAAGGCATTTATGTGGTGCAAAACGCGGAAGATAAATAGTGTAGACAATAAGAGATTACAAGCCTTTTAATTGTGCTGCTGCAGACGAAATCTGTACATTAGATGGATAGACAGCGCAACTAATGAAGGGGTACTAAACAGAACAGGGGAGAAGAGAAATTTGTGACGTATCTTTAATAAAAGAGGAGCTCGACAAGTAGGGAACATTCAGAGATATCGCAGAATCGTCAATTTAGCAGTGTAGGGATCTATGAAGGTAAATATCGCAGAGGGAGAGTAACTGACAGATAACAGTAAGCAAGCTCAAATGGATGTGGGACCCATTGTTATTCAGGGATGAAGAGGATTGCACTGGAAAGAGTAGCTGCATGAAACCTGTCTTCGGACTGAAGACCACATCAACAGTAAAAGTTACAAAAATGTAAAAAAAAAAAGTCGCATAACAAAACACATACACACACACACACACACACACACACACACACACACACAGAGAGAGAGAGAGAGAGAGAGAGAGAGAGAGAGAGAGAGAGAGAGAGAGAGAGAGAGAGAGAGGGACGACTCTGATCTTCACCGGGAGCAGCCGCCCAGTCAGTAGCATGATGCCTTAGAACACACGGCCACTCCCACGTGGCTGTAGGACGACGATTTCGTATCCGGATATGATTTCATTACACTTAGACTGTAACGAAAAGAATTAGAAAGAGGCCGCGTCCACTGTCAGCTAATGTTTTGGGCCCCCCAGGGGGCCCACAGCTCTTTTGTGGGTACGTGTGTGGCGCGCACGGGTCCCCGAGCCATTGCGGCCTTCCTTCCTATTTCCCAGGCCGCTTTTCCTCACCCTGGTTCCCTCCCTTCCTAATCCTTTTTCCCACCCTACCCTTCTCCAACCCCGTCTCTAGGTGTTCTCGTGTTGATGGCCCGGCTATTCCCATGGTACTGTTGGTTTGGCAATTGTGTCTTTGTTTGCCGTGTTCACTGATTTCGGCCCAGTTAGGTCCCCATTGTGGTTTGACCTCCACGAAAATTTTCTGATTAAGTGTGAGCCATTTGGGGAAGAACTCCCAACCTAGCCCCTACGGCGCGGATTCCTACCCTTTCCTTCCACATCCCTTCCTCGCCGTAGCCCCCTCCCCCGCTAGGTCACCAGCACGGTAGCCAGTCCGTGTGGTGGGGCTGTTATGTACCCTCATGGTTGAGCCCCCTGAATTGCACAGGGATCACACTGCCGATGCCTGAGCTGTGGCCTCCTCATGAATGCCAAGGAGTCGATGCTTGTCTTTGCGGGGCATCAGGACTCCCGGCAACGGTCATCCTGCCAGGTGGCGTTGCTGTGGCTGGGTGGCGCCCTTGAGGAGAGCCCCTGTTTCGGAGTGGGTGGCATCGGGGCGGACATTCCGCAATGAAGAGGAGACAAGCCTCAGAAAATCCTGGCTCTAAGTCAGGTGTCTCGAAGGTTGGAAGATTTAATTTCAGTAGATACGACCCCAAATCGTTTCCTTCCCTAACTCAATCTTGGGGGGAACGAGGGTCCACAAAGCAGGCTGAGACTTATTCACCTAGATACTTAGTGTGTACCAGACAGGATGGGGAATCTTTCCAGGCAACTAAGCCTTCCTTCTTCGTCGAACACCTCGAAGAAAGGTTTGGCGAAGTTGCCGGAATGTCGAAACTGCGCGACGGTTCGGTCCTAATACAGGCGGAGACCCCTGCTCAATCACGGAGCCTCTTAAAATGTGATCATTTAGGTGAAATTCCTGTCACAGTAACGCCCCACAAGTCCTTAAATAGGGTACAGGGGGTGATATACCATCGAGACCTTTTGCTACAGACAGATGATGAGTTACGCGAGCACCTACAATGACGCGGAATCCATTTTGTCCGGCGCGTATTTAGAGGACCCAAGGATAATAGGGTGGCCACTGGCGCATTTGTCTTGGCCTTTGAGGGTGACAATCTGCCCGAAAAGGTCAAGGTCATGATGTATCGCTGTGACGTCCAGCCATACATCCCCCCTCCAATGCGATGTTTCAAGTGTTGGCGTTTCGGACACATGTCCTCTCGTTGCAACGCTGCTGCAACCTGTCGGGACTGTGGCCGTCCTTCACACCCGGACGCTGCCTGTACTCCTCCTCCTTACTGCGTCAACTGCAGTGGTCACCACTCTCCCTGTTCGCAGGACTGTCCCGCTCTACACAAAGAGCGGAAGATAGTAGAATATAAGACCTTGGACCGGCTAACCTACTCAGAGGCTCGGAGGAAGTACGAAAAGCTGCATCCAGTGACTTTACTTTCTTCATATGCTGCAGCTACATCGATGGCGCCACAACCAGTGGCCACTTCTCGCACTGTTGTAACTCCATCTGTGGGCCCTATGGGCCGCCCCTCCACCTCCACCTCGGCCTCCCAGACATCTGGAGGCACACCATCTTCTGCGGGGCCTATACTGCCCCCCATGTTGGGAGTGGTTACCCCTACTCCCCAGCCAGAAAAGGGTTCACCTTCTCTGGCTTCTTCTTCTGGGAAGGGAACCTGTTCTTCCCTTCCACCTGTGTCACCACCGAAATTAGACTCCAGCCAGCGGCTGAAGGACACTCGGCCAGAACGCCGCCTGGCTCCTCAGTCTTCCCACGCTCCTCAAGCCCCGCCGGAGAAACCCCCCTCCTCCGGTAGGCCCAAGGAACGACGGGAAGACAAAAAAGAAAAGAAGGAAAAGACAGTGAAGCGCAAGGAAACGCTGGCGGCCTCGGTGCCCCCAACCCTTGCACGTGACACACCGGAGGATGAGGTCATCATGAGCTCTTTTCCACCACTTTGTGTTGCTCTCCAGGAAACCTGGTTTCCTAGTGATCGGACCCCCACCCTTTGGGGCTACCGGGGGTACTTCAATAACCGCACCATCTACAATAGGGTGTCGGGCGGGGTATGTCTATATGTACATACCTCTGCCTATAGTTCCCCAGTGCCACTTCACACAGCCCTGGAGGCTGTCGCTGTCAGGGTTCGAGCATCACGGGACATTACCATCTGTTCCCTTTATCTCCCTCCTGATGCAGCAGTGGCACCAGCTGACCTGGCAGCCTTGATCGGTCAACTTCCTTCACCATTTCTTATTTTAGGAGATTTTAACGCACATCACCCCCTATGGGGGAGCAACGTGACTACAGGACGTGGTCGAGACTTTGAACTACTTTTTACCCAACTTGACCTTTGTATTCTTAATACAGGAGCTCCTACCCATTTTAGTGTGGCCCATGGCACCTTTTCCGCCATAGACCTTTCTGTATGTAGTCCGGGCTTACGTCCACTCCTTAACTGGTGGGTCCATGATGACCTTTGTGGAAGCGACCACTTTCCCATCTTCCTTTCGCTTCCCCACCACCAACGCCACGCACGCCTACCCCGCTGGTCCTTCCACAGGGCCGACTGGGCAGCATACACTTCCGCTGCAACGTTGGATACCCCTCTCCCTGCTGATGCGACAATGGCTGTTGAGCAAATTATTTCCATTGTCGTTTCTGCTGCTGAGTCCACGATACCATCTTCTTCTGCCTTACCTCGGCGACGACCAGTGCCCTGGTGGTCACCGGAGATAGCAGCAGCTATCCGCAATCGCCGCAGGGCTCTGCAGCAGTCCCGGCGCCACCCCACCCTTGACCACCTGGTTGCATTTAAGCGTCTTCGGGCCCAGACACGCCGGCTTATCCGGCAGCGCAAGCAAGCATGCTGGGAGGAATATGTATCCACAATTGGACCCCGTGTCTCTTCTAGCCAGATTTGGACAAAGATTCGTCGTATATCAGGTCACCATCCACCGACAGGGGTCGCGGGTCTCTCTATCCACGGTACAATCCATACCGACCCGACCATCATTGCCGAGTATTTTGCAGCGCACTTTGCTCTTAATTCGGCGTCCACTGCCTACAGCCAAGGTTTTTGTACCTTAAAAGAGCGGGCTGAGCGAAGGCAGTTGGTATTTCGCACAAACCGCCAAGAGCCGTACAATGCGCCATTTACAGAGTGGGAATTTCAAACTATTCTTGCCAGTTGCCCCAATACATCTGCAGGACCGGACCGAATCCACTGTCAAATGCTGAAACATCTTTCTGAACACTCGCAACGCCATCTGTTGGATTTCTTTAATCGTCTCTGGGTCGAGGGAGCATACCCGTCCCAATGGCAGGAGAGTATCGTTATCCCTCTGTTAAAACCAGGTGCAGATCCATTGAACGTTGACAAAAAAGAAAAGAAGGAAAAGACAGTGAAGCGCAAGGAAACGCTGGCGGCCTCGGTGCCCCCAACCCTTGCACGTGACACACCGGAGGATGAGGTCATCATGAGCTCTTTTCCACCACTTTGTGTTGCTCTCCAGGAAACCTGGTTTCCTAGTGATCGGACCCCCACCCTTTGGGGCTACCGGGGGTACTTCAATAACCGCACCATCTACAATAGGGTGTCGGGCGGGGTATGTCTATATGTACATACCTCTGCCTATAGTTCCCCAGTGCCACTTCACACAGCCCTGGAGGCTGTCGCTGTCAGGGTTCGAGCATCACGGGACATTACCATCTGTTCCCTTTATCTCCCTCCTGATGCAGCAGTGGCACCAGCTGACCTGGCAGCCTTGATCGGTCAACTTCCTTCACCATTTCTTATTTTAGGAGATTTTAACGCACATCACCCCCTATGGGGGAGCAACGTGACTACAGGACGTGGTCGAGACTTTGAACTACTTTTTACCCAACTTGACCTTTGTATTCTTAATACAGGAGCTCCTACCCATTTTAGTGTGGCCCATGGCACCTTTTCCGCCATAGACCTTTCTGTATGTAGTCCGGGCTTACGTCCACTCCTTAACTGGTGGGTCCATGATGACCTTTGTGGAAGCGACCACTTTCCCATCTTCCTTTCGCTTCCCCACCACCAACGCCACGCACGCCTACCCCGCTGGTCCTTCCACAGGGCCGACTGGGCAGCATACACTTCCGCTGCAACGTTGGATACCCCTCTCCCTGCTGATGCGACAATGGCTGTTGAGCAAATTATTTCCATTGTCGTTTCTGCTGCTGAGTCCACGATACCATCTTCTTCTGCCTTACCTCGGCGACGACCAGTGCCCTGGTGGTCACCGGAGATAGCAGCAGCTATCCGCAATCGCCGCAGGGCTCTGCAGCAGTCCCGGCGCCACCCCACCCTTGACCACCTGGTTGCATTTAAGCGTCTTCGGGCCCAGACACGCCGGCTTATCCGGCAGCGCAAGCAAGCATGCTGGGAGGAATATGTATCCACAATTGGACCCCGTGTCTCTTCTAGCCAGATTTGGACAAAGATTCGTCGTATATCAGGTCACCATCCACCGACAGGGGTCGCGGGTCTCTCTATCCACGGTACAATCCATACCGACCCGACCATCATTGCCGAGTATTTTGCAGCGCACTTTGCTCTTAATTCGGCGTCCACTGCCTACAGCCAAGGTTTTTGTACCTTAAAAGAGCGGGCTGAGCGAAGGCAGTTGGTATTTCGCACAAACCGCCAAGAGCCGTACAATGCGCCATTTACAGAGTGGGAATTTCAAACTATTCTTGCCAGTTGCCCCAATACATCTGCAGGACCGGACCGAATCCACTGTCAAATGCTGAAACATCTTTCTGAACACTCGCAACGCCATCTGTTGGATTTCTTTAATCGTCTCTGGGTCGAGGGAGCATACCCGTCCCAATGGCAGGAGAGTATCGTTATCCCTCTGTTAAAACCAGGTGCAGATCCATTGAACGTTGACTGTTACCGTCCCATAAGCCTCACAAACGTTCTTTGTAAACTTTTTGAACGTTTGGTGAGCCGGCGACTTCTGTGGGTTCTCGAGTATCGGGGTCTGCTCGCCCCACAACAAGGTGCTTTCCGGCAGGGTCGCTCTGCCATTGATAACCTTCTCTCTTTGGAGTCGGCGATCCGTACTGCTTTCGCCCGACGTCACCATCTCGTCGCCATCTTTTTCGACCTCCGGAAAGCATATGACACGGCATGGCGCCATCACATCCTTACCACGCTACATGGGTGGGGTCTTCGTGGCTCCCTCCCACTTTTTATTCAGAATTTTTTACTTTCGCGCCGCTTTAGAGTCCGCATTGGCACCTCCTTCAGTTCCTCCCATATCCAAGAGAATGGGGTACCACAAGGGTCCGTCCTCAGTGTACCCCTCTTCTTAATGGCCATTAATGGCTTAGTGGCTGCAGTGGGGCCATCGGTTTCCTGCTCCCTCTATGCAGACGACTTTTGCATGTACTATTCCACTGCTAGTACAAGTGTAGCTGAACGACGACTGCAGGCAGCCATCCATCGGGCGCAGAATTGGGCCTCTCCCCTCAGGGGCTCAGCATTAATTTGCTGAGTACGGGCTTGGCGAACCCGGGGTCCTGAGCTGTGGACTGTGTCGCGCCAACAGTCCGCTACACCGTAAGCTCTGTGCGTGCTTCAACGACCATCGTTCGGCGCGACGGTGGAACGTTGTACGTTTCAGAGCCCGGGGATCTTGGCTTAATCGCCCGGGTTGCGAGGACGGTACAAACCTCTATAAAAAACCCCTCAATCTCAAGGTGTGCTACGTGCCGAGGAGATGCATGGCTGTTGAGGTAGAACAGTCATTAGCGAGCAACCTCTGAGGAACCTGCCGCACCTCAGTTGTATAAGGCTTACCCAGGCAAGCGGGGCTCTGCCTGGGTGGACTCTTATTTCCCTAGCTGCTCGTGGGACCACGATGAAAAGAACTCAAAGTAACGCTGGTGGGCGTTTAACCACCGTCTCTAAGAGAGGAAAGGTTGAGTACAATGCTGAGAAATATGACCCTCAGTCGTTCCCTGCCTTGGCAACGCCATGGGAGGAACGTAGGACAAGACATCGAGGTGAGGCCTATGCCCCCCGATACCTAGTATGTTCCCGGACTGACGGTGAGTCGTTCACCAACACAAAGCCCCTGTTTTTTGTCGAACACGTTGAGGATAAATTCGGTGAGGTGGAAGGCATGTCAAAAATGCGGTCCGGCTCTGTCCTTATTACGACGTCATCCCCAGCACAGTCACGAGCACTGCTTGCCTGTGACAAGCTGGGTGATGTTCCCGTGACGATCACTCCTCATAAGAGCCTCAACATGGTACAGGGTATAATCTTCCATAAAGATCTTCTGTTGCAGACCGATGACGAGCTACGTAAGAACTTGGAGCGGAGAGGAGTTCATTTCATACGGCGAGTGCATAGGGGTCCGAAGGACAACAGGGTCGCAACCGGCGCATTCATCTTGGCCTTCGAGGGTGACACGTTGCCTGAGAAGGTCAAGGTGATGATTTACCGGATTGACGTGAAGCCCTACGTTCCTCCCCCTATGCGCTGTTATAAGTGCTGGAGGTTTGGGCACATGTCTTCCAGGTGCACAGCCAACTCCACCTGTCGAGAGTGTGGACGTGCGGAACACCCTAACGTCCCTTGTGCACCTCCTCCACTTTGTGTGAACTGTGGACAACACCACTCCCCTTGCTCGCCCACCTGCTCTGTTCTGCATAGAGAGAGGAAGATAATGGAATATAAAACCATGGATAGGCTGTCTTACTCGGAGGCGAAGAGGAAATACGACAAACTGCATCCCATCAGTATGAAGACAACCTTTGCTGCAGCCGTATCTTCATCTAAAGAATTGCCACGTGTGCAGTCGGTCCTAGTGGGCTCCCAGGCCCAACCATCTACCTCTGCCCCCCTAACTACTGGGGGCACCTCAAATTCCACCGCCCCCAAAGACCCTGCTTTGGGAGCGGTAACCACCAAACCAAAGGGGACATTGGTCCCCACCCCAGAGCCAGAGCAACAACAGCCTGCTCTGGCTCCTCGCGCTAGGAAGGGGTCGCTCGGATCCCTTCCCTCTAAGGTTTCTCCCGCTGAATCAGCGGATGCCAGTGGATGGCAGAAAGTACTGCCAGCTGGTCGTAGGGCTGCACGCCGCTCCTCAGTCCAGGGGACTGAGCTGGCAGCGCCCTCCCAGCATGAGAAACCTAAAGAGAAGCGCGAAACGAAGAAGAAGAAGAAAGACAAGAAACCGCCTAAGGAGAAGGATACCCTGGTGGCAACCTTGCCACCACCCCCCTCCACATCTTCTTCTGAGGACGAGATAGAGATCCTCGCGTCCCCCAAAGACTTGGCAATTGCCGAGTCTGCGGAAGTCATGGACGTTGAGGCTCTGCCTCAGAAATCGGCGACGGCAGAAGATACTGCGTCCCCTACCGCGCCGCCGAATTCAGCATGCCCCAGCGACCAGGAGGCTCTCTGATCCTCCAGTGGAACTGTGGCGGCTTTTTCCGCCATCTGCCAGAGTTACAGCACTTGTTGTGCCGCTTCCCAGCGTTTTGTGTAGCCCTGCAGGAAACCTGGTTTCCTGCTAATAGGACCCCAGCCCTTCGTGGGTATCGGGGCTACTACAAAAATCGTCTCGTATATGACAGGGTCTCTGGAGGTGTCTGTATTTACGTCCTTGCCACTGTCCCCAGTGCCGCTGTGCCTCTACACACGACTCTTGAGGCGGTGGCTGTTCGGATCCGGGCTATGCAGGAACTGACGATCTGTTCACTTTACCTTCCTCCAGATGAGATGATTTCAATTACTGACCTTGCTACCCTGGTGGCACAACTTCCCCCACCATTTCTGATTCTGGGGGACTTCAATGCTCACCATCCCTTGTGGGGTGGAGCGCAGACAACAGCTCGCGGTAGGGACATAGAGACGCTCTTATCGCAGCAAGACGTCTGCCTGTTAAACACTGGTGCACCCACGCATTTTTGCATGGCACGAGGCACCTACTCAGCTATAGATCTCTCCGTTTGTACCCCGAGCCTGCTCCCGCATTTCCAGTGGAGGGTCCATGATGACCTTTGCAACAGCGACCATTTTCCCATCCTCGTGTCGCTCCTGGATTTTCAACCTCCGGGCTGCCCATCTCGATGGTCTCTCCATCGAGCTGATTGGCAACGCTACACCTCAGTTGCAACAGTTCCTGTTCCACTGCCAGCTGACGTGGACATGGCGATTGACCAGGTAACCAGCACGATAGTCTCAGCCGCTGAGTCAACCATTCCCACCACTTCTGGCTCCCCACGGCGTAAGTCTGTGCCCTGGTGGACGCCGGAAATCGCTGAGGCCATTCGGGATCGTCGTCGGGCGCTCCAGCGGCATCGGCGACACCCCACTGTCGAAAACCTAATAGATTTTAAACGGCTCCGGGCCCGGGCTCGAAAGCTCATCAGGCAGGGTAAACGGGACTGTTGGGAGACGTATGTCGCCAGCATCGGCCGTCGCGCCTCAGCATCCCGGGTGTGGTCGCAGGTTCGGCGCCTATTTGGGTACCGTCCACCGGCGGCGATTCCCAGCCTACGCATCCAGGGTACCCTATGCACCGACCCGATTTCCATTGCAGAACACATGGCCGAGCATTATGCTCGCACCTCTGCAACATGTGAATACAGTGCGGACTTCCGTGCGCTGAAGGAGCGTGTTGAACAGAGACGGCTGTCCTTTCACACACGTCGCGCCGAAGTGTACAACTCTGCTTTCAGTAAATGGGAATTCGAAACTGCCCTTGCCGCATGCCCCGATACCTCTCCAGGACCGGACAGAATCCACAGCCAGTTCATCCGGCACCTTTCCGTGGAGTTTCAACACCAGCTTCTCGCCCTGTTTAACCGTTTATGGGTGGAGGGGGCTTTCCCGTCACAATGGCGGGAAAGCATCGTCGTCCCCGTGATGAAACCTGGTGCTGACCCACAGGTGGCTGATAGTTACCGCCCAATCAGCCTCACCAACGTTCTGTGCAAGCTATTCGAACGTATGGTGAGCCGGCGGCTTATGTGGATCCTAGAACATCGGGGTCTGTTGTCCCCACATCAAGGGGGTTTCCGCCAAGGCCGCTCCACTGTTGACAATCTAGTGGCTCTGGAGTCCGCCATTCGTACGGCATTTAGCAGGCGTGAGCACCTTGTTGCCGTCTTTTTCGACCTCAGAAAGGCCTACGATACCACTTGGCGCCACCACATTCTGGCTACACTGCACGGTTGGGGATTGCGAGGTCCGCTCCCACTTTTTATTCAGAACTTCCTTTCCCTCCGATCTTTTCGGGTACGGGTTGGTACTTCCCTCAGCTCCTCTCACGTCCAGGAGAACGGTGTCCCACAGGGCTCTGTACTTAGTGTACCCCTATTTTTAATTGCCATCAATGGACTTGCTGAGGCAGTGGGGTCTTCGGTTTCTTCTTCTTTGTTTGCCGATGACTTCTGCCTATACTTCAGCTCAGCTAGCGTTGGGGTAGCTGAAAGGCGTCTACAGGGAGCCATTCAAAAGGCGCAGTCGTGGGCCTCAACCCATGGGTTCCAGTTTTCTCCATCGAAAACCCGGGTTATGCACTTCTGCCGTCGTCGAGCTGTCCATTTGGACCCAGAGCTATATTTATATGATGAACTTCTTCGTGTCGAAGAGACTCACCGATTTCTTGGCATGCTCTTCGACAACCGGCTCACTTGGGTGCCTCATCTTCGCCAGCTCAAGCAGAAGTGCGTGAGGTACCTCAATATCCTACGCTGCCTCAGCCACACTAGTTGGGGAGCCGCCCGTACGAGTCTTTTGCAACTCTACAGGGCGCTGATTCAGTCACGATTGGATTACGGGAGCTTCGTGTATGGTTCAGCAGCCCCATCTGCATTGCAGGCCTTGGACCCAGTACTACACAGTGGCGTCCGTTTAGCGACAGGGGCCTTTCGGACAAGTCCAGTGGAAAGCCTACTAGCCGAAGCTGGAGTCCTTCCCCTGCGATTTCGGCGGCAGCAGCTGTTGGCCTCCTATGCTGCCCATGTTCATGAGATGCCACATCATCCGAATCGCAGGCTTCTTTTTCCAACTGCTGCACTTCCATCTCCACAACGACGACCGAGGTCGGGTCTTCCGATCGCGGTGCGTGTTCGTTCCGTCCTGTCGTCTCTTGAGTCCATTCCTATCCCTCCGGCTTTTCACAGGCCTTACCGCATCGCTCCCTGGTCACTTTCACGTCCACAGCTTCGGCTGGACTTGGCGCATGTATCAAAAGCCTCTGTAGCGCCACTGAGTCTCCGTCGCCAGTTTCAGGCGGTTTTAGAGTCGTTCTGTGGCGCGGACGTCGTGTACACGGATGGTTCTGTGGTCGACGGCCGTACTGGCTATGCATACGTCCATGGTGAGCATACTGAACAGCATTCGCTGCCCAATGGAAGTAGCGTGTTCACAGCGGAACTAGTTGCCATCTATCGGGCACTTGAACATCTCAGAGGTTGCCATGGGGAGTCTCTGGTCATCTGTTCTGACTCCCTTAGTGGTTTGCAAGCCCTCGGCAAATGCTTCCCAAAACATCCTTTGGTGCAATCCGTACAGGAGTCTCTTTCCAGGCTTGTTCGGTCTGGTCGCTCGGTGGTCTTTGTTTGGACCCCAGGCCACATCGGCATTCCTGGAAACGAAGGTGTGGATCAGCTGGCTAAGCAGGCTACTTCCTCCAGTCCATTGGCTATTGGTCTTCCAGAGAGCGATCTCCGACTGGAGTTCCATCGGAAGATCCGTAGCCTGTGGGACTACGAGTGGGCTAACTCTGCTCACCCCAACAAGCTTCGTGCAGTGAAGCTCTCTACGGCCACATGGAAGTCCTCACTGCGGTCGTGTCGTAGGGAATCTGTTGTTCTCTGCCGCCTACGAATCGGCCACACATGGCTGACGCATGGCCACCTTCTTCGGCGGGAGGACGCACCACAGTGTGACTGTGGCGCCCCCTTGACAGTGGTCCACATCCTGGTGGACTGTCCACTTTTAATTGTTTTGCGACAATCTTTTAATCTCCCAGATGCGCTTCCTTTTATGTTAGGAGACGATGCTGCTATGGTCGATCGTGTTTTAGGTTTTATTCGCGCAACTGGCTTTTATGGGTCTATTTAGTGGTGGGGCCTATAAGCCCGCCCTGTCGGGCTTCACCCCCTCCAGAACAATAGGCCACTGTCATTTTACGGTTTTTGACTTGTTTTTTAACTAAGGGTTTTAAAGTGTGCAGAGTGGCTGGCTCATCCTGTATTATTTTGTGATCAGCCAGCCACACGCTTCTGCAGCCTTGTTTTAGTGTTCTGTCTATTTTGTCCACTCCTGTCTTGTCCATTGTTCTGTCATCATTTTACGATTGACTGTCGCTCTGTACCTGGAGCATCCTGGACTTAGAGTAGTATGCAACGAAAGGGAAACTTTTACCAGTTCACTCCTAGCTGGGAACAGGGGACTGATAACCCAGCAGTTGAGTCCCCTTTAAATACCAACAACAACAACAACAATTGGGCCTCTGCCCATGGTTTCACATTTTCCCCTGCAAAAACTAGGGTAATGCACTTTTGTCGCCAACGGGCGGTACATCCGCATCCAGAGCTCTACCTTGATGGTGAGCTCCTTCAGGTTGTGGACACACACCGCTTCCTGGGTCTCCTTTTCGACTCACGTTTGACATGGCTCCCTCATCTGCGCCAGCTTAAGCAACGGTGTTCCCGGTATTTGGACATCCTTCGTTGCCTCAGCCATACTGTCTGGGGGGCAGCACGCCCTGTCCTCCTGCGGCTGTACAATGCTCTGGTGCAGTCACGTCTAGACTACGGAAGCCAGGTCTACGGCTCAGCCTCTCCATCTGCACTGCGAGTTCTCGACCCAGTGCATCATACAGGCATCCGTCTGGCCACTGGAGCCTTTCGTACAAGCCCTGTCACAAGTCTCTTGGCAGAGGCTGGAGTCGCCCCGTTGCGATACCGGCGCCAACAACTACTCGCCCAGTATGCTGCTAGAGTTCACTGTACCCCTCGGCATCCGAATAACAGACTCCTCTTTCCGGGGGAGGTTACTCGTTTGCCGCAGAGGCGACCTCGGTCGGGACTCCCGATAGCAGCGCGTGTCCAATCGCTACTGTCGACCCTGGACTCCTTACCTCTTAACCGTCCCTTCCGCTCGACTTTCCATGCTCCTCCCTGGACCGTTCCTCGGCCGTGGATTCGGCTGGATCTTTCCCGTAAGCCGAAGACCTCTACTTCTCCTCTGGTCCTACGGCATCAGTTTTATGCACTGCTCCGTGAGTTCAGTAACTCTGAGGTCATTTATACAGACGGTTCTTCAGATGGCAACCACACTGGTTATGCCTACATCCATGGCGCCCATTTTGAACAACGCTCTTTGCCACCCGGCAGCAGCGTCTTCACTGCAGAACTGGTGGCTATATACCGCGCCCTTAACCACATCCGCATGTGCCCCGGGACCTCCTTTCTGATCTGTAGCGACTCGCTGAGCGGTTTACAGGCCCTTGATCAGTGTTATGCTCGTCATACATTGGTCAGGGCCATTCAGGAGTCGATACTGGCTCTTAGTGACTCCGGTCGCTGTGTTACATTCGTTTGGACCCCGGGCCATGTAGGCATCCCGGGCAACGAGAGCGTTGACCAGCTAGCCAAACAGGCTACCACTTGCCGCCCTCTGGAGATTGGCCTCCCAGAAGCAGACTTCCGCCCGTTGCTTCGCACTAAAATACGCGACCTGTGGAACGCCGAATGGTCCGCTCTGGACGTGCCCAATAAGCTGCGTTCGATAAAGGACACAACATCCGTCTGGAAGTCGTCACAGCTGGGATCCCGTAGGGACTCCGTGGTTCTCTGCCGTCTCCGCATTGGTCACACCCATCTGACGCATGGTCACCTCCTCCGTCGAGAGGACCCGCCCATGTGCCAATGTGGTGCCCCATTGACTGTGGTCCATCTCCTACTCGACTGTCCCATTTTAGCCCCACTGCGGCATTCTTTTAACCTCCCGAACACTCTCTCTTTGGTGCTCGGCGACGATGCCTCTGTGGCTAATTTGGTTTTACGATTTCTTCGTGCTGCGGGGTTTTACCAGTTGCTGTGAGTCCTTTTGGATGGTTTTTTAGATAATTTTCTATGTTCTCCTTGACGTGTCTTTAGACTACAGTTTTTATTTTGTACGCTATGTGGTTGGCTTTTCCCTTTTTATACACATGGTCGGTCAACCACATTCACTGGCTCTGTCATTTTTGTATCATATTTGTTTCTGTGTGTCTGGTGTCTTCCGTATTGTCTCGTGTTGACTCAGTCAATAATTCATTGACGGTACATTCTTTCATTCTGCTTTGTTTTTAATCTCATTCAGGCACATTTTTTTATCGTTCTGTTTTTTTTCTGTGTGTTGCCTAGATATGAAGCGGGGGACTGATGGCCATAGCAGTCTAGTCCCCCTAAAACCCCCCATCACAACAACAACAACAACAATGTTTTGGGCAATTGAGAATGCGGAAGTCGGCTTCATATATCTGATGTCACGCCAACTCCCCTTATCAAACTTACAACAGCGTGGACATCTTATCCCGTATGGCGATGTTGTACATATTTTACGTTTAATTGTTGACTTGAAGCACAGCAGACATGACAAGTCTCTCCAGTTTCTGTTATGCTGATAATTTTTTTACGAAACTACAGGGTGTATATTTTAACTGCTGTCGCATATAGCGTGGTTTACGTAACATATTTTGTCTCGATATTTAAAAATAATAAGGGGCGGACGATTGAACGTGTTGTACACTGATATGTAATCGGAACATTGTAGTTAAGCTAACGAAATTGTTCATCAGTATGTGTGCTGCCAAGTCCGCATCCTTATTTGTGTGCCAGCGGCTGTTACATCCCCCTAGTGGTCGACAGATCATATGTCGAGGGGGTGACTCAAAATTTACAACTGAGAGCGGACCGAGGCGACCTTGTGATACATCACAGGGAACATTTTGCAGTGCGGCACTCGCCGATTAACAAGGAAAGTACTTGGGCTAGAACAAACACATATGTATCAAAATCGTACGAGAGATAATGTAAAGATCCCTTATTGCAGTAGTGACACTCCTGCACCTGCAAAACTCTGCAGTTGTCCGTTAGAGGCCTCTGCGTATTAGTGTAGAAGATGAATCATTCGCATGCTTTCTCGTATCAGTTATGGTACAGAAATATGAGCATAAGTTAGATACTGTTGTAACACTAACACACAATGATAATAACAGGGATGATAATGACTAAGAACTTATTGCTAGCGGTAGTGATACGGTAAGTGCGGGAAGAGGCGATGGAAGCAGTGGCAGTGAATACCATCAGTCTTCCGAGAAGAAGGTTAAAGTTGCAACTATCATCACGGCTTTTGATGACAATACGCTGGAGAACATGTACGACGATTATTACAAAAGTTATAGTTTCAGATATCTGCATTACGTGCTATCTAGAGCACGATTGCAAAGTTTTGCATAAAAACGACACCCACCAACACATTGAGGTGTACGTAGAGAAACTGTAACCAAAAGTTCATATAGATATATTTGTTCGAGCCCAAGTACTTTCCTTGTAAGTACACTTTCATTTTTTTCAGAGGCGTACATTGCGAATATCCTATAATTTTGTTACCTTGCTTGCTTAAGAAACAAATATAACCATGACCACCATGACTCCCGCAAAATGTGCGCAACTGCCTCAGATTGCTGCTGCCACTGATCTCATTCACTTTATTCAGTTTGAGACGCACCAAGTGAGCCAGCTCCTAATGGTGGTGCAGGGGCTGATAGCCGGGAAAACCGCTTCTGCGCGAGTTACAGCCGTGACACAGTTTGCAACACTTTCAACAATCAAGAGGAGGACCTGAAATAGTTGTTTGTATAATTTGATGTTCATTAAATTACACAAAAAGTTCCATGTACTGTGAAACTAAATTACTTTCTCTCAACTGTCGGACCCTGGTTTGCTCATAGGCTCCTGGAGAAATAGACTGCGACTCCACATCCGGAGTTGCTGCAGTTTGATGAATTAATTAGTGATCTTACTAAATATTTTGGGAATTAGGCACAAGTAGCGGCTGCTCGTTGCAGTTATTTTCGTTTGCGTAAGCAGCCTAATCAGACGTACCCTCAGTGGGTCAAAGAACTACAGTGTTGAACACGGAACACACAGTTTCGGTTTCAGTGCCTATGTGGACATTATTCTGAATGCGTTATGATCCGTGATGCGGGTCCCATGGCACTTGTGACAGTATTATTGTCTGCTATGTGGCAAATAGTAGATGTGGCAAAGATGAACTGCCTCGTCGCTGGCCATGCGCCATGCACAGCCACCGTGCCACGTTAAGTGTAAACAAGAATCTCAAAAATGTTCAAATGTTTGTATAGCTTATGAGACTTAACTACGGGGTCTTCATCCCTACAGAAATTAATTATGAACTAGCTAACACTAAGGACGGCACAAACATCCATGTTCGAGGGGGGATTCGAACCTTCGACTTTAGTAAACAAGAATCTCCGTGGGTGAAATCTTTCTCCCATTGTTATTCCAAACATAAGAGACAGAGCTGGAAAACCTGCGGTTTTGATCATATGACGGCAAATGCCACCTTGTGACACATGGAATTTGGGGGTCTGGCTGGGAAGCTTAGACAGGTGCCAAGACGTTAAGACGAATGATCACAAATAACGAGAGACCATGGGTCGAGTCCCGGTGCGGCACTAATTTCCATATATCACACAACGATATTCCATCATTAGTACCTCATCACACACACACACACTCCCTGCCAGTTCTTTCCTTAGGCCATTTGCTTAATGGCTGATCGCAATCGCTTCCAAAATCGTACACCTGAAACCACGTCAATGCCAATATAATATTATTTAAATACAAAAAAGGACTATTAATTAGTATCACGTAAACTCTGAAATGAACAAATAGGCAAAGCTTCCATGAGCTTGACCGCTAATGCCACACAATATTTACGTAAATTACTGGTAAATTTTATAATAAATCGACATTCTTAATTTAATATACGAGAGGAAAATCGTGCTGCTCGTATTTTCAGTGTTACTATGAAGAATATGATGATCTGTCTATATTTCCATTACAATTTTATATCAGTTGAAATCAGTCATTAAACGTATACAAGTCTGACACGTTCCAGATGACAGCTAGAGACAATAAGCTATCATCTGAACCAGAGTTTGTTGAAATTGCATGATGCATTCAAAAGTTGGTTATTTTCAGCTTGATTTGATATAGTAGTCACAAACATTTGTAATTTCTGAGAAATTGAAATGAGACGTGTGTAATTATTCCGACAACCTAGATGTCTTAAATGTTGACTGTAAACAATTTTGTACATTTTATTTTTTCCTGAATTACTGGTCTGTGGAGCTCACAGCTGTTCTCCCTTCCACCCCTTAAGAAATACTCAGCTAACAGCCCTCATTACTTTTGAGTACAAAGCAAGGGCCTTTCATAGATTTCCACCGATTTGGACAAACACCGGCTGGACGCTCGGTTTAACCCGATACCTGCCCTGTTTGGGAGTTGCCTCAACCGCTTGCCGCGGTCCATTGTCGGCCCTTTATCATTCCAAGCAATACCATTACTTATACTAATTGTGCTACTCTCTGTATATTACTTCAGTACCGTCACAACAGGAACTTGCTAATCGTCTACTATTCAGATTCTATACCGGACGAATATGTACTCTGGTCAAAACAACTAGCGAGTTAGTTGAGATATCTAGATTTTGAAGTATTGTCACCGTCAGAATGAACTAATACCGTTCAACGTCGTTCCTTTGCTTCTACAGAGAGCAGACAACACATTACGGCAACTGACATAATGGTAATAACTTAAAGTTTCTGCAGAGGGTATTAGTTTGACTCGTGTTTCCGCTACCAAACGAATTAGATAAGCTGTTAGGTTCAGATGCTGTACTGAGCAGATGATGCAATGCAACATCGTCACCATGGACAGCCGTAGGAAAGTTGAAAGCGGAACAGACACAGTGAGAGGTGGCTGCAGCTATTGGAGTGTCCCATAGTGTAATTCCTATGACCTAGACGCTATTTCAGACAACTGGAACCGCCAAAAGAAGGCAAGGCCAAGGTCGTCCACGCGTAACATCAGCAAGAGATGACCGTTATATGTGGTTAGTAGCTTCTAGAGACAGGAAGCTGAATGCAAATCGCCGCGGTGGAGTAGCCGAGCTGTCTAAAGCACCTCGCTGCGGAGCGCGCGGTTGCTCGGCGTGGAGGTTCGAGTCCTCCCTGGGGCATGGGTGTGTGTGTGTGTGTGTGTGTGTGTGTGTGTGTGTGTGTGTGTGTGTGTGTGTGTGTCTATCCGTAGGTTAGTTTACCTAGGTTTAAGTAGTTTGTCAGCTACGGACTGATGATCACATAGTTTGGTCCCATAGATTTACAGACATTTGAACATTTTTGAGTGCAAATCACCTTTCCTCGAGGTAGCAGCAAGACGCGTAATATCAACACAAACCGCCCAAAATCGGCTTCGAAAATATTGCTTCTTCCGCACGGTTTCTGGTGTTCGTTCAATTAAACCCGCGACATCGTTTAGCCCGCAGGAACTGGGCAGAGGAACATCATTATTAGAGTTGTAGCGAATGGCGCCAGGTTCTGATCACAGATGAGTCTAGCTTTGGTGTTCAGCTGGACAATCGACGTTCCCTCATCTGGAGAGAACGTGGAACTCTAAATAATTCCGCTGTTGTGTAGGAGAGATCTACATCCATACTCCGCAAGCCACCCGACGGTGTGTGGCGGAGGGTACCTTGATTACCACTATCGATTCACCCTCCTATTCCAATCACGTATTGTTCGCGGAAAGAAAGATTGTCGATATGCCTCTCTGTGGGCTGTAATTTCTGTGATTTTATACTCATGATCTAATCGCGAGATATACACGTAGGAGGGAGCAATGTACTGCTAGACTCTTCCCTTAAAAGCTACGTTCTCGAATCTTCGACAAAGGACCGTACCGAGCGACAGAGCGTCTCTCCTGTACAGTCTTGCACTGGAGTTTATCGATCCTCTCCTAACGCTTTCACGATTACCAACGAAGCGCGCTGCTCTCCGTTGGATCTTCTGTACTTCCTCTATTATCCCCACGTGGTACGGATCCCACACCGGGCAGCAGTATTCAAGCAGTGGGCGAACAAGTGTACTGTAACCTACTTCCTTTGTTTTCGGACTGCATTTTCTTAGGATTCTTCCACTGAATCAGCGTCTGGCTTCTGCTTTACCGACGATTGATTTTATATGCTCGTTCCATTTCAAATCACTCCTAATTCTTACTCCCAGATAATTTATGGAATTAACTGCGTCCAGTGGCTGCCCTGCTACAGTGTAGCTAAATGATAAAGGATCTTTCTTTCTATGTATTCGCAGCACATCACCATATAATAGTTAAGGACGAATTATGTGGGCAGGAGTCAGTATTGGTGGGCGTAGGAACCTCTATGTCGTTCAGAATGCCGCTTTGACTGCCGAGAGGTATAGAGAAAGTTGAGGGAGCAAAACATTGTACTTATAACCTAACCTAACCTAACCTAACCACAATTGTAACCAATATCGAAATAAAGTACGTTACCATATTTATATAGTGTATAATATTTCACGTGACACTCTAATTATTTTAGTGTAAAATTATATTTCTACCCCTCGAAAACAGTACTGTTTCTGGATGAGAAGTACGCTGTTGCTTCTGTGTACCGCTGAAAACGTGAGTGGAAAATTTCATGGCGTTATTGCGTCCAGCATGTATCAACTACCAAAGTTCAATGCCACCGGAGTGTAAGCTTCGACCTCCTCCGCTCCCTGTTACTGCAGGCTGAAGGACGGCTTTGCAGCCATCCTGGCCTGGTGCCGTTTCTCTTTTCATCCGCTGCTGGCTCGCTAGGCGGAGCAGCAGCCAGCAATTTGTAGCTGGAATCCTCCCTGCGAGTCTATCGCTACACAGCGGGCTTAAAACGACGAGTCGGTGCAGCGCGCGCTGTGCGCGATGTTTCATTCAGAGGGCGGAGGGTGAAGGGCCAATCCCAGATAAGGAGCCCGCTCCTCCAACTAAGCCGTCTGTGCTACCGGGGCTCTGCAGACGCGCTTACATCTGCCGGCACGTGACGTCACACCGGGGGAATCAAGCGAGCGCGCGTGCTAGAAGGGCTGTGTAAAATTTTCAAGAAGAGCCTCGAATTCTACCTGTTGCATCTCCTCTCATGCTACACTTTCTGGTCGGTATTTGACATTCCACTGAAAGACCTAGTAGCTCAAATTCTCTAAAGTGTAGTCTCTTCTGCAGGGTGGCTCTCTCAATTTTCGGGACTACTGATGTACGAGATACAACTGGACGGATTTGACCAGACACGTCATAGATGTAAGAAGAAACATATGCAATCTCGAGAAACAAACAACAGTTCTACTACATCGATAGATTGTAAACTAAGCACAGATAACAGTATATAAGTCATGAAATCACAACTATGTAGATATGTAATGTCTTTAATGTCAAAATGTGTAAATTAACCATTAACACTACGTAATTAACAATGCAAAAAAAAGGTTTGTAAACCTATTGGACCAAACTGTTACGGCCTTCAAACTCTGGACTTACAATTTACTAAATCTAACTTACAATAAGGACAACACACTCACACCCATGTCCAAGAGGGAACTCGAAGTCCGGCTGAAACTGCCGCCCAGCATGTTGCCTTAGAGCACGCGACCATTTCGTGTTCAAATGTTCAAATGTTTGTAATTCTATCGGACCAAACTGCGTGGTCATCAGTCCGTAGCTTAAAAACTACTTAAACCTAAGTAAACTAACCTAAGGACAAACACACACACCCATGCCCCAGGGAGGACTCGAACCTCCACGGCGAGCAACCGCGCGCTCCGCAGCGAGACGCTTTAGACCGCTCGGCTACTCCACCGCGGCACCATTTCGTGCGACAATTACGAATGCATAACACAGTAAAACTAAGTGATGGCAGCAGCCTCCAAGAATGCGGATGTCCACAACGATTGTGGATTTTTAAACAATATTTAAATCACATAGAACCAAGAAAGTAATATTTTGTGATAACAATGAAATAAATAAACGATGCAGTTAATGCTCTATCGTAGGCAGGTTTTTATATGTGCCCTTCTCCAGTCAGTAAAACAATAATAACTAAAATTCTTATCAATTTATAATAGGTTTACATTACTTCCGTAATATTTCCGTACGTTTCCGGAATACAGATAATAAATATTTCGATTCCTACACTATCTTTTAATTTTCATGTTTTAACCGCATTTATTATTATCTAATAGTTTTATAATCTATAATCTAATCTACATGTCACATGAGACGAAGATATGTAATTATTGGTGTAAGCCGACGGGTTGTATCCCGTGAGTCAGTTGACCCTAATTTTCACATAACAGTAATGAACAGATTTAAATCTGATTGTACGTGGGTGGACTTAGTAATTCTAACGTAATGAATTCAATGTTAAAAATCAGTTTTTACAATACGGTACTGTACCTCAGTCGTTGAAATAGAAAACTTCATAGGTTCACTTTGTTGTTCATACGCCATCTGCGTAATTTATTTTTTCTTCTTCACTCAGTTATGTTTTCACTGTAGAATCCGACCTTGACGAAAATCAGTTTGGATTTAGGAGAAATGTAGGAACACGTGAGGTAGTATTCCACCTTACGTTGAATATTACAAGACGGTTGAAAGAGTTTAAGGAAAGCAAAACCCACATTTTTAGCTTTTGTAGATTTGAAGAAACCTTAAGGCAGGCTCTTTCAAATTATGAAGTTAGAAGCAGTACACCCGTGTCCATTGCAATTGGGGAAAGTCGCTGGCCCTGCCGCCAGCAAAGTCGGAGGGTGTTGGAAAATAAAATACTCACCGGAAAAAATAACTGGGCTAGTCCTCTAGGTTGGGGGTTGGGCACTGGGCTAACAACACGCACCATAAAAAAAAAAAAAAATAAAAAAATAAAATAAAAAAAAACGTGTTACGAAACGTGAAGAAATTGCCTCGGATGAAAAACGATCTTTCGATTATCGAAAACGGCTTACAAATAAGGACTTGCGATTTGGAACGTGGAACATTAGAACTTGGGCAGCACCCGGGGCCTTCAACATTCCGTCAGAAGAACTCAACAGTTACAAAATGGATCTTAAAGCACCACAAGAAATTAGATATCCAGGAACAGGAAAATTGGAAACGGACAGACACATTCTATGCTACAGTGGTTCGGAAGATGGAAAATTCCAAATAGGAGTGGGTTTTATTGTCAGCAAAAATTTATCAGCGAAAGTAATTGATTTCCAACCGATTAATGATAGAATGCCTGTCACGAGACTGAAAGGTAGATTTACAAATATAACAATAATTACGTTATACGCTCTAATAGGGGAGGCAGAGGATGAAGTCACATTCTATGAAATTCTCGAAGAGGTAATTAGTAAAACACCAACATATGATATGAAGCTCATTATTGGAGACGCCAATGCTAAAGTTGCAACGGACAGCATCTGGAAAGGTACAGTTGGGACGGAAAGTAATGACAATGGAGTGAGGCTACTAAGCTGTGAAAGTGCAGCCAACCTAGGGGTTATGGACACATACTTTCCTCGGAAGGACATTAACAAGATAACTTGGATGTCACAAGATGCAAAAATAAAAGAACATATCGATCGTGTCCTGGTATAGCAAAGGCATAAAATCAGTGTAATGCGCCTCAGGGGCTCAGCATTAATTTGCTGGGTACGGGCTTGGCGAACCCGGGGTTCTGAGCTGTGGGCTGTGTCGCGCCAACAGTCCGCTACACCGTAAGCTCTGTGCGTGCTTCAACGACCATCGTTCGGCGCGACGGTGGAACATTGTACTTTTCAGAGCCCGAGGATCTTGGCTTAATCGCCCGGGTCGCGAGGACGGTACAAACCTCTCTAAAAAAAAAACTCAATCTCAAGGTGTGATACGTGCCGAGGAGATGCATGGCTGTTGAGGTTGAACAGCCGCTAGCGAGCAACCTCTGAGGAACCTGCCGCACCTCAGTTGTACAAGGCTTACCCAGGCAAGCGGGGCTCTGCCTTGGTGGACCTTTAGTTCCCTAGCTGCTCGTGGGACGAACATGAGGCGAGCAAATAGAAGCGTGGCCGGCCGCGAAAACGGCGTCTCTAAGAGAGGTAGAAATACATATAATGCCGCACAATATGACCCCCAATCGTTCCCTTCCCTGGCTACCCCATGGGAGGAACAACGGGCGAAAGAAAGGGTTGAGCCATACTCCCCTAAATTTCTTGTTTGTGCTAGAACCGATGCGGATAATTTCAGTAGCACTAAGCCACTCTTCTTTGTTGAACACTTAGAAGATAAGTTTGGCAAAGTTTCAGGGTTGTCTAAGATGAGAAGCGGTGCAGTTCTCATAGAAACGGCATCCCCAGCACAGTCACGGGCACTTCTGGCCTGTGACAAGCTGGGTAATGTGCCTGTGACCATCACCCCTCACAAGAGTCTCAACATGGTTCAGGGGATAGTTTATCATCGTGATCTCCTTCTGCAGTCGGACGACGAATTACGCGCCAACCTTGAACGACGGGGTGTCCACTTCGTCAGGCGCATATATACGGGCCTAAGGACAACAAGGTAGCCATCGGTGCCTTCATCCTGGCCTTTGAGGGCGATTCTTTGCCCGAAAAGTTCAAGGTTATGGTATACCGGTGCGATGTAAGACCTTATATTCCTCCTCCGATGCGGTGTTTCAAATGCTGGAGATTTGGGCACATGTACTCCAGGTGCAATTCCAGCTCCACCTGTAGAGAATGCGGGCGTCCATCCCATCCGGACGCTCCTTGTGCTCCTCCTCCTATTTGTGTCAACTGCGGACAGCACCATCCCCCTTGCTCTCCAAACTGCACGATGCTCCATAAAGAAAGGAAAATTATGGAGTACAAAACCATGGACAAATTGTCACATAACGAGGCCAAAAAGAAATTTGAGAGACTGCACCCAGTAGCATTGAAGACAACATTTGCGAGTGTCACGTCGTCCCCCATCCCCTCGGTGACGGCGGCCCCATTGTTTGTACCAACTTCTGTGGGCCCTCAGGGCAGTAAAACTGCATCAGCCCCCTCGACAGTTCGGGGCTCTCCACCGTGTGCTCCCCCCACTACACCTCTTGGGGGAGCACATCCCCCCCACACCGACGGGGACAACGGTCCTCGTCACTCACCCGGAGAAACAACAACTTCCTCCGGCTCCTCTCGCTCGGAAGGGGTCCCTTGGAACGCTCCCTTCTGAGGCCTCTCAAAGTACCACGGAGGGTCCCAGCTGACGGCTGTCGGACTCCCACACCCTTGGTCACAGGGCTCCGTACACTACGTCGGGCCCTGACTCCATCTCTGAAAAGCCCTCTCAGTCCTTAAGACCGAAAGGACAGCGAGAGGAAAAGAAGAAGAAGCTGAAGAAAAAGGAATCTTCTGTGGCTTCAAAGCCCTGTCACTTCTTCTGCTTCTGACGACGAGTTGGAGATCCTTGCATCCCCCAAGGATCTCGCTCTCCTGGACTCTCCAGAACCAATGGTTCTGGATTCAGTCAGTACACAATCGACAGCAGCAGGTAGTGAACCTATGAGCTAATCATCCTTATCATATCTTGGTCTATCCCGACAGCTCTAACCTAATTCTCCAGTGGAATTGTGGTGGTTTTTTCTCCCATTTGGCAGAGTTACGGCAGCTTCTCACAACTTCACCTGCACTGTGCGTTGCCCTGCAGGAAACCTGGTTTCCCCCGACGCGATGTCCTGCCTTACGAGGCTGTCAAGGATATTACCAGAATCGCACAGTTTATGACAGGGTTTCAGGTGGAGTCTGTATTTTTGTCCTTTCGACTACATACAGTGAATCAGTTACTCTCCAGACGCCTTTAGAAGCTGTGGCAGTCAGGGTGAGGACTACAATCGACCTCACCATTTGCAGTGTCTACCTGCCCCCAGACGACATAGTACCCCAACATGTGTTGGCGATACTGATCTCTCAGCTCCCCTCACCTTTCCTACTTCTGGGGGATTTTAACGCCCACAACCCCCTGTGAGGGGGTACTACGATTACTGGCTGTGGCAGAGACGTTGAGAGCTTACTATCTCAGCTTGACCTCTGCATTTTAAATACCGGTGTTGCAACACACTTCAGTGTGGCTCACGGCACTTACTCTGCAATTGATCTATCTGTATGTAGTCCTGGCCTTTTACCGTCTGTCCACTGGAGAGTGCACGATGACTTGTGTGGTAGTGACCATTTCCCGATATTCCTTTCACTACCACGGCCTCAGTCCCCTGGACGTTTGCCCAGATGGGCCCTTAGTAAGGCTGATTGGCTCGAGTTTACTGCCGCTGTTAATTTTGGCCCTCCAAAGGATGCCGCCATAGATGAGGTGACTGACAGTCTCACCGCAGCCATTATTTCTGCTGCTGAACGTACGATCCCTAGCTCTTCTGGATCCCCTCGGCGGAGGTCGGTGCCCTGGTGTTCACCAGAGATCGCGGAGGCTATTAGGGATCGCAGGCATGCACTCCAGCGCCATAAGAGACACCCATCCTTGGAGAACCTTATCGCATTCAAGAGGCTCCGTGCACGAGCACGTCTTTTAATTAAGCGTCGTAAGCAGGAGTGTTGGGAACGGTACGTGTCCACTATCGGTACAGGTACCTCTCCATCCCAGGTCTGGGAGAAAATTAGACGCCTCTATGGATACCACAGTTCCACAGGCGTGCCAGGAATTTCTTTGTATGGAGTAGTTTGTACGGACCCAGATGCAATTGCTGAACGTCTAGCTGAGCACTATGCTCGTAGTTCCGCATCTGTGACTTATACGCCATCTTTCCGTACCGTGAAGGAGCGGAAGGAACAGAAGCGATTGTCCTTTTCAACACGTCGAATGGAATCCTACAATGCTCCTTTCAGTGAATGGCAATTCCTCGGTGCCCTTGCACATGGTCCCGATACCAGTCCCGGGCCAGATCGCATTCATAACCAGATGCTGAAACACCTATCAGCGCAGTCTACACTAAACATCTTATCTGTGTTCAATCGCATCTGGAACGATGGTGTCTTCCCACCACAGTGGCGAGAAAGTATCATTGTGCCAGTGCTTAAGCCGGGTAAAAACCCCTGCGATTTGGACAGCTACCGACCCATCAGCCTCACCAACGTTCTTTGCAAACTGCTGGAACGTATGGTGAGCCGGCGGCTGTGCTGGGTGCTAGAGTCTAGAGGCCTGCTGGCTCCCTGTCAGGGCGGTTTCCGTCAAGGCCGCTCCACTACAGGCAACCTCGTTCACTTGGAGTCCCGTATTCGTACAGCCTTTGCTCAACGTCAACATCTTGTTGCGCTGTTTTCCGACTTGACGAAGGCGTATGATACAACATGGAGACATCACATCCTTCAGACGTTACATGAATGGGGTCTTCGAGGCCAGCTCCCTATTTTTATCCAAAACTTTTTATCTGTCCGTACGTTTCGTGTCCAAGTTGGTGCTTCTCGTAGCACTCCTCATGTGCAGGAAAATGGGGTTTCTCAGGGCTCTGTTTTGAGTGTCCCCTTATTTTTAGTAGCCATAAAAGGCTTAGCGACAGCAGTTGGGTCGTCAGTATCACCCTCTCTCTATGCTGACGACTTCTGCATCTCTCTTAGCTCTTCCAGTACCCACGTTGCTGAACTTAGGTTACAAGGAGCCATTCAGAAGGCACAGTCCTGGGCTCTAGCCCATGGCTTCCAGTTCTCTCCTGCAAAGACCAGAGTTATGCACTTCTGTCGGCGTCGGACAGTTCATCCACAGCCCGAACTTTATCTTGACGACCACCTGTTAGAGGTTGCTGACACTCACAGGTTTTTAGGGCTCGTATTTGATTCTCGGCTGACATGGCTCCCTCACATTCGCCAGCTGAAACAGAAGTGCTGGCGCCAACTGAATGTTCTCCGCTACCTGGGCCATACGACCTGGGGTGCCAATTCGTCCACACTGTTGCGGATTTACCAAGCTTTCGTGCAGTCCCGTCTGGACTTTGGATGCCTTGCCTATGGCTCCGCATCCCCCTCGGCATTTCGTTTGCTGGATCCCATTCACCACTGTGGGGTTTGCATCGCGACGGGTGCCTTCCGCACCAGTCCCGTGGACAGTTTACTTGCAGAGGCCGGGGTCCCACCTCTGCGGATCCGCCGCCAGCAACTGCTCGCGGCCTATGCTGCTCATGTCCATAGCTCGCCGGGCCATCCGAACCAACGCTTGCTTTTCTCCCACACGGTCTTCCGTCCTCAACAACGGCGACCCCGATCTGGTCACACGATCGCCTGCCGTGTCCAGTCCCTTCTGTTGGAACTAGAGTCTTCCCCTGTCCCATCTCCGTTTCGGGCCCATACGCATACGCCCCCTTGGTGTGTACTGAGGCCTTGGTGTAGGCTGGACTTGCCCGATAGACCCAAAGACTCCATTCCTCCAGAGGCACTCCGCCATCAGTTCTTTGCTGTTGTTGCAGAGTATACTGGATACGACGTCATCTATACGGACGGTTCGTTGGTTTGTGGCCGTGTTGGCTTTGCCTATGTCCATGGCGATCATGCCGATCAGCGGTCTCTGCCGGATGGCTGCAGTGTGTACACAGCCAAGTTGGTGGCCATTCTCCGTGCTCTTGAGCATATGCGCTCCTGCTCAGATGGGTCTTTTCTGCTCTGCAGTGACTCCCTGAGCAGTCTTCGCGCACTCGATCAATGTTACTCACGTTCCTCCTTGGTGCTGGCTATCCATGAGACACTTTTTGCTATCAATCAGTCAGGACGGTCTGTGGTCTTCATTTGGTCTCCTGGTCACATCGGCATCCCGAACAACGACGAGCCGATGAGCTATCCAAACAGGCTGTCCAGCCCCCTGCGGGTTCGGGGGTAAAAATAGGCCCGCGGTATTCCTGCCTGTCGTAAGAGGCGACTAAAAGGAGTCTTCATACTTTTCGGCTTTCCATCTGTGGTCCCCTATGTGGGTTTGACCCTCCATTTTTCAAAATTTTTCAGAAGAGCGAACCATTTGGGGAAGGACACCTTACGTGGTGCATCATGTAATTCTCGTGCCATGCCATCTTAAGCACCCATCATGGAATGGACTTGCGACTGCGGATTCTATTCTGCCACTGGGCAGATCATTTCTTTTTTCCGTGCAAGTAGCATCCATTGTGCACTGATATCTCAGCACTCTAATTTATGATGGTTCACGTAGCGCCAGAAAGCCAACACGGTAGCCAGTCCGTTGTGGTGGGGTCGTCATGTACCCTCTTGGCTGTAGCCCCCTGACAAGACAGGGATCGCTCTACCAGTGTCAGAGCTGCATACTCATGCAAGCCAAGGAGTCGATGCTTGTCTCTGTGGGGCATCAGGACTCCCGGCAATGGTCATCCCGCCAGGTGACGTTGCTGTGGCTGGGTGGCGCCCATGAGGAGAGCCCCTGATCGGAGTGGGTGGCATCGGGGTGGACCACCCGCCATGAAAAGACACAAATCGGGTGACGTTGGCGGACGTACAACCGCCGTCTCTAAGAAGGGAAAGTTTAATGCATCTACGTACGACCCCCAAACGTTCCCCTCCCTGACCACGCCTTGGGAGGGACGTCGGGCCACAAAACAGGGTGAAGATTATGTTCCTCGATATCTCGTGTGCAGCAGGACTGATGGGGACTCATTCTCAGCGACCAAGCCTCAGTTCTTTGTGGACCATCTGGAGGACAGGTTTGGGGAAGTGGACTCCATTTCGAAAATGCGCAACGGGTCTGTTCTCATCCACACAGCATCCCCGGCCCAGTCACGGGCGTTACTCGCTTGTGACAAGCTGGGTGACGTTGCGGTGACCATCACTCCCCACAAGTCGCTGAATATGGTTCAGGGAGTAATTTTCCACCGGGATTTGTTGCTCCAGACAGACGATGAGCTACGGGCAAACCTTGAACGACGGGGCGTTCATTTTATCCGGCGTATCCATAGGGGCCCAAAGGATAATAGGGTCGCAACTGGTGCCTTCATCTTGGCCTTTGAGGGTGATACATTGCCCAAAAAGGTCAAGGTGATGGTTTACCGTGTTGATGTGCGGCCTTATATTCCTCCCCCTGTGAGGTGCTTCCAATGCTGGAAGTTCGGCCACATGTCTTCCCGTTGCATGTCCAGTGCTACATGTAGGGACTGCGGGCGTCCAGCACATCCAGGCACCCCATGTACGCCACCTCCCATCTGCGTAAACTGTGGTCAGAACCATCCTCCCTGCTCGTCGCAATGTCCCGCACTTCAACGGGAGCGGGAAATTACGGAGTATAAAACCCTGGACCGTATATCCTATAATGAGGCCAGGAAAAAGTTTGATCGTCTGCACCCTGTAACAATGAAAAACACGTTCGCAGCAGTGACGTCGTCGCCACTCTCCTTGGCGGCGACAGTATTTTCTACTTCTTCTGTTCCTGTGGGCCCCCAGGGCCGCCAACCTAAGCCTGCCCCCACGGAGGTTGGGGGCCATCCTTCCAAAGCTCCCAAGGCGAAAGCCTCGGGATCAGCTACCACATCTCCGCCGGAGAAAGAACAACCTTCTCCGGCTTCCCTGACACGGAAGGGGTCCCTTGGGACGCTCCCTTCTGCCAGTGTCAATAGTGACACTTACCAGCAGCAGGCGCGCTCGCAGACTGCTGGTCGTAGGGCTTCACGCTCCTCCTCAGTCCCTGTGGCTGAGTCCAAGGAGCACCTCCCACCAGCGAAGCCCCCGAGGGAACGGAGGGGTAAACAGAAACCAAAGACGGGCATCACAAGAGACACCACGGTGGCTTCAGTGCCACCACCCCCCTCCACCTGCACCTCTGCTTCTGAGGATGAGGTGGAGATTCTTGCGTCACCCGAGGACCTCGCTCTCGGGGACGCCATTGAGAAAACGGACAATCCCGATGACACGCCTACACCGGTGGGTGCCAGTGATGCTGAGTTGTAGCCCACCGACTCGGATTCATGTCTTCCCAGCACTCGAACAATGTCATTCTCCAGTGGAACTGCGGCGGTTTCTTCCCCCACCTGGCTGAGCTACGGCAGCTTTTGAGCACGACACCTGCTTTCTGCATTGCTCTTCAGGAAACTTGGTTTCCAACAATGCGGACCCCTGCCCTTCGTGGCTACAGGGGATTTTACTGCAACCGTAGCATATATAACAGGGTATCAAGTGGAGTGTCTGTGTATGTCCTCACCTCTGTGTATACTGAATCTGTGCCACTTCAAACGCCATTAGAAGCAGTGGCTGTCAGGGTGAGGACCACACAGGAGTTTACCGTCTGCAGTATCTACTTGCCGCCAGATGGTGACGTATCTGTGAACGTCTTGGCTGCACTCGTTGCTCAACTACCCCCACCTTTCTTACTGTTGGGCGACTTCAATGCCCACAGTCCCTTGTGGGGTGGTTCTACGATCTCTGGTCATGGCAGGGTTGTCGAGGATTTCCTAACTCAACTCGACCTCTGCCTCTTGAATACAGGTGCCCCCACGCATTTTAGTGTGGCACATGGCACTTTTTTGGCCATTGATCTGTCGATCTGCAGCCACAGCCTTCCACCATCTGTTCAAGTGACCATTTCCCTGTCTTTTTGTCACTCCCACAACGCGAGTCCCCAGCGCGCCCAACTAGGTGGGTTCTGCACAGGGCTAACTGGGAAGACTATGCTTCTGCTGCCATCGTTGGCCCTCCCCCACTCGAGGAAATCGATGTGGTGGTCGAGAGTGCCACACATTCCATCATTTCTGCTGCGAACGCGACCATTCCGCGTACATCAGGGTGCCCACGGCGTAAGACAGTGCCGTGGTGGTCGCCGGAGATCGCTGAGGCCATTAAAGACCGCAGGCGGGCCTTACAGCGATACAAACGGTACCCCTCTCAGGAGCACCTAATCAATTTTAAACGGCTTCGCGCTCGTGCTCGCCAGCTTATAAGAAGACGGAAACAGGAGTGCTGGGAGAGGTACGTTTCCACTATTGGGACAGGCACCTCAGCCTCGCAGGTCTGGAGTAAGATCAGACGGCTACAGGGATTACAGACACCAGTGGGAATCCCTGGGATCTCCTCAAATGGAGTCCTATGTACGGACCCGGCCACACTTGCAGAGATGTTCGCCGAGCATTATGCTCGTGCCTTTGCCTCTGCAAATTATCCACCGGCCTTCCGTGCAGTAAAGGAGAGGGTAGAACACCAGTCTCTCTCCTTTCGTACCAGCCGCTCTGAATCTTACAACACTCCCTTTTCTGAGTGGGAGCTCCTCAGTGCTCTTCAACAATGTCCCCTCAGGGGCTCAGCATTAATTTGCTGAGTACGGGCTTGGCGAACCCGGGGTCCTGAGCTGTGGGCTGTGTCGCGCCAACAGTCCGCTACACCGTAAGCTCTGTGCGTGCTTCAACGACCACCGTTCGGCGCGACGGTGGAACGTTGTAGGTTTCAGAGCCCGGGGATCTTGGCTTAATCGCCCGGGTCGCGAGGACGGTAAAAACCTCTCTAAAAAACCCCTCAATCTCAAGGTGTGCTACGTGCCGAGGAGATGCATGGCTGTTGAGGTTGAACAGCCGCTAGCGAGCAACCTCTGAGGAACCTGCCGCACCTCAGTTGTACAAGGCTTACCCAGGCAAGCGGGGCTCTGCCTGGGTGGACCTCTTTTCCCTAGCTGCTCGTGGGACGACAATGAAACGAGCGAATAAAAGCGTGGCCGGTCGCGAAAACGGCGTCTCTAAGCGTGGCAAGACAGAATTCAACGCGTCTACATATGACCCTAAGGCGTTTCCTTCCCTCGCCACCCCGTGGGAGGAACGACAAGCCCGGAATAGATCAGAGCCATATTCGCCACAATACCTTGTTTGTGCGCGTTTAGATGGAGAGTCATTTATGACCACCAAGCCGCAGTTTTTCGTGGAACAGCTAGAAGATAAATTCGGTGAAATTGAATCCTTTTCGAAAATGCGCAGTGGGGCAGTGTTGATACAGACGGCGTCCCCAGCACAGTCGAGGGCATTACTTGCCTGCGACAAGCTGGGTGATGTTCCAGTCAGTATCACGCCTCATAAGTCCCTCAACATGGTCCAGGGTCTCATCTACCATAGAGATCTCCTCTCTCAGACCGATGAGGAGTTGAGAACATACTTGGAACGTCCGGGGGTTCACTTCGTTCGGCGAGTGCACAGGGGACCTAAAGACCAGAGGGTTGCCACCGGTGCTTTTATCTTGGCCTTCGAAGGCGATACACTGCCTGAGAAGGTCAAGGTGATGGTATACCGGTGCGACGTAAAGCCCTATGTCCCTCCCCCTATGCGGTGTTTTAGGTGCTGGAAGTTCGGGCACATGTCCTCCCGTTGTACTTCCAGCCCTAACTGCAGGGAATGTGGGCGACCATCGCACCCAGACGCTCCATGTACTCCACCTCCAGTTTGTGTGAACTGTGGGCAACACCATCCGCCATGCTCGCCGAACTGTGGAGTATTGCATCGTGAGAGGAAAATTATGGAGATAAAGACTCTGGACCGTTTGACTTACTCAGAGGCGCGAAAAAATTTTGATCGGCTTCATCCGGTAAAGATGTCAACATCTTTTGCTGCAGTTACAGCGGCACCAGCATTACCCCGAACAACAGCACCAGTTTTCCCTCCGTCCACGGGCCCTATGGGCCAACAACGTTCTACTGCCCCCTCAATGGGTGGGGGCACCTCTTCATCTGTTGCTCCCACACCACCACCTGTGGGAGCAATTACCTCCTCTCCTTCGGGGACATCGGTCCCCGTCTCCCAGCCGGAGAAGGAACAGCCTCCTCCGGCTCCTCTCGCTCGGAAGGGGTCCCTTGGGACACTCCCTTCCGAGGCTTCTCGCAGTGAACGTGGGGATCCCAGCCGACGGCTGAAGAGTTCCCGACCTGCTGGTAGAAGGGCTTCTCGCTCTTCTTCCAACCCTGATGCGACTGCTGAGAAGCCCTCCCAGGCCTCTAAACCGAAGGGCCAGCGAGAGGGACGACAGAAGAAGACGAAGAAGGAGACATTGGTGGCTCGAAAGCCACGTGCATCCTCATCTTCTACTTCGGAGGATGAGGTTGAGATCCTCGCGTCTGCCGAGGATCTCGCAATACTGCGTTCTCCAGAATCCAGGACTGCAGACACTGGCAATCCCGAACACCTGGGAGCAGACGTACCGATGGATGAAACCG
This sequence comes from Locusta migratoria, assembly GCA_026315105.1. Lineage (NCBI taxonomy): Eukaryota > Metazoa > Arthropoda > Insecta > Orthoptera > Acrididae > Locusta > Locusta migratoria. The sequence continues at coordinate 97,790,399 of CM048744.1, read as the reverse complement.
ATCCTAAACTTGAATATGGCTTTTCAGGTCGGCAATCATGTAGTCCTTCAGTGGAATTGCGGTGGTTTTTTCAACCGCCTGGCTGAATTGCAGCAGTTGTTGTTCCGCTTTCCTGTGTTTTGTTTGGCGTTGCAGGAAACGTGGTTTCCTGCCCAGCGGACCCCAGCCCTTCGTGGCTATCGGGGATATTATAAGAACCGCGTGACATACGACAGAGCCTCAGGAGGGGTCTGTATCTACATCCTCGCAACTGTCCCCAGTGCTACTGTGCCTCTCCACACGACTCTGGAGGCAGTTGCTGTTAGAATCCGGGCGATGCAGGAATTCACCATTTGCTCTATCTACCTTCCCCCGGATGAAGCTGTCTCTATCGCTGATATCGCTACATTGATAGCACAACTACCCCCACCATTCCTCCTACTGGGGGATTTTAATGCCCACCACCCACTGTGGGGTGGAACACAGACGACAGGTCGCGGTAGAGATGTGGAGGCACTTTTCTCACAGCTAGACGTCTGTCTCTTAAACAATGGCGCCCCCACTCACTTTTGCTTGGCGCAAGGCACGTATTCGGCGATAGATCTTTCTGTTTCCAGTCCGAGCCTGCTTCCCCATTTACGATGGGAGGTCCATGATGACCTATGCGGTAGCGACCACTTCCCTATCCTCATGTCGCTACTGCATTTTCAACCTACCGGCTACCAGCCTCGATGGTCTCTCCGTAGAGCTGACTGGCAACGTTATGCATCAGCCGCTGTGGTTCCCGTTTCACTACCGACTGATGTGGACATGGCGGTTCACCAGGTCACCAGTTCCATAGTATCAGCCGCTGAGGCAACTATTCCCACCACTTCTGGCTCCCCTCGGCGTAGATCCGTGCCCTGGTGGACGCCAGAAATCGCCGCGGCTATCCGGGATCGTCGACGGGCGCTCCAGCGCCATCGCCGTCATCCCACCATGGACAACCTGATCGTCTTTAAACGGCTCCGGGCCCGAGCTCGACAGCTCATCCGACAAAGTAAGCGGGACTGTTGGGAACAGTATGTCGCCACCATTGGCTCCCGTGCATCCTCATCTCAGGTGTGGTCTCAGGTTCGGCGCCTTTTTGGGCACCATCCACCAGCAGCAATTCCCAGCTTAAACATTCAGGGCACTGTTTGCACAGACCCCACTGCTATCGCAGAACACATGGCGGACCATTACGCTTACAACTCTGCAACTGCAGCTTACAGTGCGGCTTTCCGTGCACTAAAAGTGCGGGCAGAACGGCGGCATCTGTCATTCTGTACCCGCCGTGACGAAGCATACAATGCGCCATTCAGTCAGTGGGAATTCGAAACTGCCCTTGCTGCATGCCCAGATACCACCCCGGGACCAGACCGGATTCACAGCCGATTCCTTCGCCATCTTTCAGCAGAGTCCCAACACCAGCTTCTCGCCCTGTTCAACCATCTATGGACGGAGGGGGCTTTCCCATCACAATGGCGGGAAAGCATCGTCATCCCCGTGATGAAACCTGGTGCTGACCCACTGGTGGCTGATAGCTACCGTCCGATCTGCCTCACCAACGTTCTGTGCAAGCTCTTAGAACGTATGGTGAGTCGGCGGCTCATGTGGATACTAGAACGTCGGGGTCTGTTGTCCCCACGACAGGGGGCCTTCCGCCAAGGCCGCTCCACTGTAGACAACCTGGTAACTCTGGAGTCGGCCATCCGTACGGCTTTCAGCAGACGCGAACACCTTGTTGCCGTCTTTTTTGACCTCAGGAAGGCCTACGACACCACCTGGCGCCATCACATTCTGGCCACACTGCACGGTTGGGGCTTGCGGGGCTCCCTCCCGCTATTTATACAGAACTTTCTATCGCTTCGCTCTTTCAGAGTTCGTGTCAGTAACTGTCTTAGCTCACCCCGTATACAGGAGAATGGAGTCCCGCAGGGCTCGGTCCTCAGTGTTCCTCTCTTTCTGATCGCTATCGACGGCCTTGCTGCGGCAGTGGGATCAACCGTATCCTCCTCACTCTATGCCGATGACTTCTGCCTTTATTTCAGTTCTCACGGCATGGGTGTCGCTGAAAGGCGTTTGCAGGGGGCCATCACAAAAGCTCAGTCCTGGGCCACGACCCATGGATTCCAGTTCTCAGCCGCCAAAACACGGGTCATGCACTTCTGTCGCCGTCGGGCAGTACACCCAGACCCTGAGCTGTATTTGGGTCAGGATTTGCTTTGTGTCGTTCAGACGCACCGTTTTTTAGGTATGCTGTTCGATTCCCGGCTCACGTGGGTCCCACACCTGCAACAGCTGTGGAAGAAGTGTTGGCGCCACCTGAATGTCCTTCGTTGCCTAAGCCATACCACTTGGGGAGCAGCTCGTACATCTCTCCTGCAACTGTATCGGGCTCTTATCCAATCCCGTCTGGATTATGGTAGCCTGGTATATGATTCTGCAGCCCCTTCTGCACTGCGTGTCTTGGACCCAATTCACCATAGTGGCGTACGTTTAGCGACAGGTGCCTTCCGCACAAGTCCCGTGACAAGTCTCCTTGCTGAGGCTGGGGTTCCCCCCCTCCGAATCCGCCGGCAGCAGCTACTGGCGTCGTACGTCGCCCGTATTCATGCCTCACCCGACCACCCAAATCATAGGCTTCTGTTCCCAGCTGCCGTTCTCCCTTCCCCACGACGATGTCCACGGTCGGTTTTCCCGATTGCGGTTCGTGTTCGTTCCCTTCTTTCTTCAATTGCATCCCTTCCTATCTCTACCACATTCCGATACCTTTCCCATACACCTCCATGGTGTGTACCTCGCCTACAGCTTAGGTTAGACTTGTCCGGTGCCTCAAAAGCCTCCGTTTCGCCAATGGTTCTGTGTCGTCAGTTCCATGCACTCATTGATTCTTTCCGTGGTGCAGAAGTAGTGTACACCGATGGCTCCCTTGTGGACGGTCGTGTTGGGTACGCCTATGTTCACCGTGATCATGTTGAGCAGCGTTCCTTACCCTGTGGGACTAGTGTTTTCGCAGCTGAGCTGGTGGCTATCTCTCGCGCTCTTAAACATTTCCGTGCCTGCCCCGGGGAGTCAATAGTCATCTGTAGTGACTCCCTGAGTGCCTTGATCGCCCTAGACAAGTTTATGCCAAAGCACCATTTGGTTCAGTCCATTCAGGACGCCGTTTTCGCTTTGGGCGAGTCTGGCCGTTCGGTGGTGTTCATTTGGACCCCGGGCCACGTAGGCATTCCGGGTAACGAACGGGTTGATCGCCTGGCCAAGCAGGCCACCACATCACGACCCTTAAAGATAGGTCTCCAAGACCAGGACTTCAGGCAGCAACTGACACGTAAGGTTCGGGGGATTTGGACCTCGGAATGGGCTGCCTTGACTGAACCAAATAAGCTGCGCATAATCAAGCCCACCACGGTCGTCTGGCGATCCTCCCTGCGAGCCTCTCGTAGGGAGTCAGTAGTCATCTGCAGACTGCGTATTGGACATACGTGGTTGACGCACGGCCATCTTCTACGACGAGAGGACCCACCAACTTGCCGTTGTGGCGCCCTATTGACTGTGGTCCACGTTCTGGTGGACTGCTTACTTTTAGCCGACTTGAGGCAGTCTTTTGCACTGCCTTCCGAGCTTCCATTGATTTTATCTGACAATGCCACTATGGTCGATCGTGTTTTAGGTTTTATTCGCGCAACTGGCTTTTATTGGTCTATTTAGTGGTGGGGCCTATAAGCCCGCCCTGTCGGGCTTCAACCCCTCCAGAACAATAGGCCGCTGTTATTTTACGGTTTATGACTTGGTTTTCAATTGACGATTTTAAAGTGTGCAGAGTGGCTGGCTCATCCTGTATTATTTTGTGATCAGTCAGCCACACGCTTCTGCTGCCTTGTTTTAGCTTACTGTCTATTTTGTCAACTTCTGTCTTGTTCTTTGTTCTTTGTTTCATTTCATTATTTTACCATTGACTGTCTCTCTGTGCCCAGAGTACGCTGGACCTCGGGTACAATGCGACGAAACGGAAACTTTTAGAAGTTAACTCTTAACAGGGAACAGGGGACTGATAACCCAGCAGTTGAGTCCCCTTTAAAATCCCAACAACAACAACAACAACAACTTCAACAATGTCCTGACACGGCGCCAGGGCCTGATAGCATCCATAGTCAAATGCTGAAACATCTCTCAGCAGATAGTCGGCGAAACCTACTTGCGGTCTATAACCGCATTTGGTGTGATGGTGTTTTCCCGTCACAGTGGCGGGAGAGTATCATCATCCCAGTGCTTAAGCCCGACAAAAATCCTCTTTCCTTGGATAGCTATCGGCCCATTAACCTGACTAACGTGCCGTGCAAACTGCTGGAGCGGATGGTCAGTCGGCGGTTGTGTTGGATTCTTGAGACTCGAGGATTGTTGGCTCCATGCCAGGGCGGTTTTCGCCAGGGTCGATCTACCACCGATAATCTGGTGTACCTCGAGTCTGCAATCCCCACAACTTTTTCCCGGCGCCAACACCTTGTTGCCGTCTTCTTTGATATGCTCAAAGCATACGATACCACCTGGCGATGCCACATCCTCAACACTTTATATGACTGGGGCCTCCGGGGCTCCCTACCGATTTTTATCCAGAATTTTTTAGCTGTCCGTACCTTTCGTGTTCAAATTGGTGCCTCCCTGAGCGCCTCATACATCCAGGAGAATGGCGTTCCTCAGGGCTCAGTTTTAAGTGTTCCATTATTTTTAGTTGCCATCAATGGTCTAGCGACAGCAGTTGGATCGTCGGTCTCCCCTTCTCTTTACGCTGACGACTTTTGTATCTTTTTTAGTTCCTGCAGCACCCAGGTTGCTGAGCATAGTTTGCAAGGTGCTATTCGGAAGGCACATACCTGGGCCCTAAGTCATGGCTTTCAGTTTTCTGCCACCAAGACTAGAGTGATGCACTTCTGTCGGCGTCGGACCGTCCACCCTCACCCTGAACTTTACCTTAACGACGAACTCCTGACAGTGGTAGACACGCATCGGTTTTTGGGTCTGGTCTTTGACGCTCGGCTGACGTGGCTCCCCCACATTCGTCAGCTAAAACGGAAGTGCTGGCGCCATCTCAACCTTCTCCGCCACCTGGGTCATACGACCTGGGGTGCTGATCGCTCGACACTGTTGCGGCTTTACACGGCACTGTTGCGGTCCCGTCTCGATTTTGGGTGCATTGCCTATGGGTCTGCGGCACCTTCGGCACTGCATCTCCTGGACCCCATCCACAACTGTGGGGTTTGCATCGCGACGGGTGCCTTCCGCACCAGCCCAGTGAACAGCTTACTAGTGGAGGCTGGGCTTCCACCCTTGGGGATCCGCCGCCAACACCTACTTGCGGCTTACGCAGCCCATGTGTATTGCTCCCCAGGCCACCCGAACCATCGTCTCCTCTTTCCTGATGTGGTGGTCCGTCCCCATCAGCGACGCCCCAGATCAGGTCATACGATTGCCTATCGGGTTCAGTCCCTCCTGCAGGAGCTTGAGTCTTCTCCCCTTCCATCTTCCTATCGGGTCCGTGCCCGTACGCCTCCGTGGTGTTTGCCAAGGCCGTCTGCTCGGCTGGACTTGGCCCAGGGGCCCAAAGACTCAGTTCCACTGGAGGCGCTCCGCCGTCAGTTCTCGGCTATCATAGCGGAATTCCGTGGATATGACCTGATATACACAGATGGTTCCATGGTTGATGGCTGTGTGGGATTTGCGTATACTCATGGTGACCATGTGGAACAGCTCTCTCTGCCGAATGGCTGCAGTGTTTACACTGCAGAGCTGGTGGCCATTCACAGAGCTCTCCTGCATATCCGGTCTTGCTCAGGCGAGTCTTTTGTTGTTTGCAGCGACTCCCTGAGCAGCCTCCGAGCTCTGGAGCAGTGTTACCCGCGGTCTCCTCTGGTGTTGGCCATACATGAGACGCTTCGTTCCGTTGAACTGTCTGGGCGATCAGTGACGTTCGTCTGGTCTCCGGGTCACGTTGGTATCCCGGGCAATGAACGTGTTGACAGGCTTGCCAAGCAGGCTGTCGGTATGTCCTGTCTAGAGATCGGTCTCCCGGCTTCTGATCTCCGTTCATTGTTGCGCCAACGGGTACATCGGCTTTGGGATGCTGAGTGGCGTAGCCTGAACACGCCCAACAAGCTCCGGATGGTCAAGGATACGACGGCCGCATGGCGCTCCTCCATGCGGGGTTCACGACGGGACTCAGTGGTTTTGTGTCGCCTCCGCATTGGGCATACGTGGCTCACCCATGGACATCTCCTTCGTGGTGAGGATGCACCCCAATGTCAGTGTGGCTCGCGCCTGACAATAGTCCACATCCTGTTGGACTGCCCCGTTTTAGCCGCTTTGCGGCGGAATTTTAACCTCCCTGTCATTTTATCGGACGTTTTAGGTGACGATGCTGCAATGGCAGATTCCGTTTTACGTTTTATGCGAGCAGGGGTTTTTTATCGATTCATCTAGCTGGAGATTTATTAGTGTTCCTGAGTGGTTGACTTTTCCGTTTTTATTCTTCTGGTCGGTCAACCACAGGCATCAGCTTCTTTCTTGTCAAATGTCTTTGTGTGCTCATCTTTTCGTTTTGTGTCTTGTTATTCTTGCTGTTTTTCTTTATAGACACAGTGGGACTCCTCTCCCGCTTCACAACATTAAACTCTGGGCGTGTTATCTTTCACGTGTATGGCTTTCCTTTTGACGCCTAGAGAAGGAATGGGGGACTGATGACCATTGAAGTTTGGTCCCCCCTAAACAACCCAACAACAACAACAACAACAACAGGCTGTCCATGCGTCTGTGTTAGACATTGGCCTCCCGGCCTCAGATTACCAGTCTGTGTTGCGCCATAGAGTACATGAGCTTTGGGCCGCAGAGTGGCGTAGCCTGAGCCATTCCAACAAACTCAGGGCAATAAAGGAGACCACAGCTGTGTGGCACTCGTCCATGTGGGCCTCTCGCCGGGACTCGGTAGTCCTGTGCCGGCTACGCATCGGCCACACTTGGCTGACCCATGGCCATCTCCTCCGCGGTGAGGACCCGCCTCGTTGCCATTGTGGCTGTCCCTTGACGGTGGCCCACATTTTGAAGGACTGCCATCTTTTAGCCGCCCTATGGCGGGATTTTAATTTTCCTGTAATTTTATCTGAAGTTTTACGTAACGATGCCATTATGGCTGATTCTGTTTTAGGTTTTATTCGTGACAGCGGTTTTTACAACTCTATATGAAGCTTGTGTTGCCCCGTGGCTGACCCTTCCTATTTTATTTTCATGGTCTGTCAACCACGAGCTTTGGCTTTGTCATTTTATTTCCGCACTTGTTTGCTGTTTCCGTGTGATTGTGTCCTTTCGTGTTGTCTCCTGCCTTGTTGTCCTTTGTCGAATTTGTTTACATTTTATTGATTGAGTGGGGTTTTCCTCCCGTAGCAGTTTTAACTCTGGGCGAACTTTTCAGTAGTTCCACACTTATCTCGCTCTTTGATGGAATGGGGGACTGATGACCTCCGCAGTTTTGTCTCCCTAAAACATCAAACCAACCAACCAATCAGTGTAATGAATGTGAAAACCATAAGGGGAGCTGAGGCAGCCACAAATCACTATCTCGTTGTAGCAGAAGTACGCCAAAGAATATAGAAAAGGGAAGGGGAGGAAAGAGCATAAAAGACTGTAATATTGATGTAGAACGACTGAAGGTTATCGACAATGCGCAGGAAGTTGTCATTAAGCTACAAAAGAAATTTGACGTCCTAATACTGGAAGGCAACCTCGAAATTGAAGACCACTGGGGACAGATAAAAACAAATGTGAAATAAGCTGCACTAGAAGGGTGAGGAAAAAGAAAAAGAAGGAAAAAATCAATGGTTTTCAGAAGAATGTGAGCAGAAAGTGAAAGAACAAATAGCAGCGGAGGAAAAACACCTACAAAAGGATTCCAACGAATGTAAAGAAGCATGTGAAAATGCTAACAGAGAAACAAAAAATTTTCTGAGAATGAAAAAGAGAGAACATGTGAATAATTTGATAAAAGGAGCAAAGGAGGATAAAAGTGAAGAGAATGCAAAATTTTTTTACAGATCAGTCAGTTTCTTTAGAAAAGGATATGTACCACGGATGTATGGCATTAAAGATAAGAATGGAAATACAGTTCTAGAAAGATTCAAAGGTATGAAAATTTGGAGGGAGTATTTTGAGGAGCTTCTAAATTTTGAAGATGGAAGGGCAGAAACGGAGCAACAACAAAAATTTCAGAGTTCAGATCCCTTCACTGAACCGCCAACATTGAAAGAGACAACAGACTATCAAAATAGTAAAACCCAACAAAGCTCCGGGGAAAGATGGCATAACAGCCGAACATTTTAAGAAGAGAGGAATAAAACTGGCAAAACAGATACACAACCTGGTTACGAAGATTTGGAATGAAGAATGAAATTAAGAGGAATGGACAGAAGCTGTCGTAATACTAATTCATAAAAAGGGTGACAAACCTCAATGGATGTCATTAATTAGCACCGCCTAAAAAGTGTTCTCCAAGATCCTTCAGAGAAAATTAGACCATGTTTAAAAGAGGTAGCCACTGAGAAACAAGCAGGATTTATGAAGAATCGTTCAACTACTGATCAGATAATCATACTGAAAGAAGCCATATTCAAATATTGGGAATTTAACAAAGATATGGCAATATTATTTGTTGATTTTAGAAAAGCTTATGACAGTATATCCACAGATAAGTTGTGGGAGAAAATGGAGGTATTTGGAATTCCGAAGAAGATTATAAATCTTGTGAAAGCCACACTAAAAAGGCTCCGAAGGGGTAGTCAAAATGGATGGAGAATATTCCAAGGCGTTTGACATAAAAACAGGCAAGGAGATGGGTTATCACCCCTCTTGTTCAACATTATAATACAGGAAGCACTGGATGCAATAAGTGAAGCAGAAGAGGGAATTAAAATAAGAACGAAAATAAATACACTAGCCTTTGCTGATGATGTAGCACTAATCAGTGAAAATCTGGATTACCTTAAAATACTAGCAAGAAGGCTCTTCCAGAAAACAAAGGAACTGTGTTTGGAAGTAAATGAGGATGAAACAAAATTCATGGGGGTAGAAAGAAATTGCAATACAAAGTGGCAAGAAACTCTGATAAGTGATAACTATACTTTTGAAGAAGTAGATGAGTTCAAATATCTAGGAGTATTAATAAACAACAGAAATGATGAGAAGCAAAAAATAGAGGCGAGAGTCAAAGCTGCACCAAGAGAATCATACTCACTCAACAAACTACTGTCATCCAAATTTTTGTCAAGAGTAACTAAAATAAGAATATATAAAACCATAATCAGACCAGTGCTATTATATGGGACAGAAATATAGATAATAGATTAACATATGGAAAGAAAAATAAATGTTTTTTAAAATAAAACCCTGCGAAAGATATTTGTACCAATCTGTGAAGGAAGAGAATGGCGAAGAAGAAAGAATAGGGAGCTCAAGGTACTATACAATAAACCACATGTTGTCGCGGAAGCCAAGACAAGGAGACTGGCCATGTCTATAGATGAGAGCAGATCATCACAGAAAGAAGTCTGTGAGAATCAACCAAAAGGACGAATACCTCTAGACAGGCCGAAAATGAGATGGAGAGACCACGTTGCCAAGGATTTGCGGGTATTCTGAGCAAGGTAGGACGATTCCGAGGACAGAATGCTATGGAAAAGGCTACTTAACGAGGCCAAAAACCATATGCGGTTTATGGAGCCGGGAGAGTAAGTAGGTATACGCAGTACAATGTAGGAGATGAAAAGCTTTACATAACTTGTACCAAACCAGAAAGCAGTTATGAGATTCGAAGGACATGAAGACGACACACTTATTGCAAAAGGAGTAAGATATGGTTGTAGCTTTTTCCCATGTTATTCAGTCTGTACACTGAGCAGGCCGTTAAAGAAAGCAGTGAAAAATTTCGAAACGGAATTTAAGCTCAGAGAGAAAAAAAAGTTTGCTGTGGACATTGTCAAATCTCTCATAGACAGCAAAGGTGTTGTGAAAGCAATTGAACGGAATGGTCATTGTCTTGAAAGGAGGATAAAAGATGAATATTAATAAGAACAAAACAAGAGTAATGGAATGTAGTGTAAGACAATCGTGTAACGTTGAAGATATTGTTAATGTACGAGAAAGACACGTCAGATTAAAAACACCGTCCAAACAAACTGTTGTAGGGTGGCTGGGTCTTGGCCATAGGTACTGAGTTGCTAAGAAATATCATAGCTAGTAGATAACGTCATAGGTGGAATGGGTGGGAAAAGATGACATATGGTGTAACATATTTCATTACTGTGAGAAACTGCTCCAATATTGCCCAGACGTATTCGGATTGGCTGTCCCCACCTATGTGTAATATTCCCTTTATGATTCTGTAATTATAAATATTAGATAAACTATTGTGTAGAACTTAACGTAATTTCGTGTAATTAATGTGTTCACATGAAGCTTTATTATGGTATGTTCTGTTAATGTAATTATGCTCTAGTTTTAATAAAGAGTTGTATGTAGATATTCTAGAAAGTGCGCTTCGCGCCAAAATTGATGGAGCGCGGGACAAGCGGTGTCCACTCGTAAGCAGTCCAGCTCAGACGGCTCTCGCGTGAAGACCCAAGCCTGTCGCGCTCCTTAAATAGCCTGTCAGCCAGTTCATGTTATTAACTACTGTAGTTAGGATGCTAGTGTACGAAAATCATGGATAGTGTTACATTTGCCGCTTGTTGTTTCACTACTTGTAAATAAATGTTATCAAACAACTAGCATCGCGTCTTATTTGAAAATTACATATAAGCCTAGCCACCAATTTCAAAAGTTCCGCCGTCCGCGGAGGCCGAGGGGACTGAGGCGCTTCAGTCACGGTCTGCACGGCCACTACGATCAGGGGTTCGAATTCCCCCTCGGGCATGGATATTTGTGCCGTCCTAGTTCGTAAGTAGTTCATAAGTAGTTTGTAAGTTTAGGGACTGATGACCCCGTAGTTAAGTCCCATAAGCTTTACAAACACTTGAACATTTGATCAAAAGTTCCACACCACTTTACTTCAAGATACGAAGTTCGACGACCTTTGCGCTGTTTCTGCGAGTGGACAACGGAAAAGAAGACACCAGATTAGTGAAGAGAAACTTTAACTGCACGCACTGTCGAAACATGTAGTTCTACGGCCCTCACGTGCAGTGCTACAAAATTAAATCTTGCGACATTGGCAGGCGTGCGATTGTAACACCGACGAGAAAAAGTATTAGAAAAAGTGTTACAGAGACATATAACTTAAAAAACTTTCCAATCAGTTTTATCAAACGCTCTATCCTCCTCTAATATCAGATCCCGCCATACGGTGTACGATATAAAGAACGATTTAATGAACATGGATCTGTTATGATTCCTCCGGTCATCCAGATTTAGGTTTTACCGTGATTTTCCTAAATCACTCCAGGTAAATGCTGGGATGGTTCCTTTGAAAGGGCACGGCCGATTTCCTTCCACATCCTTACCCAAACACTCCGAACGTAAGCTCCGTCTCTGATGACCACGCTGTCGACGGGACGTTAAACTCCAAGCTTCCTTCCTTCCTTCTGTTATGGTTCCACCAAGTTCTCACCGTTCAAGAACACTCAACTGAGGAAAATACATTTCAGGGATGGTTAGTTGTGACCCGAGGTCTGACATTAGCAACTGGCTGGGTTTATGATGGTTAGTGCAAAGAGTGGTACACAAACAGAAGTTTAAAGTTTACATTCAACGCTTACGACATGGATTTCTTGAAAATGATGCCGACTGACGTCTTCAGTTTTGTGAATTGATGTTTGGCCAACAGAAATATTATCCTAACCTATTCAATAAAATTCTTCGGTCTGACGAGGCCAATTTTAAGCTAAGCGGACAAGTCACCAGACATATCTGCCCTTACTGGTATACTGACATGAACCTATCGTTAGAACAACTAAATCAACCTGGTATTTTCAGACATCATTCGACGTAATAGGATAATATATTTTTGAAGGAACAGTAAAATGGTGTAACTATTTAGCAACGTTTCAGAATTACGTGATACCGGAACTTACAATGTATGCAGAAAACTTTCAGGAAAATGGTACTTTTAAACTTTCGAATGATAAGTCATTAGTCGAAGTGCAGATATTGACATGCCTGTGTGTATACCCGATATCACGCCCATGGATTTTTTCCCTATGTGGTCACGTAATGAACTTTATTTATTCTCAGATGCATCAGACCTTTGATGAACTAAAACAATACATACCACACTGCGCCGTAGGGGAAATGGTTGTACCTTGGGACGGTTTCACCTTGGGACACTTTTAATAAAGACAGTGCACTCTAGTGGAAACTTTGAGAATTATGAAGTAAAGTTGTCAGGCCTATTTTCAGAGGGAATAGGAGGCCATGTTGTATTTGGATGGAGATTGAGATCTGACGAGGAGTTTTACAAGTTTTCGTGTTTGAAAGTAAAATTGAGCCACTATCCTTAGAAGATATAAATTAAAGCTAAGCATCATTATTGATGTTTCTTAAATACACTGTTGAAGGGCATTAAGTAAGCTATTGATACCATAAGTTATAAACATATAAATGTGTACATAGGTTAGGATACTGTTTTCTGTTATTGTGTATTTGGTTTTGCCTTGGGACACTTATCTGGCTGCATCTTGGGACACCTGGAAGGTGTATGATTGTCACTGATAAAAAAGAATTGAAGAGACAACAGGAAGAAAACAAGAAAAATAAAAAGAAGTCTTTCCCTAAGAAAGAAGCCACTAAACGGACAAAGGAGTTTTCATCTTCCACTTCTTTTGATGAAGAAATTCCCGACCTTGGCGGTAGCTCTGGAGGTAGCATATTTGATTTGTAATCTGAAGAAGAGGATTTCTCATCCTTCTTTCCATCTAGAAAAGTAACACTTTCTTGTTCTCAAGCTAGTTGGGTCTTGGTAACATTTGACATCAGTGGGAGATCTCATGTTTACTATGCAGGAGTGGGTTTAGAAAGCACAGAAGAAGATGTAACTGTGAAATTCGTAATTAAGGAAGCAAAGGACCATATTGTATTCTCTAATGTTAACAACGTCATCATTGTTAATCGCAGTAATATAGTGAAAGAACTACCAGCTCCAGTGGTGTGTCGTGGGTTTTATTCATTTAGTATTTTATTCCCACCATATCTTGTTTTAAGGTAAATAACTTTTGTCTTTGAACTAACAAACATTTACTACGTAATTCAAATATGATTTTTTTTCAGTCATAAAACTTGGAATACATCACTGTGTCCCAAGCTAAAACCATCACTGTCCCAAGCTGAAACCATAGGTTGTACCTTGGGACAAGTGTCACACAAGTCTTTATTAGCGAGTAATTGTGTAAATATTGGAGCTAGCGTAAACTGCTGCTCGTTCAACATTACCTAAAATTGATGCCTGTGATGTGGTAAATTTTCGGATTTCTTGTAAAAAAATCATAGTATAAAAAAATTAAAATGTAGAAAATGTCCCAAGGTACAACCCTTTCCCCTACATTGTACAACAGCGATCCCTCTGCAGTCTTCGCCCACTCGCTGCCATCTGGTGAAGAGTTGCCGGTGTGGTGGTTGCAGGCCACAAAGGGAACACCCAGAATCGCAGCGAACAAATGTTCTTCTGCTACTTTTGTTATTTTTTGTTGTTATTTTTACGTAAACCAGAACAGGCAAAGAAAAGAAACCTGAAAAACAGGACAAACTACTACGTCAAGAAATGTAATAATATTTTTACGAAAAAAGGTAACGAAACTATGTGAGAGATCTTAAAATAATAGTTTAAGGAGGTAAAGCTTTAAAAAATTGTTTGTTAAAGCTAAATTCAATTATCAAATAATTTTGACTTTTCGTTAAAATACAGTCAAAAAAACTATCACGTTAGAGTGCATGGATTGAAAGGAGTACGCAAAATAATGTTCACTTAATTTTTGCCCGTCATACAGTCTTGAGCCTGTTTTGTTACAAAAACCTAAGCTATAATTCTACAGAAAATAAATTTATGTAATATTTTGTACCATTTCACTAATCGATATAATATACTGTACTTAATTTAATATCTTTGCTGTAAACCAGACTTTGTTTTACCTTTGGAGTGTATCTTACACACAGTAGTTGCGTTGAAGGAGTCGATGTGTGACAGTCAGTGTGTGACCTTCGTGAAGGAGAGTCGATGTCTGATTATGGTAAGTTGTAGTCGTGAAACTGTCGGGTTAGTCTGTCTGTGTGTTAGACTCGGAGATTGTAATTTTGTATGGAAATTAATCTGTCTCAAATAAGGTAATGTGTACTTTTCTATTGTTATGTCTGCTAGTCTGTATTTGAACTATTGTAGTTGGTGTTTGTCTTTTTGATCATGAATACTGTTTAATGCAGCTCACATTTATCATTTAACCCTGAGTCATTTTCCAGTTCCTCGTTCCTTTCACCAATTTGAATTGCTATCCGTTATGATAATTGTTTCTTATGACAGTGTTGCATAATTATTGTGTTTGTAAATTTATTTGTTAATTAGAACAGTTTGTCATAATAAATGAGAGCAGGAAGTAGTTTGTTCATAAATCCAGTAAAGTTCATAGTTAGAGATTTTCTCAGTCTTAATGAAGTTCAGATTATTAAATCAGTTAATGTTAGTAACAGTTAAAGTGATTTGTCTGATCAGAAGAGAAGTAGATCACGTAAAGAGATGAGAAATATTTGCAGTGAGTGAGACTTGAAACCATTACTAGATTTGTAGGACATTTTTTATTACGTTGAATCAGTATGGTAATTGTTGTTCAGATAGGCACATTATCAAGTGCAGTGATTTTGGTATCTAATTAATATCAAATATCTTAGTTTGGCATCCTTTTAATTCAAGTAACAAAATTATCACTGTCCTAGCACGCTCTTTTTGTTGGCTCTCGCAGTCGAATTGCGCATGTACAGTCTGGCTACTGGTATATGGTGCACGCTAACAGATCTGAACTTTTCATTTGCTCACATTGTCTATCACATACTAAATTAATGTGTACACCAATTTCAAGTTTAATTACTGTTTATTTATTAACCACTGTACAATTTAAAGTGTTATCCGTTGCGCATCAAACTAAACCACATTTACGTAAGATCATTGCATCCCATGTCACTTGCAATTTATTCTAACAGGGCAAAGGAAGGTACTAAGTCTCACTGCTTAGTCAAATTATTTTGTAAGCAAAAACCACAACAGAACATTTATTTGGGAATTTTAGCGGGGACGGTCTCTTAACAAAAACAGTGACACACTCGTCCCACAAACATATACTACTTTTCATTTCAAACAAACACACAGTACTTTTAAGATATTATCACAATAGAAGAGTCGTAATCGTATCGTCCACAATTTGTTATTAGTTACATTTATTTGATAATTTAGTGTCATATGTTTGCAAAAAAATCATAGAACTACAGGAAAACCAGATTAGGCCGTAAAACACGCCAATGCGATTTTTTAAAAGTTTCCTGTCTGGTGAATTGTTTGTTAAAGGCAATCACGACGCTGTCAGTATAATTTTCAGATAACGGTAATCTAAATAAAATATAATTTCATTTCTTGGCTGCTCTTTTATACAATAAAAAGCCCATGGAAATTTAATTCCATTACATAAAGGTAACTCCTAAACTAAAATTACAGCAGCTGAAGCGAATCTACGAACGAAGTACACACATCAACTTTAATTTCAAAATAATTCCCAAGCGTATCGTTTGAGACAATATCTCTCCTGCCCTCCGCGAATCTGTTTATAAGGCTGGAGGGGAGAATACGTAGATAATACCATATACTCGTTCGCGTTGCTCTAATTTCCAATTTGTTACAGAGATTCCGTTGTCGAGCGGTGACTGCTAACATAATAGAAGACGCTGTTCGCCTGTCGTGAGTGGAGTGAAAACGACGTTATTTAGGCATGGCTACGCGCCTCTAATCCCTAGTTCGTTGCGAGCCGTTAAGCTAATTTCACGTGTAACTACCTAGTATGCGGACTGCATTAGTGACTAATGAAGAGTAAAATCACCCGTGTGAAATCCTGTTATCACTAATTCTATTTACAGCACGGCTCGCGCGCTCAGTCGCGCTTCATCTACAGAGACTGTTCCAGGCGCAATCCTGTTAACTGCGAAAGCATGACACGGTAATGCACTCAAAAGGGAAAATGCGATGCGTGTAGTCTGTCACTCACCGGAACAAGGGGAAAGACTAGCTTTGGCATTCTAAGCTTCTTCGTAATATTACGCCTCTCTTCGCTTTTCCTGGTAATTTGGAAATGTGACTTTCATAAAGTATAGTCACATAGGATATTTATACCATAAATATCGAAAGCAGTGATTCATATTGTCATTCAGACGAACAGTACCCCATCTCTACGACTATTTCTTACCTCTCTCATTGTCAAGGTTCTGTCTATATCAGAGGGCTCGGATAGTCAGACCTCCAGATATAGGAAGTCAATCGAAGTTATTTGCGCATAGTAAAAGAACACAAAATGCTACTCATATGCGTTTTAGATTATTAAAAGAAAATAGGACAGCTCCCAGAAAGTGACACCATTATACATTCATAAGGACATAGACGGTATAAAATCTGTGAAACGTCTGAGGAATGGTACACTGTTGGTTGAAACAAACACTTCCCAACCAGTAGCAAAATTACAGGAAGCCAAATTCCTTGGTGAATATCCAGTTGATTCCAAATTACACAGCGCTCTAAATTACAATAAAAGCTTTGTTGCCTGTAGGGTTATGGTGCATTTTCCAAGTGAAGAACTGAAATGTGATTGGGCCCATGAAGGTATGGTTGATGTCTAGAAAATCTTGGAAAGGGAAAATAGGGATTTAATAAAATTCGTCTATTACATCCTAACCTTAAACATCTCTGAATAAGTAACGACGAGCTTCCTACAGTAAAAGTACACCCTTATGGCCCCAGCCTGATGCCATGCTATAAGCGTCAGCCCTTAAAGTGCACCACTCAGGGGTTTATTGGAGAAGCAACCTCTGGCGTATGACGTAATTTGCTCACCACCTCCAAAGTGTGTGAATTTCTCTGATAATCACCATTTACTTGGAAGTAAATTCAAAAAATAATAACGCCCCGCATTTAACACTCCTCCATTGCTTTAATCCAAAAGTTAGGCTCCGAATGTTGATGCTTCAACGCAAACTGAGGTTATTAGAGTCAGCACTAACACCTGTACGTGTTCCTGTACATGAAGTATAGCAGTAGATTCAGATACTGTAGCCCTGGGAAAAGGTACTGATGCCAACATTGGATCCCTTAGGGGCTCAGCATTAATTTGCTGAGTGCAGGCTTGGCGAACCCAGGGTCGCGAGGTGTGGACAGTGTCACGCCAACAGTTTGCCACACCATAAGCTCTGTGCGTGCTTCAACGACTATCGTTCGCCGCGATGGTGGAACGTTGTACGTCTCAGAGAACGGGAATTTTGGCTTCATCGTTCCGACAATACAAACCTGTAAAAAAAAAAAAAAAAAAAAAAAAAAAAAAAAAAAAAAAAAAAAAAAACCCTCACTCTCAATGTGTGCTACGTGCCGAGGAGATCCTTGGGTGTTGAAGTTGAACAGTCGCTAGCGAGCAACCTCTGGGGAGCCTGCCGCACCTCAGGCAAGTGGGGCTCTGCCTCGGTGGACCTCTATATCCCTAGATGCTCGTGAGAACACCATGAAAAGAGCTCGTAACATTGATGGACGTACAACCGCCGTCTCTAAGAGAGGGAGAGGAGACTTTAATTCTGCAGAATATGACCCCCGTTTGTTCCCTTTCCTGGCCACGTCATGGGAAGAACGTAGGGCCAGAAGTCAAGGTGAGGCAAAGGCCACCCTGTACTCAGTTTGCTCACACACTGATGGGGAATGCTTTACGTGAACTAAGCCTCTCTTTTCTGTTGAACATCTGGAGTACAAGTATGGAGAGGTGGAGGGTATGTACAAGATGCGGTCCAGGACAGTCTTGATAACCACGTCATCCCCAACACAGTAGCTGGCTTTGCTCGCCTGGGAGAAGCTAGGTGATGTTCCTGTTACGGTAACTCCACATAAGAGCTTTTACATGGGTCAGGGTGTAATATTCCACAGGGATCTGTTGCTGCAATCTGATGATCAGCTAAGGGAGAACCTTGAGCGGCGTAGTGTGCATTTCATCCGGCACATCTATAGGGGTCTGAAGGACAAAAGGGTAGCCACCGGTGCCTTCATCTTGGCTTTTGAGGGTGACACATTACCCAAAAACGTCGAGGTGATGATCTACCGGTGTGACGTAAAACCCTACGTTCCTCCTCCTATGTGCTGCTTTAAGTGCTGGAGATTTGGGCACATGTCCTCCCGATGTGAAGCTGACTCCCACATGTCGGGAGTGTGGACGTGTATCACATCCAACGTTCCCTTTGCCCCTCCTCCGGTTTGTGTTAACTGTGGCGAGTACCATCCCCCTTGCTCACCAGGTTGTACAGTCCTCCATAAAGAAAGAAAATTCATGGAGTGTAAAACCCTGGACAGACTAATGTGTTCAGAGGCAAGACGCAGATATATCAACCTGCATCCAGTGAGCATGGCTACATCTTATGCCAAAGCAGCTTTGTCAACGTCAATCCTGACATCCTTGACCCCATCTACAAGGCAAATCTCAGTGGGCCAACAGTCCCAATTATCTACTACCACCTCCTTGACGGCTGAGGGCAGCTCCTCTTCCATTGCTCCCATACCATCTACCACAGGAGCAATAACACCCCAACCAACGGGGACACTGGTCAGAGCCATAGAATCAACAGACCTCCAGTGGAACTATGGCTGTTTTTAAATCCACCTATCTGAGATGCGACGTGTAACACCTGCTTTCTGCATTCCCCTCCAGGAAACGTGGTTTTTGACAATGCAGACTCCTGCCCTCCGTTATCAGGGGATATTATGTTAATCACAACGTGTATAACAGGGTCTCAGGTGGAGTGTGTGTATGTGTACTTAATTCTGCCTGTAGTGAATCCGTGTCCCTTCAACACCATTAGAAGTAGAACAAACTTCTCTGGCTCGTCTTGTGAGGAAGGGATCACTTGAATTGCAACCGTCCTAAGTTTCCTCTGATCGAAAGCAGCTACTAACGAGTGGCAAACAGTGCCACCGAAGGCTGGCCAAACGGCTTCGAGATCCTCCGCTTTCCCTGAGACCGAGTCAGCGAAGCTCTCCGGATAAGAGAAGTCGAAGAAACAGCGAGAGTCACTGAAAAAGAAGAAAAAAGCTGGTAAAAAGGAGGAGGTTCCTGTGGTTCCCACACTGCCATCCCATATCTCTGCCTCTGAGGACGAGGTGGAGATTATAGCAGCCCCTGAGGACCTAGATCTCAGGGGAACGATAGAAATAGATCGATCAGCTTCGCAAGCACTGTCAGCAAGCGATCTTGAGGTATAAGAAGCGCTTCATACTACCTCATGTCTTCGCAGATATCAGAAAGCGTCATCCTCCAAAGAAACTACGGCGGTTTTTTTACCCACCTACCTGAGATGCGACACCTTTTGAACGTAACACCTGCTTTCTGCATTGCCTTCCAGGAAACCTAGTTTAAGGCAATGCGGACCCCTGCCCTTCGGGTTTATGGGGAGATATTATGATAATCACAGTGTGCATGACAGGGTCTCAGGTGGAGTGTGTGTGTGTGTGTGTGTGTGTGTGTGTGTGTCTCGTTCCTTCTGTCTATAGTGAATCTGTACCCCTTCAAACACCATTAGAAGCAGTGGCTGTCAGAATAAGGACAACTCTGGAGGTAACTGTCTGCAGTCTCTACCTCCCTCCTGATGGCAACATCCCCCAGAACGTTTTGACTGCGCTTATTTCTCAAATCCCTCCACCTATCTTACTATTGGGCGACTTTAAGGCGCATAACACATTGTGGGGTGGTTCCACGATTTCTGGCCATGGCAGAGTAACCCAAGAACTTACTATCTCATCTCGACCTCTGCCACAGGGGGTCATTTGTCATCTGTACTGACTACCTGAGTGGCTTGCAGAAAATCGACCAGTTCCTCCCTCACCACCCATTAGAGCAGTTCATCCAAGACACTGCTTACTCTCTTGGCCAATCTGGCCGCTCTGTGCTCTTCCTGTGGACACCTGGTGACATTGGCATACTGGAGAACGAACGTGTCGACCAGTTGGCCAATAAGGCCACCACTGCACCACCTTCAACCATTGGCGTCACGGAATCGGACCTAAAGTTAGCATTGCACAAGAAGGTGCACAAGGCTTAGAGCACTGAGTGGGCTACGGCGAATGCACCAAATAAGCTTCGGGCAGTGAAGCTGTCCACAGCCCTGTGAAAATCTTCACTGCGGCCGATCCACCGAGAGTCGATCGCCCTCAGCCGCCTCCGTATTGGGCATACCTGGCTGACCCATGACCATCCCCTTCTCCATGAGGCCCCACCTGTATGTCGGTGTGAAACAAAGCTGAAGGTAGTCCATTTTCGGATGAACTGCCTAGTTTTAGCCGTCTTGCGGCAGTCTTTTAACCTACCAGAGACGCTACCCTAAGTTTTAAGTGACCCCCCAGGGGCTCAGTATTAATTTTCTGAGTACAGGCTTTGCGAACCTGGGGTCCTGAGCTGTGGGCTGTGTCACGCCAACAGTCCGCTACACCGTAAGCTCTGTGCGTACTTCAACAACCATCGTTCAGTGCGACGGTGGAACGTTGTACATTTTAGAGCCCGGGGATCTTGGCTTAATCGCCCGGGTCGCGAGGACGGTACAAACCTCTATAAAAAAAACCTCAATCTCAAGGTGTGCTACGTGCTGAGGAGATGTATGGCTGTTGAGGTTGAACAGCCACTAGCGAGCAACCTCTGAAGAACCTGCCGCAGTTGTATAAGGCTTACCCAGGCAAGCAGGGCTCTGCCTGGGTGGACCTTTAGTTCCCTAGCTGCTCGTGGGACCAGGATGAAACGAGCAATTAATAGCGTCGCCACACGCAAACAATGCGTCTCTAAGCGAGGTAAAAGGGACCACAATGCTGCAGATTATGATCCCCAAACGTTTCCTTCTCTGGCTACACCATCGGAGGAACGTCAGGCAAGACAGAAGGGTGAGGCTTATGCCCCCAAGTATCTAATCTATAGCCGTAGTGATGGGGAATCTTTTAAGACAACGAAACCGTTGTTTTTTGTTGAAAGCCTTGAGTACAAGTTTGGAGAAGTGGAAGGGATGTAAAAGATGCAGCCGGGATCAGTATTAAAACATCATCCCCAGCTCAATCGCGGGCACTGCTTGCCTGTGACATGCTGGGTGATGTTTCCGTTACCATCACGCCACACAAGACCCTAAATATGGTAAGGGTATCATGTTTCATAAAGACCTCTTGCTGCAGTCAGATGACAAACTGCGTGCCAATCTAGAACGGCGGGGAGTACATTTTATTTGGCGAGACCATAGGGGTCCAAAGGACAATAGGGTCGTTACCGGTGCCTTCATATTGGCTTTTGAGGGTGACTCATTGCCCGAAAAGGTCAAGGTGATGATCTACCAGATCGACGTAAAGCCCTACGTTACTTCCCCTATGCAGTGTTTTAAATGCTGGAAGTTTGGCCTTATGAGCTCCCGATGTGATGCCAACCCAACATGTCAGAAGTGTGGACGTGCAGTTCATCCAAACGTCCCTTGCACACCGCCTCCAGTCTGTGTCAACTGCGGCTAAAATCACTCCCCTTGCTTCTGCTGGCCGCGGTGGCTGAGGGGACTGAGGCGCTTCAGTCACAGTCTGCACGGTCACTATGGTCGGGGGTTCGAATTCCCCCTCATCCTAGTTCATAAGTAGTTTGTAAGTTTAGGGACTGATGACCCCGTAGTTATGTCCCATAAGCTTAACAAACATTTGAACATATGAACTCCCCTTGCTCGCCTGTGTGTACAGTTCTGCAGCAAGAGAGAAAAATAATGGAATACAAGACCAGAGATCGACTAACTTACTCAGAGGCCAAACGAAAATATCAGAAGCTCCATCCAGTCCGCCTGGTAACTACCTATGCCACGGCAGCCTCACCGTCCTGGTCCACTGTGCTTGCTGTTCCACCTGTTCCATCAACGCTAGTGGGCCCCCAGCCCAATTAACTGACCTGGCCCCCCTATCAGCAGGGGGCAATTCCTCATCAGTGGCTCCCACTCTTTTCGCAGTGGGAGCATCACCCACTAAAACACCGGGGACTCCAGTCCCCACCACTAAGCCGGAGAAGGCTTCTCCTTCTCTGGCCCCTCTCGCTCGGAAGGGGTCCTTAGAGACAACCCCTTCTGCGGCTTCTCAGAGTGCTCTGAAGGATCCTGACCGCAGGCTTCAGGATCTCCAATCTGCCGGTCGAAGAGCCTCCTGCTCTTCCTCCTTCCCGGATGCTGCTTCTGGGAAGAAGAGACACAAGAAGAAAGAATGTTCGGTGGCTTCGACGCCACAACCACCCACATCCTCTTCTTCGGAGTATGAAGTCGACATCCTCGCATCTCCTGAGGATCTCGCAATTACTGATTCCCCAGACAATAAGATCTCTGGTTCTGTGGATTCAGAGTGCGTGTTACAGCCAGGAGAGAACATTATCCTCTAGTGGAATTCTGTTGGCTTTTTCCGCCAGCCCTGAGGGCTCAGCATTAATTTGCTGAGTACGGGCTTGGCGAACCCGGGGTCCTGAGCCATGGGCTGTATCGCGCCAACAGCCCGCTACACCGTAAGCTCTGTGCATGCTTCAACGACCATCGTTCGGCGCGATGGTGGAACGTTGTACGTTTCAGAGCCCGGTATCGTGGATTAATCGCCCTAGTCGCGAGGACGGTACAAACCTCTATAGAAAACACATCAATC
This sequence comes from Locusta migratoria, assembly GCA_026315105.1. Classification (NCBI taxonomy): domain Eukaryota; kingdom Metazoa; phylum Arthropoda; class Insecta; order Orthoptera; family Acrididae; genus Locusta; species Locusta migratoria. The sequence goes on along the minus strand of CM048744.1, from coordinate 97,767,466 downwards.
TCAAGTGTGCTACGTGCCGAGGAGATGCATGGCTGTTGAGGTTGAACAGCCGCTAGCGAGCAACCTCTGAGGAACCTGCCGCACCTCAGTTGTACAAGGCTTACCCAGGCAAGCGGGGCTCTGCCTGGGTGGACTCTTTTTCCCTAGCTGCTCGTCGGACCATGATGAAAAGAACCCAGAGTAACGCTGGTGGGCGTTTAACCACCGTCTCTAAGAAAGGAAAGGTCGATTACAGTGCAGAGAGATATGATCCCCAATCGTTCCCTTCCTTGGCTACGCCATGGGAGGAACGCAGGGCTAGAAATCAAGGACAGCAATATGCACCACGGCATTTAGTTTGTTCTAGGACTGATGAAGTATCTTTTATAAACACAAAGCCTCTGTTTTTCGAAGAAAATTTAGAAGATAAGTTCAGAGAAGTTGACGGCATGTCCAAAATGCGATCGGGGTCGGTACTAATAACGATGTCATCCCTGGCTCAGTCACGGGCACTACTCGCCTGTGACAAACTGGGTGATGTTCCCGTTTCGATTACCCCCCACAAGAGCCTCAACATGGTCCAGGGAATTATCTTCCATAGAGATCTGCTCTTGCAGACAGATGAAGAACTCCGTAAGAACTTGAAGCGGCGAGGAGTCCATTTTATCCGGCGAGTTTATAGGGGTCCGAAGGACAACAGGGTTGCCACCAGTGCCTTCATCTTGGCCTTCGAAGGCGAGTCATTTCCAGAGAAGGTCAAGGTGATGATCTACCGCATCGACGTGAACCCCTACGTTCCTTCCCCTATGCACTGTTTTAAGTGCTGGAGGTTTGGACACATGTCTTCCAGGTGTACTGCCAACTCCGCCTGCCGAGACTGTGGCTGAGAGTCACACCCAGACCTCCCTTGCACACCTCCTCCCATCTGTGTAAACTGTGGTGAACATCATCCACCTTGCTCGCCTACCTGCTCAGTCCTGCAGAAGGAGCGGTAGATAATGCGGTATAAAACCCTGGACCGGTCCCCACAAGTGAGCCGGAGCTTCAACAGCCTGCTCTGGCTCCTCTCGCTAGGAAGGGATCGCTTGAATCCCTTCCTCTCTCGGTTTCTCCCACTGGTACAGTGGATGCCAGTGAGTGGCACCAAGTGCCTTCCAAAGCTGGTCGTAGGGCCTTATGGGCAACCTCAGTCTCTGAGACTGAGTCAGCCAAGCCCTCCCAGCGCGAGAAGCCGAAGGATCAGCGAGAAAAGCTAAAAGCTAAAGAAAGCTAAATCTAAAGAGTCACAGGTGGCTACCAAGCCACCACAAAAATCGTCTACTTCTGAGGACGTGGTGGAGATCCTTGTGTCCCCTGAAGACTTGGCAATTGCCAAGACTTTGGAAGCAATGGACGTCGAGGCTCTGCCTCCTGATTCAGTGACTGCAGAGAAACCTGTGGGCCCTACTTTACCAACTACATAAATATGCCCAGTACGTCGGGAGATAGTGTGGTGCTGCAGTGGAACTGAGGCGGTTTCTTCCGCCACTTGGCCTAGTTACAGCAGTTGCTAGTCACTACCCTTCCCTCTGTGTTGCACTACAGGAAACCTTGTTTCCTGCCAAACGGACTCCTGCCCTTCGTGGGTATAGGGGTTACTATAAAAACCGCGCAACATACAACAGGGTATCCGGAGGAGCCTGTCATCACATTCTTGCCACTATACCCAGTTCACCAGTGCCACTTAACACAGTGCTCGAGGCAGTGGCTGTGAAGATTCAGGCACGACAGAACATCACCATCTGCTCTCTCTACCTTCCTCCAGATGAGGCAGTCTCTCCTGCAGACCTTGCGAACTTCATCGCACAACTCCCCCCACCATTCCTCCTATTGGGGGATTTCAATGCCCACAACACCTTGTGGGGTGGCTCTCAGGTCGTGGTAGGGACATTGAAGACCAGCTGGACTGCTGCCTTCTCAATACTTGTGCCCCCACACATTTCAGTGTGGCACACGGCACGTACTCGGCTATAGACCTCTCTCTTTGCAGCCCAAGCCTTCTACCACAGCTTCATGGGGGGAGTCCACGATGACCTATGTGGTAGCGACCACTTCCCCATCCATATCTCTCTTCTCCAGTATCAACCTCCAAATCGCTTGCCCCGATGGTCTCTGCGTAGGACTGACTGGCCTGCTTACACCTCGGCTGCTAGGGTGATACCACCAATCCCATACGATGTTGATCAAGCTGCTCATCACATCACTAGAGCCATAATTTCTGCTGCTGAAGCCAGTGTTCCGACCACGACTAGCTCAGTTTGGCGCAAGTCAGTTCCATGGTGGTCTGCAGAGGTTGCTGAGGCCATCAGGGTACGTTGTCGGGCACTACAGTGCCACTGGCGCCACCCCTGGATAGAGAACCTGATCGCTTTCAAGCGACTCTGGGCACAGGCTCGGAGGCTGATACGCCAGAGTAAGCAGGACCTTGGGAGAGATATGTCGCTACCATCGGCTCTCGCGCTGCCCCATCTTTGGTGTGGTCACAGGTTCGGCGCCTTTTTGGTTACCGACCACAGGCAGGAATCCCCAGCTTGAACATTCGGGGTACTATATGCATGGATCCAGCTCCTATCTCTGAATACATGGCGGACCATTATGCCAGTAACTCTGCGATTTCTGTGTATATTGCAGAGGCAGTTGTCTTTCCACGCACGTCAGCGAGAACCAAATAATGCCCCATTCACTGAGTGGGAGTTCCAGAGTGCCCTCAGTGCTTGCCCTGATACCACCCCAGGGCCAGATCGAATCCACAAACAGTTCCGGCGCCACCTGTCACAGGAGTTTAAAGACCAAATTCTCGCCCTGTTCAACCGCCTCTGGGTTGAAGGTGTTTTCCCATCTTAATGGTGGGACAGCATCGTCGTCCCAGTGATAAAACCTGGCGCTGATCCACAGGTGGCAGACAGTTACCACCCGATTAGTCTCAACAACGTTCCTTGCAAGCTCCTGGAATGTATGGTGACTCGGCGGCTCATGTGGGTTCTTGAAGATAGTAGACTCCTTGCCCCACAACAAGAGGGATTCCGCCAGGGCCGTTCTGCATTGGACAATCTAGTTCCCTTGGAGTCGGCCATCCGCACTGCATTTGCAAGGTGCGAGCACCTGGTTGCAGTCTTTTTCGATCTCCAAAATGCTTATGACACCACCTGGCGCTCCCATATTCTAGCTACGCTGCATGGCTGGGACTTGAGAGGACCGCTTCCACTGTTCACATAGAACTTCCTCTCACTTCGCACTATTCGGGTTAGGGTTGGCACCCACCTCAGCTCCCCACACACCCAGGAGAATGGAGTCCCACAGGGCTCCGTTCTTCGTGTTCTGCTGTTTCTAATTGCCATCAACGGACTTGCTGCAGCAGTAGCGTCATCAGTGTCCTCCTCACTGTATACCGATGACTTTTGTATGTATTACAGTTCAGCTAGTATCGGTGTCGCTGAAAGGCGGCTGCAGGGAGCCATTCACAGGGCGCATTCCTGGGCTTTAGTCCATGGGTTCCGGTTCTCTGCCTCCAAAACTCGAGTTATGCACTTTTGCCGCCGTCGGGCGGTGCACCCAGACCCAGAACTGTACTTAGGTGACGACCTCCTGCGTGTTAAAGATACGCATAGCTTCTTGGGCATGTTGTTCGATGCCCGGCTCACATGGGTCCCCCACCTACAGCAGCTTCGACAAAACTGCTTGTGTCGCTTAAACATACTGCGCTGCCTCAGCCACACTGCTTGGGGAGCCGCCCGTCCAACTCTATTACGACTTTATAAGGCTCTCATCCCGCCTGGACTATGGGAGCCAGGTGTACGACTCGGCAGCCCCTTCTGCACTTCGGGTCTTATACCCCATCTTAAATGCTGGTGTTCGCTTGGCAACGGGAGCCTTTCGTACAAGCCCGGTAATGAGCCTCCTCTTTGAGGCTGGGGTTCCCCCACTGTGTTACCGTCGGCAACAATTGCTGTCCTCGTATGTTGCTCGTGTCCACACCTCAGACCATCATCCGCATCGCAGGCTTCTCTTTCCAACTGCTGCACTCCCATCCCCTCAAAGACGGCCTTGGTCGGGTCTCCCGATTGCAGTCCGTGTCCATTCCCTTCTCTTCTCCCTTGAATCCCTTCCCTTCCCTCCTACTTTCCACTATTCTTCCCAAACACCTCTTTGGTGTATTCCTCGTCCGCAGCTACGGTTGGACTTGTCCTGGGACTCAAAAGCCTCCATTTCACCATTGGTTCTTCGTCGCCAGTTCCAGGAACTCCTTGACTCATTCCACGGTGCAGAGGTCATCTATACCGATAGTTCCCTGGTAGATGGCCATTCTGGGTACGTGTATCTCCATGGTGACCTCCCCTCAGGGGCTCAGCATTAATTTGCTGAGTACGGGCTTGGCGAACCCGGGGTCCTGAGCTGTGGGCTGTGTCACGCCAACAGTCCGCTACACCGTAAGCTCTGTGCGTGCCTCAACGACCATCGTTCGGCGTGACGGTGGAACGTTGTACGTCTCAGAGCCCGGGGATCTTGGCTTAATCGCCCGGGTCGCGAGGACCTCAATCTCAAGGTGTGCTACGTGCCGAGGAGATGCATGGCTGTTGAGGTTGAACAGTCGTTAGCGAGCAACCTCTGGGGAACCTGCCGCACCTCAGTTGTATAAGGCTTACCCAGGCAAGCGGGGCTCTGTCTGGGTGGACCTCTTTTCCCTAGCTGCTCGTGGGACGGAAATGAAACGAGCACTAACTAGCGTGGGCGGTCGCAAAAACGCCGTTTCTAAGCGAGGAAAGTCCGATTTTGATGCGACAGTATACGACCCTAAGACGTTCCCTTCCCTGGTTACGCCATGGGAAGAGCGCAAAACTTTACGGAGTTCAGATCCCTACACGCCGCGATATCTTGTCTTTTCCCGGACTGATGGAGACTCTTTCTTGTCCACCAAACCGCAGTTCTTCGTTGACCATCTTGAGGACAAGTACGGTGAGGTGGAGTCATTCTCAAAAATGAGAAGTGGGGCTGTTTTGATACAGACGGCTTCCCCAGCCCAGTCCAGGGCATTATTGGCCTGTGACAAGCTGGGTGATATACCTGTCAGTGTCACGCCCCACAAGACCCTCAATATGGTCCAAGGTCTAATTTACCATCGCGACTTATTGTCGCAGTCCGATGAGGAGTTACGGACCAACCTGGAACGCAGAGGAGTTCACTTTATAAGACGTATTTATAGGGGACCTAAGGATAACAGAGTTGCCACCGGTGCGTTCATCCTGGCCTTTGAGGGCGATACACTGCCCGAGAAGGTCAAGGTCATGATCTACCGGTGCGACGTCACACCGTATGTCCCGCCCCCTATGAGGTGCTTCAGGTGCTGGAAGTTTGGGCATATGTCCTCCCGGTGTACTTCCAGCCCTGCATGCAGGGAATGTGGACGTCCAGCTCATCCAGACACTCCCTGCACGCCACCTCCCGTCTGTGTGAACTGTAATCAGCTGCATCCGCCGTGCTCCCCGGACTGTAAAGTCCTACACAAAGAACGTAAAATAATGGAGATTAAGACCTTGGACCGACTGTCATACAATGAGGCAAGAAAGAAATATGAGCGGCTCCATCCGGTAAACATGACCACCTCTTATGCTGTCGTAACGTCGTCCCCGCGCACTACGGGTACGACATCTACCAAGGTATCTCTTCCTCCTGTGGGCCCTAGGGGCCACAAAACTACCACTGCCCCCTCGTTAGGTGGGGGCAATACTCCATCTGCTGCTGCAGCACCTGTTGTGGGGGCAACTTCCCCACAACCATCGGGGACACCAGTCCCCAACCCCCAGCCGGAGAAGCAACAACTTCCTCCGGCATCTCTCCCTCGGAAGGGGTCCTTTGGGACGCTCCCTTCTGGGGAGTCCCAGGGTGCGCCAGTGGATCCCAGCCTTTGGCTGAAGGATCCGAAGCCTGCTGGTCGAAGGGCTTCTGGCTCTTCGACGGCCCCTGATGCCACTCCCGTGAAGTCCTCCCAGCCCTTAACACCAAAGGGCCAGCGAGAGGGCAAAAAGAAAGTGAAGAAGAAGAAGAAGACTGACCCAAAGGAAGACTCCTCGGCGATTCGGAAGGAACGCTCCATCACATCTTCGGCCTCTGAAGATGAGGTGGAGATCCTCGCGTCGCCTGAGGATCTCGCCATACTTGGATCGCCAGAACCAATGGTTCTGGACCCTGCAGAGTCTGCGGAGTTGGCAGCAGGTGCCACTGCTGAATAACCATTCAACATCTTAACTTATGGATATTCAGCACGCTGCAAAAGACATCTTGCAGTGGAATTGCGGCGGTTTTTTCCGCCGTCTGACTGAGCTGCGGCAATTACTCTGCCACTTCCCTGCTATCTGCCTCGCCTTGCAGGAAACATGGTTCCCTGTCGAGAGGACCCCAGCCTTCCGAGGCTATCGGGGCTATTTTAAGAACCGAAACTCCTACAACAGAGTTTCCGGCGGCGTATGTGTTTATGTTCACACTTCAGTACCCAGTGCTCCTGTGCCTCTGCAAACACCTCTAGAGGCAGTCGCTGTACGGCTCCGGTTATTACGAGATTTTACGATCTGCTCTGTCTACCTTCCACCAGATGAAGTCGTCTCTCCCGTAGACCTCGCTGCCTTGGTCGCCCAACTCCCCCCACCCTTTCTCCTTTTGGGGGATTTTAACGCCCACCACACTCTGTGGGGTGGCACACAGACCTCGGCTCGGGGTAGGGATGTTGAGTCTTTACTATCAGAGCAGAATCTTTGCCTTTTAAACACCGGTGCTCCTACTCACTTCAGTGCAGCGCATGGTACTTATTCTGCAATAGACTTGTCTGTCTGCAGCCCTAGCCTTCTTCCACATCTCACCTGGAGGGTCCACGACGACCTGTGTGGTAGCGACCATTTTCCTATCTTCCTGTCGCTCCCACAGCGTTTGCCTGCCGACCGCCTGCCTCGCTGGTCCCTCCGTAGGGCTGACTGGCCAGCCTATTCCGCAGCTGCTGTACTATCCTCTCACATTCCAGCTGATGTTGATGCCGCCGTTGAACAGTTCACAGCGGCCGTTGTTTCTGCAGCCGAAAACTCTGTCCCCACCACGTTCGGTTCGCTCTGTCGTACATCGGTGCCCTGGTGGTCACCGGAGATCGCTGAGGCCATCCGGGAACGTCGGCGAGCTCTACAGTGCCACCGACGCCACCCTTGTGTCGAACATCTCGTGTCCTTCAAGCGTCTCCGAGCACGAGCCCGGCGACTGATACAGGAAAGTAAGAGGGCTTCCTGGGAGAAGTACGTCGCCTCCATTGGTTCCCGCGCTTCTCCTTCCAAGGTGTGGTCGCAGGTTCGACGCCTCTTTGGGCACCGCCCACCGGCGGGAATTCCGTGTCTCAGCGTTCAGGGTACGCTCTGTACTGACCCCGTCGCCGTCGCTGAGCACCTGGCGGATCATTTTTGTCGCATCTCAGAGACTGCTGCTTATGGTTCAGACTTTCGCGCCCTTAAAGGGCGAGCAGAGAGACATCTGCTTTCATTTCGAACGCGACGTCGGGAACCATACAATGTCCCGTTCACTGAGTGGGAGTTTGAAGGTGCCCTTACTGCATGCCCCGATACCTCCCCTGGACCCGATCGCATTCACAGTCAGTTCCTCCGACACCTATCAGCGGATACCAAGAGACAACTTCTCGCCCTGCTTAATCGGATATGGCTGGAGGGTGTTTTTCCGTCCTCGTGGCGGGAAAGCATTATCATTCCGGTGATTAAGCCTGGGGCAGATCCGCAGGTGGCTGATAGTTACCGCCCGATCAGCCTCACCAACGTTCCATGCAAGCTTCTCGAACGCTTGGTGAGTCGGAGGCTCATGTGGATCCTCGAGGACCGGGGACTTTTGGTGCCACAACAGAGTGGGTTCCGTCAAGGTCGCTCCGCTGTTGACAATCTCGTGTCACTGGAGTCGGCCATCCGTACAGCATTTAGTCGCCGCGAACACCTGGTTGCCGTATTTTTCGACCTGCGGAAAGCATACGACACTACCTGGCGCTACCAAATCCTGTCTACGCTGTACGACTGGGGTTTACGGGGTCCGCTTCCCATATTCATTCAGAATTTCCTGGCGTTGCGTTCTTTTAGAGTTCGTGTTGGTTCTTGTTTTAGTTCACCTCATTGTCAAGAGAACGGAGTCCCGCAGGGTTCCGTTCTCAGCGTCCCTTTATTTTTAGTCGCCATCAACGGCCTTGCGGCGGCCGTGGGGTCATCGGTATCCACTTCCTTGTATGCCGATGACTTCTGCATGTATTTTAGCTCCACCAGCATCAGTGTTGCTGAACGTCGGTTGCAACTGGCCATTCGAAAAGCGCAGTCGTGGGCGTTTGCCCACGGTTTTCAATTCTCTGCGTCGAAGACCCTTGTCATGCATTTCTGCCGACGTCGGGCAGTACACCCAGAACCCGAACTCTATTTAGCTGGAGACCTGCTACATGTCGTAGAAACACACACGTTTCTAGGCATGCAGTTCGACAACCGTCTCACCTGGGTGCAACACCTTCGCCAGCTGAAACGAAAGTGCTGGCGACACCTCAACATCCTGCATTGTCTCAGCCACACTGTTTGGGGAGCCTCACGCCCAACGCTCCTACAACTTTACAAGGCCCTCATTCAGTCACGCCTAGACTATGGCTGCATAGTCTACGATTCGGCTGCGCCATCAGCACTGCAGGCGTTGGACCCAATTTTACACTGTGGTGTCCGTTTAGCTACGGGGGCTTTTCGCACGAGCCCGGTGACAAGCCTCCTTGTCGAAGCTGGAGTCCTCCCGCTGCGGTTCCGTAGGCAACACCTGCTGGCATCCTATGTTACTCGTGTTCAGGCCTCGCCCTTCCACCCGAACCGCCGGCTCCTTTTTCCAGACGCTGCACTACCTATCCCTCCACGACGGCCAAGGTCGGGATACCCGATCTCGGTCCGTGTTCGTCTCCTTCTTTTGTCTCTCACATCCTATCCACTTCCAACCACTTTCCACTATTCCTTTCACACCCCTCCTTGGTCCATTCCTCGTTTGCAGCTCCGTCTGGACCTGTCCCATGTGTCGAAGGCCTCTGTTTCTCCCGCACATCTCCGTCACCAGTTTCTGCAAATACTCGAGCCGTTCCGTGCCGCAGACGCCATTTACACAGATGGTTCTGTAGTAGATGGCCGTGCTGGGTTTGCCTTTCTACATCACAACCACGTAGAACAGCATTCTCTGCCCGGTGAGAGTAGCATCTTCTCCGCCGAGCTGGTCGCTATTCTCAGAGCTCTCCAACATCTCAAAGCCTGCCCCAGGGGGTCATTCGTCAGCTGTACTGACTCCCTGAGTGGCTTACAAGCGATCGACCAGTGTTTCTCTCGGCACCCAATAGTGCGTTCGATCCAGGACACTGTTCACTCCCTATGCCAATCAGGCCGTTCTGTGGTCTTTGTGTGGACCCCAGGTCATGTTGGCATACCAGGGAATGAGCATGTAGATCGATTGGCCAAGCAGGCCACTATGGGACCACCTCTCACAATTGGTGTCACGGAACAAGATGTTAAACTGGTGTTGCACCGGAGGGTGCGCGAGGCTTGGAGCACCGAGTGGGTTACGGCGACTGCACCGAATAAGCTTCGGGCAGTAAAGCTCTCCACAGCTTTGTGGAAATCTTCACTGCGGCCGACCCGCCGAGAGTCAGTTGTCCTCTGTCGCCTCCGGATTGGACATACGTGGCTCACCCACGGGTATCTTCTTCGGCGTGAGGTTCCACCCGTGTGTCGATGTGGCACTGTATTGACAGTGGCCCATCTTTTGATGGCCTGTCCACTTTTAGCCGACCTGCGGCACTATTTTACTCTTCCTGACGCACTACCTTTAGTTTTAGGAGACGACGCCTCTATGGCTACCAAAGTTTTACGTTTTATCCGCGCTGCTGGTTTTTATGACTCGATCTAACGGTAGGTGCTGTGGCCTGACATCTTAGGCCACCACAAATCCCGTTTTTTACCTTTTCCGCCCTTAGGGGTTCTTCGTGTATGCAGTATGGCTGGCTCATCCTGTTTTTTCTTTGTGATAAGCCAGCCAAGGTACTCTGCTATCCAGTTTTATTCCTGACTTTCTTTTACCATTTCTGTGTGTCTTCGTTTTAAGTTATCAGAGGTTTGTCTATTGTCAACCTGTCCCTTATGTGCGTGATCATTTTTAGAGCTTTGTTTAATTTTTGTCGTTTTTGACAGTGGACTCTGAGCTAGTACCAGGGGACTGATGACCTAGATGTTTAGTCCCCTCAATACCCAACAACAACAACAACATGGTGACCTTTTCGAACAGCGGTCTTTGCCAAGTGGGAGTAGTGCTTTACTGCAGAGCTGGTCGCTATCTCTCGAGCTCTGGAACATCTCCGAGCCTGCTCTGGGGAGTCGTTTGTTATCTGTAGCGACTCCCTGAGCGGCTTATGTGCACTCGACCAGTGTTTCAGCAAGCTCCCTCTGGTACGATGTATCCAAGACTCTGTTGCTGCTCTCAATAGGTCTGGTCGCTCGGTGGTCTTTGTTTGGACCCCAGGGCACATCGTCGTTCCTGGCAATGAACATGTGGATTAGTTGGCCTAACAGGCCACCTCCTTACGCCCACTTGAAATTGGCCTCGTGGAAACGGACCTCAGGTGGACGCTACACCAGAAGCTGAGGGACGCTTGGAGCTCGGAATAGTCTGCACTGAGTGCACCAAACAAACTTCGCACAGTCAAATCATCCACAGCCACATGGAAAACTTCACTGAGGCCCAATCGTCGAGACTCTGTTGTGCTATGCCGCCTCCGTATCGGGCACACTTTGTTGACTGACGGCTATTTACTTCGCTGTGAGCCACCGCCCATGTGTCGCTATGGTGGTGCCTTGACAGTGGTTCATCTCCTGCTGGACTGTACTGTTTTAGCCCCATTGCGGCCGTCTTTTAATCTTCCAACTACCCTACCCTTAGTGCTAGGGGACGATGCCTCCATGGCTGAGTCTGTGCTACGTTTTATCCGTGCAGCCGATTTTTACAATTCTATCTAATGTAGGGTGCATTCTCCTGACTTTTAACCGTATTTTAATGTTTTATGTCTTCTGACTAACTAAAATTCGTGTCTGCTGTGACATTTGTGACTGGTCCATCCATTATCATCTCAGTGACCAGCCAGCCACGGATTCTCAATTCAAATTTTTGCATGATTGACTCTATTGTTTTATTGTTTTATTTTTTATATCTGTGCTGTTGGTTTCTCTATTTGTGTTGTTTGTGAAATTTTATCCGTGACATGTACTCCTCTTGAGTATTCATATGGTTATTGTTTCCAATTAAATGGACATTCTTTGTTAAATAACAACAACAACAACCATTTTTCGCCACCTGCCTGAGCTACGACAACTTCTAAGCCAAACACCTGCTTTCTGTATCGTTCTTCAAGAAACCTGGTCTCCAGCGATGCGGTCCCCTGCCCTTCGAGGCTACCAGGGCTATTTTAAAAACCGCTCCATCTATGACAGAGTTTCCGGTGGAGTCTGCGTCTATGTCATAGCCACTGTCCCGAGTGCTGCCATGCCTCCTCAAACGCCTCTAGAGGCGGTTGCTGTTCGGCTCCGGGCAGTGCAAGATGTCACAATCTGTTCGGTCTACCTCCCATCTGATGAGGATGTGTCTCCTGTAGACTTCGCTGCCTTGGTCGCCCAATTTCCCCCACCCTTCCTTCTTTTGGAGGATTTCAATGCCCACCACACTTTGTGGGGTGACACACAGACCTCGGCACAGGGTAGCGATGTTGAGACTCTACTGACGCAGCTGAACATCTGCCTCCTCAACACCGGTGCTGATACACACTTTAGCATAGCACACGGGACATTCTCCGCCATAGATCTGTCCATCTGTAGCCCAAGCCTGCTTCCACACTTCACTTGGAGGATCCACGATGACCTGTGTGGCAGCGACTATTTCCCTATCTTCCTGTCGCTCCTACAGTGTCCACCTGCTGACCGTCCGCCTCGCTGGTCCCTCCATAGGGCTGACTGGCCAGCATATTCCAGAGCCGCTGTGCGTCCCTCTCCTCTTCTGGCTGATACAGATACCGCTGTTCAGCAGGTCACACATTCTATCATTTCTGCTGCTGAGAAAACTGTACCCATCTCACTTGGATCAGTCCACCATAAGTCGGTGGCCTGGTGGACGGGAACGTCGGCGAGTACTACAGCGCCACCGTCGCCATCCTTCCATAGATAACCTTATTGCATTTAAGCGTCTCCGGGCACAGGCATGGCGATTGATCCAGGAAAGCAAGAGGGCCTCCTGATAGCGTTATGTCGCCTCCATTGGATCCCGAGCATCGCCTTCAGGGGTATGCTCGCAAGTTCAACATCTCTTTGGGCAATGTGCACCAGTGGGTATTCCGTGCCTCAGCATTCAGGGTACAATTTGCACTGACCCTCTCACCATAGCTGAGCATTTGGCACACCACTATGCTCGCACCTCAGCGACCGCTGCATATGATGCGGATTTCCGCGCCCTAAAAGAGTGCACTGAGCGAATACAGATATCTTTTTGAACGCGACGCCAGGAAGTCTACTACATCCCTTTCAGTGAATGGTAGTTCGAAAGCCCCTTGCCGCATGCCCAGCCACTTCCCCTGGACCCGACCACATTCATAGTCAGTTCTTCCGACTGCTATCAGCAGACTCCAAGCTCCAACTTCTCTCCTTGCTGAATCGTCTCTGGGTTGAGGGTGTCTTCCCGTCCCAATGGCGGGATAGCATTATCATCCCAGTGATGAAGCCCGGGGCTGATCCACAGGTGGCTGATAGTTACCGACCAATCAGCCTCACCAACTTTCCGTGCAAACTCCTCAAACGGTTGGTGAGTCGGAGACTTATGTGGATCCTTGAGGACTGGGTATTCCTGGCCCCACAACAGGGTGGGTTCCGACGTGGCCGTGCCGCTATCAATAATCTCGTGTCGATGGAGTCGGCCATCCGTACAGCCTTTACACGCCGGAAACACCTGGTTGCTGTATTCTTTGACCTGCCAGAAGCGTACGACACCACCTGGCGCCACCACATACTGTCTACGCTGTACGACTGGGGCTTACGCGGTCCGCTTCCTGTATTCATACAGAATTTTCTCGCGCTACGGTATTTTCGTGTCCGTATTGGTTCCTGGCCCCACAACAGGTTTGGTTCCGTCGTGGTCGCTCTGCTATCGATAATCTCGTGTCGCTGGAGTCGGCCATCTGTACAGCCTTAACACGCCGCGACCATCTGGTTGCTGTGTTCTTTGACCTGCGGAAAGAGTATGACACCACCTGGCGCCACCACATACTGTCTACGCTGTACGACTGGGGCTTACACGCTCCGCTTCCTGTATTCATACAGAATTTTCTCGCGCTACGATCTTTTCGTGTCCGTATTGGTTCCTGTTTCAGCTCCACTCACTATCAAGAAAATGGTGTCCCACAGGGATCTGTTCTTAGTGTCCCTTTATTTTTGATCGCTATCAATGGTCTTGCTACTGCTGTGGGGTCATCGGTTTACACCTCGTTGTATGCCGATGACTTCTTAGTCCATTCAAATCGTGCACAAAAAGGACTCAAAGTCGAAAAATTTGGTGTAATTGTTTGTAGTGGCTTATTTTATGTTTTTTGGGTGCTGAATACGAATCTGAAGTTTTCCAACAACAATTCCATCGGCAAATATGAGAAATCATCCAGAAACAACTAAAAATCTCAATTGTTAGTGGTTTTCAGCTTATAACTTACAAAGCAAGCTATTTACACGAAACGTGGCCCAATAATAAAATGAAGAGGAGAAAATTACCCACAATTTATGTTTGTAACATTTTTTTGTACGCCTTATGGTTTCCACGTAAAACAGCGTTGAAAAAGCGGTGAAATCAGTAAATTTTGGAAAATAGAAAAAAAATTGCATGTTTTTTCGGGTGGATTATTTCATCAGCAGTTCCTTGTCTTTCAACGTGTTTACTACCTTGCGAACCACGGAATCAGCTCTTCTTTTTGTCTTTTGTGGCCGTGCACTCAGCTGCGCGCCCACGCTGTCCGTCTCCCTGTGGCTGCGGCCCGCCCCTCCGTCCCACCTTTTCGGCCGCTGCCCTTACATTTATGACAGGCGAAGGGGGTTTTCTTGCTGAAACATCCAACTGCCCTCAATTCTCCAGTTTGTGTACGTTCGTTGCCGTGATCGCGTTATTTCCCTTTCTCTCAAACGTGAAGCTATGTTTGAATGTTTTCGTTGAGTTATAGCGCAACAACTCGGGCGCAATGTCGAATGATAAGTGTTTTATTTGTGAAAAAGTTTTAGGTGAGGGTGCAGCGATAGTGGTCAAGGGAAAAGGAATAGAAACTTTCCGTGATGCTAGTAAACAAAAAAAGATAGGAAGGTGGCTGTTTTAGCGTGTAAAACAACTGTCAGCGTACATGTTTCATGCCAGAAAAGTTACATAAATGAAAGAATTATAGCTGCCTACTTGAAGAAAGCTGCTGAACCAAGCACATCTTCAGGAAAATTAAGATAATCCTAATCAATTCTATGAATATTTTTCAAAGAATGACAATTGCTAAACAGTGAAGAGTTCTTAAAGTACGAACTTTGCCCTTATCCATTGTCTCTTTTTTATGGGTATGGTGTGAGGAAAGGAACAAAGTCTTCATTGTACAAAACATTCACTCCAACTGACCAGGTAAATCTTCAGGGATATGTGTACGTCATAGATGGAGGATACCCGGCCGCGGTGACCGAGGGGGCTGAGGCGCTCCAGTCACGGTCTGCACGGCCACTACGGTCGGGGATTCGAATCCCCCCCTCGGGCATGGATATTTGTGCCGTTCTTAGTCTTAGTTAGTTCATAAGTAGTTTTTAAGTTTTGGGACTGATAACCCTGTAATTAAGCTATACAAACATTTGAACATTCTGATGGAGGATACTTGCTGCACAGAGTCGTGTGGACCAGGGGTCAATCATTTTTATCGATTTGTGAGAGTTACATTTCATTTGTTAAGGCAAAGTACAAGGACAATGCTGTAGTTGTCGTCGATGGTTATTCTCAAGAGGGTACTAAATATGCAGAGAGAGCAAGAAGGTCACACAGACACATGTCAGTAGATGTCATCTTCGAGGAAAGAATGATCCCGACAATTGCACAAGAGAAATTTCTAATGAATATGAGACACAAAAGACTTCTCATCCCAAAGTTGAAGGGCAAGATTGCAGCAGATGGAATTCAAACCAAGCAGGCACAAGAAGATGCAGATACACTTATTGTAACCACAGCAACTGATCTTGCACAACAACATAACTCTGTAGTTATTGTGGGTGAAGACGTAGCTTTGCTTCTGATCATGATTGGTCGTTGTCAGGGTGTACATTCTGATGTATGCTTTCTGAAGCCAGGCAAAGGGACAGCGCCACAACTAATTTTTTCTCCTGACTATCTACCAGAAAAATCTATTAGTGACAACATACTGTTTTTGCATGCCATGGGAGGATGTGACGGAACTTCGGTCTTGTTCAGAGTACGAAAGATGAGGTTTCTCCAAACCCTGAAGAAAAAGCCTGCTCTAACCAAGACCATTGAGATTTTTGAAGATCCTACTGTACATGCTGACGCTGTCACTAATGCTCGTCTAACGTTTCTCGCTGCGTTGTATAAATTGACCGTAAAGGAAGCCACGTCCTTGAATGAATTGCGGTATAAACACTACATAAGGTCCGCATACTGAACAACAGCCCATTCGGCGGCTCTACCTCCTACCGAGGCTGCAGCACAGCAACATACGTTGAGAGTATATTTTCAAGTGCAGCGGTGGCTTGGCTATGCAAAAGATCCTGAACAGTGGGGTTGGAAGAAAACCAAAGAAGCAGTTTTGAAACTTATTTCTTGTAAGTGTATGACGACCTGTCAGACAAACTGTCGATGCAAGAAAGCAGGTCTCAACTGTTCCAATGTGTGCCTGAACTGCGAGAACAGCTGCAATAACATGGCTGTCGCAGAAATTGAAAAACAAACTGAAGATGACCCCGAGTTCTCTGAATTACTCAAAGGTGACTATGCAGAAATAATTCTATCGCACCTTTATTTCTCCACTTACTACAGATTTATGATTGAAAAAGGTTTCTTAATAAGAATTGCTTTCATACCTATTCAATTAATAGTGAGGTATTTAGGATTACGGCATTGATTGTTTGTTTTAGGCGTTGAAGGCTTGGATGGCTGTTCCCAAGAAATTACGCAACCCGTGTTTAAGAAGGCCCGTATCAGCATATAAATCATATAAAATTGTACAGAACTTCGTCTCTTTTATAAGGATTTACAATAATGTTTAATGTCATGAAATGAAAACTATATATTAATTGTTTTTCTATTTAAAAAAATGACTGATTTTCCTGATATTTTAACATTGTTTTGTGGAAACCATACGACTTACAGAAAAAAGTTACAGACATAAATTGTAGGTAATTTTCTCCTCTTTATTTTACTACTTCACCACTTTCCGTGTAAATTGCTTCCTTTATGAGTTATAAGTTGATAACCGCAAAAAATGTGATTTTTAGTGATTTTTTGTTGATTTCTCATATTTTCCAAGGGAATGTTTGTTGGAAAACTTCAGATTCGTGTTCAGCACCCAAAAAAACATAAAATAAACCTCTAAAAACAATTACACCAAATTTTTCGACTTCAAACTACCATTTGACTGGACTATCTGCATATATTTCAGCTCCACTAGCATCGGCGTTGCTGAACGGCGGTTGCAGATAGCTATTCGAAAGGCGCAGTCGTGGGCGTTTACTCATGTTTTCAAATTTTCTGCTTCGAAAACCCGGGTGTAGCATTTCTGTCAGCGTCGGGCGGTACATCCTGAACTCGAACTGTATCTGACTGCTACGTATCGAAGAGACGCACCGTTTTTTAGGCATGTTGTTAGACAACCGTCTCACCTGGGAGCCACACCTTCGCCAGCTCAAACAAAAGTGCTGGCGACACCTTAATATTCTACGATGTCTAAGCCATACTGTTTGGGGAGCGTCACGCCCAACGCTCCTGCAACTTTATAAGGCGCTCATCCAGTCGCGCCTAGACTATGGCTGAGTAGTATACGATTCGGCTGCAACTTCAGCACTGCAAACATTGGACCCAGTCTTACATTCTGGAGTTCGTTTGGCGACAGGGGCTTTCCGCACGAGCCCCGTGACAATCCTCCTAGTTGAAGCTGGGGTCCTTCCTCTGCGGTTCCGCCGGCAGCACTTGCTGGCTTCATACATTGCCCATGTTAAGGCCTTGCCACACCATCCGAACCATCAGCTTCTTTTTCCAGGCGCTGCACTCCCTATCCCTCCAAAGCGGCTTCGGTCGGGTTATCCAATATCAGTCCGTGTTCGTTCTCTACTTTCGTCCCTCGAATCCCAACCACTGCCTGCCACTTTCCAGTATTCGTTTCAAATCCCTCCTTGGTCCATTCCCCATTTGCAGCTTTGTTTGGATCTGTCCCATACATCAAAGGACTCCGTTTCTCCAACACAACACCGCCACCAGTTCCTGGATCTCTTTAACTCTTTCTGTGGTGCTGAAGCCATTTATACCGATGGGACCCTAGCAGATGGTCCTGCTGGGTATGCATGTCTCCATGGTGACCATGTCGAACAGCATTCATTGCCCCATGAAAGTAGTGTCTTTACTGCAGAGCTGTTCGCTATCCTCAAGGCTCTAGAACACCTCCGAGCCTGCCCCAGGGGGTCATTTGTCATCTGCAGTGACTCCCTAAGTGGTTTGCAGGCACTCGACCAGTTCTTTCCTCATCACCCGTTAATGCAGTCCATTCAAGACACTACTTACTCTCTTGGCAAATCTGGCCGATGTGTGGTTTTCCTGTGGACCCCTGGCCACGTCGGCATTTCGGGGAATGAACGTGCTGACCAGTTTGCCAAACAGGCCACCACTGCGCCACCCTTAACCATTGGCGTTACAGAATCGGACCTGAGGTTAGCATTGCACAAGAAGGTGCGTGATGCTTGGAGTGCCGAATGGTCTACCATGGGTGCAACAAATAAGCTTCGAGCAGTGAAGCTGTCCACAGCACTGTGGAAATTTTCACTGCGGCCAATCCATCGAGAGGCGGTTGCCCTCTGCCGACTCCGTATTGGGCACACGTGGTTATCCCACGGCTATCTCCTTCGCCGTGAGTCCCCGCCCGTGTGTCAATGTGATGTAGTTATGACTGTGGCCCATCTTTTGACACACGAGAAAGTGTGAATACTGAACTCGTTGTCGCGGAAGTCCAAGCAGACTGGTAAAGTCCAGGTATCATGCTTATGGCTTAAAAATTGCTTTGCTGCCCGCAGTAACCTCTGAGAGTCAATAGAGAGACGAGTCTTGACGCAACGTTGCGCGTATCGTGACACTTTATCCCGAATCGTACCACTCTGTCTTCCCGATCTGATCACTGCTAATTGGAAAGCACTAACTACAGGAACACACCGCACTGTCTGTGAACACGATGTACAGTTCGTATGAACACATTGCACTGGATTAACGCAATGCAGTCTTTCTACCGGTTGTACGCCCGGACTATTTACCTATACATCGGCCAATCAGGTTTGGCGCACATAACACTGTTCTTGTGTGTGCATCTCCAGCGGAGTTCCATAAACTCGGGTAGACTACTCTGTGTGACGAGATACTTTCGATACTGGTGTGGTGGCCTTTGATTGTCTCACAATACGCGACATTAGACCTCTTCTTTTCCAAGAAAAAAAAATGAAACTAAAATAAAAAACGTTTAGGCTAGAAATTCCTTTTAGAGAGATTTTCAGATCTCGACATAAATCAGGACATTCTTCCTTTCCAATATCACGATGATGTGCCACTTGAAGTACAGTTGGAGTTGGCTGCTGCTTAACCAAATGACATGCTGAAAGACACAAAACCGTCTTGAATTTTATTGCTGTTTACCTGATGTCGAGTTTCCGAAAATGAAGAAATTTTACGCTGGTATGGCATAGATGTTTGGTAAAGGTCATGAAACATTTTGTAAAATGTGTTAAGTTAGCACATCGATTGAAATTGACTGATGAACATTTGAAAGTAGGTTTCTTCACTGGATGTAATAATATCTCAGCAAACAATGATGATACCTATATCAATAGGTTTTTTTTATGAATATTTTTTTTCGTTCTCTTGTGTACTGCTTATTTCGCGAGATTCGGATGGAACTATCTATCTTTAACTAATAGGTAACTTTCTTAATGGTTAAATGTTCGTTGCCCCATTTTGTGCATTGAAAAACTCCCTCCATGAAGAACGCAAAACTCTGAACCCAGATTTTCGTGTTTTCTTCCACAGTTTGCTTTCCGGATTGCAATAATCGTACTGAGCCAGGTCGGCGCTGTGAAAATAAAAACATTTGTGTTCTAATTTTTGTAAATCTATGGGACTCAACCACTCTAGTCATCAGTCATCATTCCCTAGGCTTAGAAACTACTTTAACTTATGCTAAAGACACACGGCTACCTTCTACGACGAGAGGACCAACTTGCCGTTGTGGTGCTCTATTGACTGTGGTCCACATTCTGGTGGACTGCTTGCTTTTAGCAGTTTTTTTCCCTGCCTTCTGAGCTTCCATTGGTGTTATCAGACGATGCCTCTATGGTCGATCGCGTTGTAGGTTTTATTCGCGCAACTGGCTTTTATTGGTCTATTTAGTGGTGGGGCCTATAAGCCCGCCCTGTCGGGCTTCAACCCCTCCAGAACAATAGGCCGCTGTTATTTTACGGTTTATGACTTGCTTTCAATTAAGGATTTTAAAGTGTGCAGAGTGGCTGGCTCATCCTGTATTATTCTTGTGATCAGCCAGCCACACGCTTCTGCTGCCTTGTTTTAGTTTTCTGTCTATTTTGTCAACTCCTGTCTTGTTCTTTGTTATATGTCATCATTTTACCATTGACTGTCTCTCTGTACCCGGAGTATACTGGACTTCGAGTACTATGCGACAAAAAGGAAACTTTTAAAAGTTAACTCTTACCTGGGAACAGGGGACTGATAACCCAGCAGTTGTGTTCCCTTTAAACACCCAACAACAACAACAACAATATGCTAAAGAGAACAAATACGCCCATGTCTGAGGGAGGACTCGAACCTCCGACGGCGAGCAGCGGCACGCTCTGCAGCAAGGCGCCTTAGAACGCTCGTCCATATTCCACCGCGGCAGCAGTGGGAACACACGGGAGTCTCATTCGGGAAGACAGCGGTTAAACTGTGCCACCTGATATCGTCAAATAGGTTTTCCACGTTATCCCTAAAACACTCCAGGTAACTGCCGGAATGGTTCTTTTCAAATTGCACAGTCGTTATCCTTCTTCATACCAGACAAAAACAATGGGAGTGTGTGTACCTTCTCTAATCACCACTCAATCGCCGGGAAGATAAACCGTAGCATTCCTTCTTTCCTTTGCAATCGTTGTACAGAATAATGACACGGTCCACTTTCGTCATTTTGTCAGAGATCCGGCCTACTGTGATAAGTTCGGTGGCCTCTGACCTAGAAACAAGGTACACCGTCCTTAAATAAAACACAAATTTATTGTCATGAGTCCCGCTCAGATGTATTTTATTCCATAACGATTACGAAATTTTTCATAATATTATTCATCGAACTTCCATTACAGCATCCAGTCTGATCTAAATTTATATCCGACAAGCTACATTACAGTGGTCGGCGAAGAGTACTTCCATTTGCCAAATGCTAAGCACCGATGAGAAATATAAATTGCCGTTTACTTTTATACCTGCGCCAATAACGGAATATGACTTGCTGCAAATTTTCACTTATGGAAAAAACACAAATCACATAGCCATAAATGTCATGCATATAAATGTTGGGGCATATATCACACACTCAAGTATGAAATTTCGTGCGGTCAAATGAAATATCGAATGACAAGTTTCCCATACCTGAGAAATATCGGACCGTTTGCCGCAGCTGCCTGCATGATAACCTTTGATTTACGGGCAATAAAATTTTAACCGCAGCGGAACTGCATTCTACTGCGTTCGCCGAGAGGAAGCGCTTGTGAAACAAACGTAGTGACTTGATTTCCAGATTCACTGTTTTATGTTGAACCATTACAGCATTTCTCTCCCAGAAATGGATTTAATTTAATTGAAATAGCAATATTTTCTGCGCAAGTTCAATTTTAAAAACAGTATGATACTACAGTACTTTATTTACTGTAATTAGTATGTATTTAAAAAGATTATTACCGAAGCGTGGAAGCAGTGCCGGGGATCAAACACGAATCTAAAAGTTATGTTTCCTTCTGAATGTGTAAGCTCACTGTTTTCTCACCCATCATAAACCTTTCTTAGCATTTCAGTATCCTTCAACCATTTTTAGGCTGAATACATAAACGTGACAATATATGTCTGAACGAGGGCACCAAGTACCCGAAAGTAGAGAATAAAACTAATTAGGTGCAACTGATTGTTGGTATTTTAAAAACCAAGAAAATAAAGTTTGATCAAATGGACAAAATACTACATTCTTATGTTTCAATTACATCCTGTGGTTACAGGAATCGTTGTTTATTAATTTTATCAATATGCTACATAACTAGTGTAGTTGTACATCAGTTAGTGTATCATCTTTGATTGTAACAGTGTTTAGTGTGTTTTCGTTGTGTGCAGTTTCTCTGATTTGATATGATGCCAAGTCGGCGGTTGCAATCTTGGGAGATCGGCATCTCCATTTGTGTCATGGCAAGTTGCAGCATCAATTATTGTTTTGTAAGGAAGGAAGGAATCTTGGAGTTAACGTCCCGTCGACAACGTGGTTATAAGAGACGGAGCTTACGCTCGGGAAGTTTGGGTAACGATGTGGAAGGAAATCGGCCATGCCCTTTTGAAGGAACCATCCCGGCATTTGGCTGGAGTGATTTTGTATGGCATTTGGTATTAATGTAACGAGTGAAATCATGATTTTTGATTGAGTTGAAGTTTCCGTGTTGTATGCTGATGGTTCTCACGCCAGTGGAAAAATGCTCTTATCAGAACACAAGCCCACATCCCGAACTTTACATTGACGCCCACTTGCTCAATGTGGTGGAAACACGTCGTTTCTTGGGACTAGTGCTTGACGACCGCCTGACATGGCTCCCTCATATTCGTCAGCTTACACGGAAGTGCTGGCAACACCTTAATGCTCTTCTCTGCCTTAGGCCTGTATTACACTATCAAATTATTTGTCAAAGAATTGCACAAAGAAAAATTGGACGTAATGTAATGGGAACGTCTTCCAATATTTCATCCAATCTAAGGCCTCGGCCTAGATTTGATCAAAGAAATCGCTCGTCTTCTGTTTCCTGCAGTGAGAAATGTGATCGCTTGGAGCGCTAGTAGTATACAGCTTCCTTTATTTTATTTGGAGGTTAAATATCTGACATTACTTAGTCATAACGTTCGTATTCGTAAACATGGCTAGTAGTGGAATGTTTGTGTAGTGTTTTTTAGCAACAACAAAGTTTAAAAATCAGATGGAGCGTTGTATAACAGACGACAATGCCAATTCACATTGTCCGTCACGTCAATTTGCATAGCCCAATACCCTGCGGCGAAAGTGAGGTTGATTTACAATCCGTGATGTAAAAAAGTCATTATATACTATCGGAATTGAAGAAGTAATACCCCTAAATCTTATTTACGGCCGAAACAGATTTTAGAATGTATGATTTTGGTAACTTGGTGTGCAAAGTGCTGTGAAGTAAAACAACTTTCAAAACATCGACATCTGTTTGCAAGCGAATCTATACGTCATAAATACGTCAGCCAAATTTTGTAAGGGAATAAACAGAGCCTATTTACTTTATCAGCAATGTTTCCCCCCTTACATTGTTAATAACGTCATAAACAATTTAGATTATCCTCTTTGTCAGTGCTCACATTTTCCATTTAAAACGTTATTTAACGAAACTTGCTTTATGAACTTAACAATCTTATTCGTATACACTATTTGAGTCAGCCTTTTTGTTACTCTATTGCTAACTGAAGGATGAAGAGCGACAAAATAATTAGCAGTGAACGGCCTGGCTGTTCTGCCGACGGCATAAAAAAAGAAAATCCTCCCGGTCCCGTAACAGATTTTATTTATCTCGCTCTGACACCCACAGTTTCATCCAATTGTATTTCCTTTTCTTTTTTCCCTCCTTCTCTTCTAAATGCAGACACAACGCAACTGTAGTATAAACAAGAGCTGAGCATTACACCGCCATTTTGAAGCAAATTTGACAAAATATTGGATGATAGTGTAATACCCCCTTTTGTGATTCATCCAATGTCTTTGTCAAAAAATATGACCAATATTTCATTCAATTTTTTCGTCCAATTCTTTGTCCAATAATTTGATAGTGTAATACCGGCCTTAGCAATATCACTTGGGGGCATACCGCCGTGCTCTGCTGCATTGTTACAAGACTCTCGTTTTGTCACGATTAGATTACGGGAGCATTGCATATGGTTGAGCATCGTCTTCGGCAGTGCCGACGCTGGACACAATCCACTATTGTGGAGTTAGGCTCGCAACAGGAGCTTTCAGAACAAACGCTGTTAACAGTCTACTTGTGGAAGCTGGGGTTCCGCCACTACGGACCAGTCGCCAACATCTGTTTTGCAGTTACACAGCTCACGTTCGTTGTTTGCCTCATCACCCAAGCCAGCGTCTCCTTTTGCCGCCTAGGGCACTTCTTATTCAACAACAAAGGCCGTGATCGGGGATGACAGTTGGTGTCCCTGTCCGAATACTAATTAATGAAATGGAATATTTTCCACTACCTCCCCCTTCCAGTTCCAATCGATTACACCACGATGGTGTATAAGTCGGCCACTCCTTCGCTTGGAACTGTCACAGTACCCCAAAAGCTCAGTTCAACCAGAGACCCTACGCCGCCAATTCTTATCAGTTCTTGACGTGTCACGGAGCTCAGAAGTGATTTACACCTATGACTCGATGGGACATGGTCATGTTGGCTTCTGTTACACAAATGTAGGGCATAAAGAATTGCGGTCCTTGTCGAAAGGGCATATTTCGTGCATTTGACCAATTTTCATACCACAGTTGGAAAGTCCTACGCCATCGGCAGTGACTCCCTCAGTGGACTACACGCCCTTACTCAATGCTTCCCCCGCCATCCTTTGATAATGGCCATCCAAGAGTCCGTCTACGTGGTCAGACAATGCGGACGGGCAGTTGTATTTATTGGGACTCCAGGAAACGTCGGGATCGTAGGGAATGAACTGGCAGACAGGTTAGCCAAACCGGCTATACCATCTACTGACCTATGTTCACTGATGTACAGTCTAGCCTGCGATTTGTGGAATACAGAATGGCCTACCTTCCAAACGCTCAACAAGTTGCGGACAATAAAGGGGACAATAAACGTCTTGAGGTCCCTCGCAAGGACTCTGTCTTCTGTCGGCCCCGTATTGGCCATTCTTGACTAAAGTGGTGTTTACACAATTAATGACTTTACGGTGCCGTGCTACTGGCGCCAGTGGCCGTTTACACAAGCGTTGACGGAAATATGCCGTGAATAGTTTTAAAAATGGCGTCAAGAGAAATTGTGCGTGGAGGTATAAGACTTGTGGCACAAATTTCTATATGTGACCTGACCAAAAGGCTGCAAAAAAGAAAAAAGAAAGAGTGCAACTGTTGGACGTGGAAGCGGATTTTACGCCAAAGCAGCCTGGGAGCTTCCAACACGCTAATAAGAGAACTAGCACTGGAAGACAAAGCGTCTTTTGAGAACCACTTAAGAATGAGTCAAAATAATTTCAATCACCTATTAAATCCGATAGGCAACTCCATTGAAAGGGCTGACACGTACATGAGAGATGCTGTTCCTGCTCGTATTAAATTGCAAGTGACGCTAATATACCTTGCTACATGAGTCTCATTTTCCTCACTGCAATATACGTACCGCATTCATAAAACAACTTTTTCGAAGTTTCTTTGTGAAGTACTTGATGATATATACGAGGCGCATTCAGACCGTAGAGGCATCTAACGGCCGCGTGGTGAAGTTTGTGGATACGTTCTGGTGTCGTAAAGTAGCCCGGCATCTTACTTTTCCTTGTGCAAAGATTTACGGTGCAGTACGACTGGCGACGTACGGTTTTGAGTGTTTACACACGCCAGTCCTACGGCGTCGTAGGTCTGGCGCCGTAGACAATTAATTGTGTAAACCCGTTGTAACACACATGACCCACATCAGTGTCGCTGTGGTGCCCTTTTAACATTTTAATGGATTGCTCTAAACTAGCCGCCCAGAGGCGGCGTTTTAATCTCCCTGAAGTCCTGAGTCTGGCTGTAGGTGACAGTACCTCTACCGTTGATTCTGTTTTAAATTTTATTCATGCCAGTGGGTTGTACCGTTCCATATGATGTTTATTGAGTGTCTATTACCTATCTCTTCTCCACTTGCCTGCCACTTTTAGGTAAGTGTTTTAACGTGTAAGAGAGCGGCCGTCTGCTCTCCTTTTTCTTTCTTTTTCCTGTGATCACCCGGCCAAGAAACTCTGGTATCCTCTTTCAGTCTTTATCTCCTTTTGTCCTTTTTTGTTTCTTGACCTGTTACATACATTCCTTGATGAATTTTAAAACATTGTTTTACACAATATTGTAGCGATCTTTATTGTATTCTCTACGTTTGGAAACGGGAATGATAACCTTTGTAGTTTAGTCCCTTTCAAAATCAAACCAAACAACCAAACAGAAAACAATCAATTCAGAGATGCTGCTTTTCACGACTCTGAAATACATACTAGACAGTGGGAAACCAACTGCCTCAAATCACGTTCCGTCTTCCTCGCCATAAACAGGACCGGTAACTCTGAATCTATGGATCGCTCTAGTGGAGAGTAATATCGAAAAAATCAAGGTTTACCGCACCAGTCATCATACGAGCATTTGGTAAAACATTTGACTATTTGACATAAATGGAAATTATGGAGGTGGCCATCATAACAAATGGTGTTTTTATAGACCGCGTACGGTCCACTCTAGACCATACACGCAATTTATCTGATCTGGAGAACTAGAGCAATCTTAAAAGTTTGGAGCTGTATTGTTAGATTTGTGTAGTATACCCCTTAATCTGATACGTATTCTACTTTTGTGTAGTACTAGAGTTACACTTATTAACTCTCTGACTAAACGAACCTGAGACGTGTCGTCCTTAAGAACATGTTTTCGTACGCAACTTTTTCTAGTATATACATTGTCATGCACGATCGATTTTCACTATTGGTGTTTCTGTAACAAATTGGAAAAACGCGAAGTTTATAGACCATATTTCACTTTTCTAAAGCAAACCTGTCATTATTCACTTTATCGTTCGACAGTACAGTGTCAGCATACGTAACGTAGAAGTACATATCTCTGGAGTATTAAAGAAACTGAAATCACTTAACAAAAGTAAGTTCTCCGATCCACACTGTATACGAACCTGGTTTCTTTCAGAGTATGTTGATGAAATATTTCCAAGCTATCATATACAACCATTTACTCAGCGTGATATCCGTTCCCAAAGACTGGAAAGTTGTGCAGACCACAGGCAACATGAGTTATCCGCAAGCTATTAGAACATATACACTTCGCAAACTTTATGAAATACCTCGAAGAGAACGATATATTGATCTAACGTCACCATGGATTCAAAAAGCACCGTCTTTGTGAATAACACAGTTAGTTCTTTACTCACATGAATTGATGAGTGCTATCGATAAGGGATCTCAAATCCACTCCATGTTTCTAAATTTCCGGAAATCTGTTGACACTGTAACTGACAAGCGCCTTTTAATCAAACTGCTTGCCTGTAGATTGTCGCCATACTTGTACGATTTCCCGCAGGGGCTCAGCATTAATTTGCTGAGTACGGGCTTGGCGAACCTGGGCTCCTGAGCCATGGGCTGTGTCGCACCAACAGTCCGCTACACCGTAAGCTATGTGCGTACTTCAACGACCATCGTTCGGTGCGACGGTGGAACGTTGTACATTTCAGATCCCGGGGATCTTGGCTTAATGGCCTGGGTCGCGAGGATGGTACAAACCTCTATAAAAAAAACCTCAATATCAAGGTGTGCTATGTGCCGAGGAGATGCATGGCTGTTCAGGTTGAACAGCCACTAGCGAGCAACCTTTGAGGTACCTGCCACACCTCAGTTGTAAATAAGTCTTACCCAGGCAAGCGGGGCTCTGCCTGGGTGGACCTTTAGTTGCCTAGCCGCTCGTGGGTCCAGGATGAAACGAGCAATTAAAAGCGTGGCCGGTCGCAAAAACGGCGTCTCTAAGCGAGGTAGAGGAGATTTTAATGCTGCTTGCTATAACCCCCGTTCGTTCCCTTCGCTGGCCACCCCCTGGGAGGAACGTCGGGCTAAATCTGCAAATGAGCCACCTTCTCCAAAATTTCTAGTATGTAGCTGCACGGATGGTGAGTCTTTAACGTCTACAAAGCCTCTTGTCTTTGTTGAACACGTTGAGGACAAGTACGGTGAAGTTTCCGGAATGTCCAAGTTGCGAAGCGGCGCAGTGCTCATAGAAGCATCATCCCCGGCCCAGTCGCGGGCGTTACT
This sequence comes from Locusta migratoria, assembly GCA_026315105.1. NCBI lineage: Eukaryota > Metazoa > Arthropoda > Insecta > Orthoptera > Acrididae > Locusta > Locusta migratoria. The sequence goes on along the minus strand of CM048744.1, from coordinate 97,739,803 downwards.
TGCCTGCGACAAGCTGGGTGATGTCCCTGTGAGCATCACACCACATAAGTCGCTCAATATGGTCCGAGGTACCGTTTTACATAAAGACCTGCTGTTACAATCCGACGACGAGTTACGTGCCAACTTAGAGCGCAGAGGAGTCCACTTCGTCCGGCGTGTCCATAGGGGACCAAAGGATCACAAGGTTGCCACCAGTGCTTTCATCCTGGCCATTGAGGGCGATACCCTGCCTGAGAAGGTCAAGGTGAAACCTTATATTCCTCCCCCTATGAGGTGTTTCAAATGCTGGAAATTCGGCCAAATGTCCTCCAGATGTACTTCCACCGCTACATGCAGGTACTGTGGACGTCCAGCACACCCGGACGTTCCATGTACACCGCCTCCAGTCTACGTTAACTGTGGTCTAAATCATCCTCCTTGTTCGTCGGATTGCACCGTTCTTCGTAAGGACCGGAAGATAATCGAATTTAAGACCTTGGACCGGCTTTCTTATTCTGAGGCTCGAAAGAAGTACGAGCGACTTCACCCCGTCACCATGACCGCCTCTTTCGTAGCAGTGACATCTTCGCCATCCACGTTTGTGAGTGCAGCAGAGCCATCAACTCAAACCTGCCCCCACAGTTGTCGGGGGCTCCATTCCTCCTCCTACTCCCAAGGCAATTGCTTCGGGAGCAGCCCCCAACCCTCCGTCGGAGAAGCGTCAACCTTCTCCAGCTGCCCTCATTCAGAAGGGGTCCCTAGGGACACTCCCTTATGCGGCATACACCAGTGCCGATGCCGGCACTAGCCAGCAGCAGGCAATGCCGCCGGCTGCTGGTCACAGGCGTCAGGCTCTCCCTCCGTCACTGAGACGGAGGCTGAGTCTGCAAAAGCCCAAATTCCAGCAAAGCCCCCGAGGGATAAGGGGGTTCGAAAGAAAACAGATAAAATAGATAAGGCTAAAGATACCTTGGTGGTAACTGTGCCACCCGCTCCCTCCACCTCCACCTCTGCCTCGGAGGACGAGGTGGAGATACTTGCATCCCCCGAGGATCTTGCTCTCTTGGATGCATCAGACACGATGGATTTAGAAGCTGATGCATCGCTACCGGTGGATGCAAAAGATGCTGAGGTGTAAGACATAACATCTTCTCATTCATGCCTTCCCAGCTGTCAGACACAGTCATTCTCCAATGGAAGTGCGGCGGTTTTTTCACCCACCTGGCTGAGCTACAACAACTTTTGAGTGTTACACCTGTTCTCTGCATTGCCCTCCAGGAAACCTGGTTACCGGCAATGTGGACCCCTGCCCTTCGGGGCTATAGGGGATACTTCTGTAATCGTAGCCAGTATAACAGGGTGTCAGGTGGAGTGTGTGTGTATGTCCTTACCTGTGCCCCTTCAGACACCGTTGGAAGCGGTGGCTGTTAGGATAAGGACAACACAAGAGATGACTGTCTGCAGTCTCTACATCCCTCCTGATGGCGATATCTCTATGGCTGTCTTGGCTGCACTTATCTCGCAACTCCCGCCACCTTTTTTGCTATTGGGAGACTTTAATGCCCACAATCCCCTTTGGGATGGTTCTACAATCTCTGGCCGAGGCAGGGTTGTCGAGGACCTGCTTCCTCAGCTCGACCTCTGCCTCTTGAATACAGGTGCCCCCACACATTTCAATGTGGCGCACGGCACAATTTCGGCCATTGATCTGTCGATATGCAGCCACAGCCTTCCGCCATTCATCCATTGGAGTGTCCATGACAACTTGTGTGGTAGTGATCATTTTCCGATCTTTTTAGCACTCCCACAACGTCAGTCCCCAGCACGCCCTCCTCGGTGGGCTCTTCAAGGGGCTCACTGGGAAGGCTACACCTCTGCTGCCATCGTTGGCACTCCCCCACTCGATACCATCGATGTGGTGGTTGAGAGCGCTACACAATCCATATTATCTGCTGCAGAAGCTTCTTCGGGGGCGGCCATGGCGTAAGACGGTACCATGGTGGTCGCCAGAGGTCGCAACGGCTATGAAAGATCGCCGAGGGGCTTTACAGCGGTACAAGCGGGCACCCATCTCTGGAGCACCTCGTCACTTTCTAGCGGCTCCGTGCACGTGCTCGTTATACCATTAAGAGACGGAAGCAACAGTGTTGGGAGAGGTACGTCTCCACAATTGGCACAGGTACCTCCACCACCCAGGTCTGGAACAAGATAAGGCGTTTAAGGGGATTCCCAACAACAGCAGGAATCCCTGGGATCTCCGTGAATAGCATAGTATGCATGGACCCAGCCACGCTTGTAGAGCTGTTTGACACACATTATGCTCATGCCTTCTCCTCAGCGAATTACCCACCGGCCTTATGTACAGTAAAGAAGCAGGTGGAACGCCAGCCCCTCTCCTTTACTACCCGCCGTACGGAGGCATATAACACGCCATTTACAGAGTGGGAATTCCTCAGTGCTATTAAACAATGTCCCGACACGGCTCCAGGGCTCAATAGCATCCACAGCCAGATGTTGAAACACCTTATAGCGGAGAGCCAGCGTAATCTCCTTGCGCTCTTCAACCACATCTGATACGACGGGGTATTCCCTTCGCAGTGGTGGGAGGGTACAATCATACCGGTGATTAAGCCAGGCAAAAACCCTGTAAATTTGGATAGCTCGATTCCCTGGACACGACCTGGTTTACACGGATGGTTCGCAAGTTGAGAGCTTGGTTGGTTTTGCATTCTTTCATGACAACCATGTAGAACAACACTCTCTTCCAGCTGGCTGCAGTGTCTGTACCGCAGAACTGATGGCAATTTGCTGCACACGCGAGCACATCCGAATCTGCTCAGGTGAGTCCTTTCTCATCTGTAGTGACTCCCTGAGCAGCCTTAGAGCCCTCGACCAGTGCTATCCACGGACTCCTCTCGTATTCTCGTATTAGGAATTCAAGAGACCCTATCTGCCCTTTACAGATCCGGTCGATCAGTGGTGTTCCTCTGGTCCCGCGGTGCATGTCGGTATTCCAGGCAACGGACAAGCTGATAGGCTGGCCAAGCTGGCCATTGATGCGCCTGTTTTAGAGATCAGCCTCCCAGATACTGATCTGCGGCCAGTGCTGCGACATCGAGTGTGTGGGCTTTGGGCTACCGAGTGGCGTAGCCTGGCAACAGCCAACAAACTCAAGGCTATAAAGGAGTCGACAGCTATGTGGCATTCTTCCATGTGGGCCTGCCGCCGGGACTCCATAGTCCTGTGTCGGCTCCGCATTGGCCATACCTGGCTGAATCACGGCCATCTCCTTCGTGGCGAGGAACCGCCTGTGTGTCGCTGTGGCGCCTGCCTGACGGTGACGCACATCTCAGTAGAATGACCTGTTTCAACCCATCTGCGGCGGAGTTTTAATTTTCCTGCACTTTTGTCCCAAGTTTTAAGTGACGATGCCAAAATGGCTGATACTGTCTTAAGTTTTATTCAGGACAGTGGTTTTACCCCTCCATCTAAAGGTTTTCTTCAGTGTATGTGTCCGTCCTGTCATGACCTTCGATTGGAGGTTTCCCTTTGTTTCCGTGTGGCTGACTTTTCCTATTTTTAGTCTCACGGTCGGTCAGCCACAGAAGTCGGCTTTTACATTTTATTTCTTGTCGTTACTCTGTTATACTGAGTGATTGTCATTGTTTTAGTTGTCTCTTGCTGCCTTTGTTGTTCTTTAACTGACTCGGGGGATATTGCTCCCCCTAGTTGTTCTCCACTCTAGGCTCCTTTACGCATTCACGTCTTTTGTTGTGACGCCTAACGATGGAATGGGGGACAGATGACCTCCGTAGTTTTGTCCCCTTAAAACATCCAAACAACAACAATTGTACGATTGTATTCGCTAGCTGCGGCAGAGTGGCTAAACGCATTGAGGCGGAATGCTCCGATGCGCGAGGCCGTTCCCCGACGGCGGTTCGAATCCCCCCACGAGCAGGGATATTTGTGTCATCTTTAGTATAAGGTAGTTCATAAGCGGTTTGTAAGTTTATGGACTCATGACCCCGCAGTTAAGTCCCTTAAGCTTAAAGAAAATTTGAACATTTTGTGGATTCGCTATTTCGTGTCAAAAGGGACACAGTACGTAATAATTGAGAAAAAGATCTCGAGTAAAACAGATATGATGTCTGGCATTCCCTAACAAAAAGTTACAGGGCACTACTTCTCCTTATCTTTATAACCGACGTAGGAGACTAAGCAGCTAAGACCGTTCGTGGTTGTTGCTTCATTTATCGGTGAGTAAAGTTACCAGAAGGTTAAAAGCAACTGCAAAACGATTTAGGCAAGATATCTGCGTGGTGCGAAAATTGTCAATTGACTGTAAATAATGAAAAGTGTGAAATCTTCCATATGGACACTAAAATAAATCCGTTAGACTTCATTTACACGATAAATGACTCAAATATAAAAGCCCTACATTCAATTAATTAACTCCTTTTTCTTCTTTCTCTTTACCAAGTTCCCGCATAAGCCGGGTCGGTTTTGTTAATCCGGATTCGGCGTGTTAATATTTACGGGGTGGCTGGATGCCCAGGGGGAAATGTGTACCCCAAATATTTGCGTGTAATGTTATACGTGTGAAAGTGTAAAGGGTTACGAAATGTTTGCAAAACTCGTAACAGAGGCGTGACTTGCAGACCAGCCCAGTATTCACCTAGGTGGCTGTGGAAAACCGCCGAAAACCCACATCCAGGCTGGCTGTTACTCCGACCCCCTTCGCTAATACACTGGGCGGATTCGAACCGAGGCCGGTAAATTCAACTAGATAACTAACTAAATAACTACAATTACGAACAAATTTAACTAAAAAAAAACAACAACGTAGATCTATCGTAGGGAAGGCGAAACAAAGACTACGTTTCGTTGGTGGAACACTTAGAAGGTTCAACAGTTTTATTAAAGGAACTGCCTATACTATATTTGTGCGTCCTAATTCGGAGTATTGCTGCGCATTTTAGGATTCCCCACCAAGTTGGACTGACAGAGGATATAGAAAAAGTTCAGAGGAGAGCAGTTCGTTTTGTATTATAGCGATACAGGGGCGACTGTTGTGGTAGTTATGCACGTGCTTAGCTGGAAATCATTGAGAGAAAGGCGTTATTCGTTGCGGCGAGATCTATTTGCGAAGTTTCTTTAAAATGTGAACATATCTTTTTAGCACCCACCTACATAGTGGGACATCATCATCGTAATAAAATAAGAGAAATCAGATAGAAAGTGGAAATATTTAAGAGTTTCTTAATCCCACACGATATTAGATATTGGCGTGGTAGACAAATACAAAAAACGCGGTTCGATGAACCTTCTACGATGCTCTTAATTATGATTTGTAGAGTATTTATGTAGACGTAAATGCGGAATACACGCGCATGATGTGCCATTTTTTCGCCCCCCCCCCCACTCCCCAAGGGGACCCACAGCTCTATTGTGGGTAAGTGTGTGGCACATACAGGTCCCTGAGTCTTTGTGGCTTTCCTTCCTATTTCCCAGGCCTCTTTTCCTTACCCCGGTTCCCTCCCCTCCCTGCTTCCCTTTCTGTCCCCTACCCTTCTCAAAACCCGTCTCTAGGTGTTTCCGTGATGATGGCCCGTCTATTTCCACGGTACTGCTGGTTTCGCAATTGTGTCTTTGTTTGCCGTTTTCACCGATTTTGGCCCAGTTAGGTCCCCCTCAGGGATTGACCTCCATCAAAATTTCAGTTTAAGTGTGAGCCATTTGGGGAAGAACTCGCAACCTAGCCCCTATGGCACGGATCCCTACCCTTTCCTTCCAAATCCCTTCCTCGCCGTAGCTCCCTCCCCCGCTAGGTCACCAGCACGGAAATCAGTCCGTGTGGTGGGGCTGTTATATACCCCCATCGTTGAGCCCTCTGAATTGCACAGGGATCACACTGCAGATGCCTGAGCTGTGACATACTCATGAATGCCAAGGAGTTGATGCTGTCTCTGTGAGGTATCAGAACTCCCAGCAACGGCCATCCTGCCAGGTGGCGTTGCTGTGGCTGGGTGGTGCCCTTGAGGAGAGCCCCTGTTTCAGAGTGGATGGCATCAAGGCGGACATTCCGCAATGAAGAGGAAACAAACCTCTGAAAAACCTGGCTCTAAGGCAGGTGTCTCGAACTGCGGTAAATTTAATTTCAATGCTGCAAGATATGACCCCAAATCGTTCCCTTCCCTAACTCCATCAAGGGGGGAACGTGGGCCCACAAAGCAGACTGAGCTATATTCATCACGATACTTAGTGTTTACCAGACAGGATGGGGCAACTAAGCCTTCCTTCTTCGTCGAACACCTCGAAGAAAGGTTTGGAGAAGTTACTGGCATGTCTAAACTGTGCGATGGTTCGGTACCAAAACAGGTCGAGACCCCTGCTCAGTCACTTAACCTCCTAACGTGTGACCACTTAGGCGACATTCCTGTCTCAATAATGCCCCACAAATCCTTAAATAAGGTACAGGGGGTCATATATCACAGAGACCTTTTGCTGCAGACAGATGATGAGTTACATGACAATCCACAACGACACGGAGTCCATTTTATCCAACGCATTTTTCGGGGACGAAAAGATAATGGAGTGGCCACTGGCGCATTTGTCTTGTGCTTTGAGGGTGACAATCTGCCCGAAAAGGTCAAACTCATGATGTATCGATGTGGCGTCTGGTCGTACATCCCCCCTCTGATGCGATGTTTCAAATGTTGGCGTTTTGGGCACATGTCCTCTCCTTGCAACGCTGCTGCAACCTGTCGGCACTGTGGCCATCCCTTACATCCGGACACTGCCTGTGCCCCTCCTCCTTATTGTGTCAGTTGCAGTGGTCACCACTCTCCCTGTTCACTGGACTGTCCCACTCTACATAAAGAGCGGAAGATAGTCGAATACAAGACTCCAGACCGCCTAACATCTCGAAGGAAATATGAAAAGCTGCATCCTGTCTCTTTACTAATGTCATATGCTGCAGCTACAACGATGGCACCACCATTGGAGGCCACTTCTCGACCTGCTCTACCTCCCTCTGTCGGCCCTATGGGCCGCCCTTCTACCTCAGCCTCCCAGAAATCTGGGGGCACAACATCTTCTGGGTGACCCATACTGCCCCCCACATCGGAAGTGGTTACCCCCGCTCCCCAGCTAGAAAAGGGTTCGCCTTCTCTGGCTTCTTCTTCTGGGAAGGGAACATGTTCCCCCCTTCCAACGATGTCACCCAACAAATCAGACACTAGCTACTGGTTGAAGGACCCTCGACCAGAAAGCCGTTTGGCTCCTCCGTCTTCCCACACTCCTCAAGCCCTGCACCCTGCAGGAGAAACCCCCCTCCTCTGGTAGGGCCAAGGAACAGTGGGAAGACAAGAAAGAAAATAAAGAAAAGACAGTAAAGTGCAAGCAGACACTGGCGGCCTCAGTGCCCCCAGCCCTTGTACCTGACGTGCCTAAAGATGATGTCATCCTTCTCGTGACACCTGAAGATTTGGCCTTTGCCGATCTTAGGGATGCCGTGGACATGGAGGATCAGACTTCACAGCCAGAGACTAGTGCTCCTGCCACCCCTCTTCCATTTCGTCGTCCTCATGCACCATCAATCAGGAGACAGTTTGATTCTGCAATGGAATTGTGGAGGTCTTTTCTGCCACTTGGCTAAACTGCATCAGCTGTTGAGCTCCTTTGCAACTCTTTGTGTTGCTCTCCAGGAAACCTGGTTTCCTCGTTATCGGACCCCCACCCTTCAGGGCTACTGGGGGTATTTCAATAACCACACAGTCTACAATAGGGTGTCGGGTGGGGTATGTCTATATGTACATAACTCTGTCTGCAGTTCCCCAGTGCCAGTTCGAAGAGCCCTGGAGGCTGTCGCTGTTAGGGTTTGAGCATCATGGGACATTACCATTTGTTCCCTTTATCTCCCTCCTGATGCAAATGTGGCACCAGCCGACCTAGCACCCCTGATCGCTGAACTTCCTTCGCCATTTCTTCTTTTAGGAGATTTTAATGCTCATCATCCCATGTGGGGGAGCAACGTGACTACAGGACGTGGTCGAGACTTTGAACTGCTTTTTAACCAGCTTGACCTTTGTATTCTTAATACAGGGGCCCCTACCCATTTTAGTGTGGCCCTTAGCACCTTTTCCACAATAGACCTTTCTGTGTGAAGTTCGGGCTTACATCCACTCCTTAATTGGTAGGTCCATGATGACCTTTCTGGTAGCGACCTCTTTCCCATCTTCCTTTCGCTTCCCCACCACCAACGCCATGCATGCCTACCACGCTGGTCCTTCCACAGAGCCGACTGGGCAGCATACACTTCAGCTGAAATGCTGGATACCTCTCTCCCTGCTGATGTGACAATGGCAGTACACCATATTATTTCCATTGTCGTTCCTGCCGCTGGGTCCACAATACTATCTGCCTTACCCCGGCGAAGACCAGTGCCCTGGTGGTCACCGGAGATAGCTGCAGCAATTTGCAGTCGCTGCAGAGCTCTGCAGCAGCACCCCATTGTTGACCACCTGGTTGCCTTTAAACGTCTTTGGGCCGAGACCCGACGGCTCATCCGGCAGTGCAAACAGGCATTTTGGGAAGAATATGTTCCCACAATTGGACCTCGTGTCTCTTCTACCGAGATTTGGACGAAGATTCGCCGTATATCACTCTACCATCCACCGGTAGAGGTCGCAGGTCTCTCTATCCATGGTACTATACATACCGACACGACCATCATTGCCGAGTATTTTGCAGCGCACTTGGCTCTCAATTCGGCATCCACTGCCTACACCCACGGTTTTTGTACCTTGAAAAAGCGGACTGAGCGAAAGCAATTGGTATTTCGCACAAACCGCCAGGAGCCATACAATGCGCAATTTACGGAGTGGGAATTTCAAAGCATTCTTGCCAGTTGCCCCAATACATATCCAGGTCCAGACAGAATCCAGTCAAATGCTAAAACATCATTCTGTAAACTCGCAACGCCATCTTTTGGATTTTTTCAATCGTCTCTGGATTGAGGGAGCATACCCGTCCCAATGGCAGGGAGTATCGTTATCCCCCTGTTGAAACCAGGTGCAGATCCATTGAACGTTGATAGTTACCGTCCCATAGGTCTCACAAACGTTCTTTGTAAGCTTTTTGAACGTTTGGTGAACCGGCGACTGCTGTGGGTTCTCGAGTATCGTGGGCTGCTCACCCCACAACAAGGTACTTTCCGGCAGGGTCGCTCTGCCATTGATAACCTCCTCTTTTTGGAGTCGGCGATCCGCACCGCCTTCGCCCGAATTCACCACCTCGTCACCATTTTTTCCAACCTCCAGAAAGCATATAACACGGCATGGCGTCATCACATCATTGCCACGCTACTTGGTGGGGTCTCCGTGGCTCCCTCCCACCTTTAATTCAGAATTTTTTACTTTCGGGCCGCTTCAGAGTTCACGTTGACACCTCCTGCACTTCCCTGCATATCCAAGAGCTCTGTCACGAGTCTTCTTGCAGAGGCTGGAGTCGCCCCATTGCGATATCGGCGTCAACAACTACTTGCCCAGTATGCTGCCAGAGTCAACTACACCCCTAAGCATCCAAATAACAGACTCCTTTTCCCAGGGGAGGTAATTTGTTTGCTGCAGAGGCGATCCCGGTAAGGACTCCCGATTTTGTGTCCCAGCCTCGTCACCGCTTTTGTGTCTCGTTTCTGTCGTAGGTGTCGGTGGCCGAGTAGGAAGACTGACACAGGAATAAAGGTAGCACGCTTGTGCAGGTACGGAGGGGAGCAGCCAGTGGGACAGTAGAAACTAGAAACACTAAAGTAAATTAGAACGAGATATATATTGCACAGAATTTATACAATACTTAACTTTTACATAGCTCAGTACTGCAGAATGCTGATACATAGTTGAGCTAGAGGCCTGCCTAGAGGCCTGCCCCCTCAGGGGCTCAGCATTAATTTGCTGAGTACGGGCTTGGCGAACCCGGGGTCCTGAGCTATGGGCTGTGTCGCGCCAACAGTCCGCTACACCGTAAGCTCTGTGCGTGCTTCAACGACCATCGTTCAGCGCGACGGTGGAACGTTGTACGTTTCAGAGCCCGGGGATCTTGGCTTAATCGCCCGGGTCGCGAGGACGGTACAAACCTCTATAAAAAAAACTCAATCTCAAGGTGTGCTACGTGCCGAGGAGATGCATGGCTGTTGAGGTTGAACAGCCGCTAGCGAGCAACCTCTGAGGAACCTGCCGCACCTCAGTTGTATAAGGCTTACCCAGGCAAGCGGGGCTCTGCCTGGGTGGACCTTTAGTTCCCTAGCTGCTCGTGGGACAGGCATGAAACGAGCAATAAATAGCGTCGCCACACGCAAACCTGGCGTCTCTAAGCGTGGAAGAAACGAGTATAACGCTGCAGAGTACGATCCCCAAACGTTCCCTTCCCTGGCTACACCATGGGAGGAACGTCGGGCAAGAAAACAGGGTGAGGCTTATGCCCCTAAATATCTAGTTTGCACCCGCACTGATGGGGACTCTTTTAAGACGACTAAGCCCTTGTTCTTCGTCGAAAACTTGGAGGACAAGTATGGTGAGGTGGAAGGGATGTCTAAGATGCGGTCAGGGTCTGTCTTAATAACGACGTCATCCCCAGCTCAGTCACGGGCACTGCTTGCCTGTGACAAGCTGGGTGATGTTTCCGTTACCATTACGCCGCACAAGACCCTAAATATGGTACAGGGCATCATCTTTCATAAAGACCTCTTGCTGCAGTCAGATGACGAACTGCGTGCCAATCTAGAACGGCGGGGAGTACATTTTATTCGGCGAGTCCATAGGGGTCCGAAGGACAATAGGGTCGCGACCGGTGCCTTCATCTTGGCTTTCGAGGGTGATTCATTGCCCGAGAAGGTCAAGGTGATGGTCTACCGGATCGACGTAAAGCCCTACGTTCCTCCCCCTATGCGCTGTTTTAAGTGCTGGAGGTTTGGGCACATGTCCTCCCGATGTGATGCCAATCCTACATGTCGGGAGTGCGGACGTGCTGTCCATCCGAACGTCCCCTGCACCCCTCCTCCAGTATGTGTTAATTGTGGCCAAAATCACTCCCCTTGTTCGCCTGTCTGCACAGTTCTGCACCAAGAAAGAAAGATCATAGAGTACAAGACCAGAGACCGACTGACGTACTCAGAGGCAAAGAAGAAGTACCATAAGCTCCACCCTGTGCGCCAGGTCAACACCTATGCCACAGCAGCCTCACTGTCACCCTCCACTGTGCCTACGAACCAGTCAGTGCAATCTGTACCAGTGGGCTCCCAGGCCCAACAAACTATCCCTGCCCCCTTACCAGCTGGGGGCGCTTCCTCTTCGGTGGCTCCCACACTTTTCACTGTGGGAGCAACACCCACTAAATCATCGGGGACGCGAGTCCCCACCTCTAAGCCGGAGAAGGATAAGCCTTCTCTGGCTCCTCTCGCCGAGAAGGGGTCCCACGGGACACCCCCTTCTGCGGCTACTCAGAGCGCTCCGGAGGATCCTGGCCACCGGCCTATAGATCCACAACCTGCCGGTCGAAGAGCTTCTTACTCTTCTTCCGTCCCGGATGCCGCTTCTGGGAAGCCCTCACGGCCCAGCAAACCAAAGGGCCAGCGAGAGGAGAAGAAGAAGAAGAGACACAAGAAAAAAGAATGTTCGGTGGCTTCAAAGCCACAACCACCCACATCCTCTTCTTCAGAGGATGAAGTCGAGATCCTCGCGTCTCCTGAGGATCTCGCAATTACTGATTCCCCAGACAAGATCTCTGGTTCTGTGGATTCAGAGCGCGTGGTAGCAGACGATCCAATGGAGTGATCTGCTCCTTTATTCATCATGGCGGTACAGCCAGGAGATAACATCATCCTCCAGTGGAATTGTGGTGGCTTTTTCCACCACCTGCCTGAGCTACGTCAGCTTCTCAGCCAAACACCTGCTTTCTGTATCGCTCTTCAGGAAACGTGGTTTCCAGCGATGCGGTCCCCTGCCCTTCGAGGCTACCGGGGCTATTTTAAAAATCGCTCTATCTATGGCAGAGTTTCCGGTGGAGTCTGCGTCTATGTCCTAGCCACTGTCCCGAGCGCTGCCGTGCCTCTTCAAACGCCTCTAGAGGCGGTCGCTGTTCGCCTCCGGGCAGTGCAAGACATTACCATATGTTCGGTCTACCTACCACCTGATGAGGTTGTCTCTCCTGTAGACCTTGCTGCCTTGGTCGCCCAACTTCCCCCACCCTTCCTTCTTTTGGGGGATTTCAATGCCCACCACACTTTGTGGGGTGGCACACAGACTTCGGCACGGGGTAGAGATGTTGAGACTCTACTGACGCAGCTGAACATCTGCCTCCTGAACACAGGTGCTGCTACGCACTTTAGCGTGGCACACGGTACATTCTCTGCCATAGATCTGTCTGTCTGTAGCCCAAGCCTGCTTCCGCACTTCACTTGGAGGGTCCACGATGACCTGTGTGGCAGCGACCATTTCCCTATCTTCCTGTCGCTCCCACAGTGTCCACCTGCTGACCGTCTGCCTCGCTGGTCCCTCCATAGGGCCGACTGGCCAGCATATTCCATAGCCGCTGTGCTTCCCTCTCCTCTTCTGGCTGATATCGATACCGCTGTGCAGCAGGTCACACATTCCATCATTTCTGCTGCTGAGAACACTATACCCGTCTCACTTGGATCACTCCACCGTAAGTCAGTGCCCTGGTGGACGCCGGAGATAGCTGAGGCCATCCGGGAACGTCGGCGAGCACTACAGCGCCACCGACGCCACCCTTGTGTTGAACATCTTGTTGCCTTCAAGCGTCTCCGTGCACGGGCGCGGCGATTGATCCAGCAAAGCAAGAGGGCCTCCTGGGAGCGTTATGTCGCCTTCATTGGCTCCCGAGCATCGCCTTCACGGGTATGGTCGCAGGTTCGACGCCTCTTTGGCCACCGCCCACCAGTGGGAATTCCGTGCCTAAGCATTCAGGGTACAATTTGCACTGACCCTCACACAATAGCAGAGCATTTGGCACACCACTATGCTCGCACCTCAGCGACCGCTGCATATGATGCGGATTTCCGCGCCCTTAAGGAGCGCACAGAGCGAAAGCAGATATCCTTTCGAACGCGACGCCAGGAAACCTACAACATCCCTTTCACCGAATGGGAGTTCGAAAGTGCACTTGCCGCATGCCCAGCCACGTCCCCTGGACCCGACCGCATCCATAGTCAGTTCCTCCGACACCTGTCAGCAGACTCTAAACGCCAACTTCTCTCCTTGCTGAATCGTCTCTGGGTTGAGGGTGTCTTCCCGTCCCAATGGCGGGATAGCATCATCATCCCAGTGATGAAGCCTGGGGCTGATCCACAGGTGGCTGATAGTTACCGCCCAATCAGCCTCACCAACGTTCCGTGTAAACTCCTCGAACGGATGGTGAGTCGGAGGCTTATGTGGATCCTTGAGGACCGGGGACTCCTGTCCCCACAACAGAGTGGGTTCCGTCGTGGCCGCTCCGCTATCGATAATCTCGTGTCACTGGAGTCGGCCATCCGTACAGCCTTTACACGCCGCGAACATCTGGTTGCTGTATTCTTTGACCTGCGAAAAGCGTACGACACCACCTGGCGCCACCACATACTGTCTACGCTGTATGACTGGGGCTTACGCGGTCCGCTTCCTGTATTCATACAGAATTTTCTCGCGCAACGTTCTTTTCGAGTTCGTATTGGTTCCTGTTTCAGCTCCCCTCACTATCAAGAAAATGGTGTCCCACAGGGATCCGTTCTAAGCGTCCCTTTATTTTTGGTCGCTATCAATGGTCTTGCTACTGCTGTGGGGTCATCGTTTTACACCTCGTTGTATGCCGATGACTTCTGCATGTATTTCAGCTCCACTAGCATCGGCGTTGCTGAACGGCGGTTGCAGATAGCTATTCGAAAGGCGCAGTCGTGGGCATTTACTCATGGTTTTAACTTTTCCGCTACGAAAACCCGGGTGATGCATTTCTGTCGGCGTCGGGCGGTCCATCCTGACCCCGAACTGTATCTCGCTGATGACCTGCTGCGTGTCGAAGAGACGCACCGTTTCTTAGGCATGTTATTCGACAACCGTCTCACCTGGGTGCCACACCTTCGCCAGCTCAAACAAAAGTGCTGGCGACACCTTAATATTCTACGTTGTCTAAGCCATACCGTTTGGGGAGCGTCACGCCCAACGCTCCTGCAACTTTATAAGGCGCTCATCCAGTCGCGCCTAGACTATGGCTGCGTAGTATATGATTCGGCTGCACCTTCAGCACTGCAAACATTAGACCCAGTCTTACATTGTGGAGTTCGTTTGGCAACAGGGGCTTTCCGCACGAGCCCTGTGACAAGCCTACTAGTTGAAGCTGGGGTCCTTCCTCTGCGGTTCCGCCGGCAGCACTTGCTGGCTTCGTACGTTGCCCATGTTAAGGCCTTGCCACACCATCCGAACCACTGGCTTCTTTTTCCAGGCGCTGCACTCCCTATCCCTCCAAGACGACCTCGGTCGGGTTACCCAATATCGGTCCGCGTTCGTTCTCTACTTTCGTCCCTCGAATCCCAACCACTCCCTGCCACTTTCCACTATTCCTTTCAAACCCCTCCTTGGTCCATCCCCCGACTGCAGCTTTGTCTGGATCTGTCCAATAGATCAAAGGACTCCGTTTCTCCAACACAACTCCGACACCAGTTCCTGGATCTCCTCAACTCTTTCTGTGGTGCTGAAGCCATCTATACTGATGGGTCCCTAGCTGATGGTCGTGCTGGGTATGCATGTCTCCATGGTGACCATGTCGAACAGCATTCATTGCCCCGTGAAAGTAGTGTCTTCACTGCAGAGCTGGTCGCTATCCTCAAGGCTCTAGAACACCTCCGAGCCTGCCCCAGGGGGTCATTTGTCATCTGTAGTGACTCCCTGAGTGGCTTGCAGGCACTCGACCAGTTCTTCCCTCGTCACCCGTTAGTGCAGTCCATTCAAGACACTACTTACTCTCTTGCCCAATCTGGCCGATGTGTGGTCTTCCTGTGGACCCCTGGCCACGTCGGCATACCGGGGAATGAACGTGTTGACCAGTTGGCCAAACAGGCCATCACTGCGCCACCCTTCACCATTGGCATCACGGAATCAGACCTTAGGTTATCATTGCACAAGAAGGTGCGTGATGCTTGGAGTGCCGAATGGTGCACCATGGGTGCCACAAACAAGCTCCGAGCCGTGAAGCTATCCACAACTCTGTGGAAGTCTTCACTGCGGCCCATACGTCGAGAGTCAGTTGTCCTCTGCCGCCTCCGTATTGGGCATACCTGGCTGACCCATGGTCATCTCCTCCGCCGTGAGGCACCACCTGTGTGTCGGTGTGGAGCAGCGCTGACAGTCGTCCATCTTCTGATGGACTGCCCAGTTTTAGCTACATTGCGCCAGTCTTTTAACCTACCAGACGCGCTACCTTTAGTCTTAGGCGACGATGCCTCTATGGCTCATTCTGTTTTAAGTTTTATTCGCGCAGCTGGTTTTTACAACTCCATCTAGTGGTGGGTGCTATAGCCTGATACTTCAGGTCCCCACCTATCCAGCGATTTTAAACCCTTTTAAGACCCTTCTGTAATTTACCGAGGGATTTTTAGTGTGTGAAGTATGGCTGGCTCATCCTGTTTTTTCCCTGTGATCAGCCAGCCGTGTTTTTCTGCTGTCAAGTTTTAGCTGAGATCTCAACTTCTTTTTCCATATTGTGTCTCTTCCTTTTGTGTTGTCCGCGATTTCTCCAATGTCAGCTTACCCCATTTCCGAGTTTTCATCTTCGGAGCTGTGTTTTACTTTTTATACTCTTGACAGAGGACTCTTAGCTAGGGACAGGGGACTGATGACCTAGCTGTTTAGTCCCCTTAAAACCAACAACATCAACAACATCAGCTTACCCAGGCAAGCGGGGCTCTGTCTGGGTGGACGCTTATCTCCCTAGCTGCTCGTGGGAACACCATGAAACGAACACGAAACGTTGGCGGACGTACAACCGCCGTCTCTAAGCGTGGTCGAGGCGATTACAACGCTGCAAGCTATGATCCCCAAACGTTTCGGGAAAGTGGATCCCAGCAAATGGCTGAAGGATCCACCGGCTGCTGATCGAAGGGCCTTCTGCTCTTCGTCAGCTGCTGCCCCCCCTTCTGAGAAGCCACCACGGCACTCAACACTGAAGGGCCAGTGAGAGGGCAAGAAAAGAGACAAGAAGGAAAGGGATACTTTGGTGGCTTCCAAGCCACCCACACCCACAACCTCTGCCTCAGAGGATGAGGTCGAGATCCTCGCTTCCGCTGAGGATCTCGCACTTCTTGATTCACCCGACCATAGGAGATCTGCACAACCAGAATCAGCTGATTCTATGATCATAGATTCTGTTGAGCCTGACCATCAGGCAGCAGACGCTCCTATGGACTGATCTTCTTCTTTTCTTTTCTTTTATGGCCTTAGTGCGTGGAGAACGAATTATTCTCCAGTGGAACTGCAGCGGCTTCTTTAACCACCTGGCTGAACTGCGACAATTACTGTACCGCTCCCCTGCACTTTGTATCGCCCTACAGGAAACATGGTGTACGAGCCTCTGGTTCCACGTACATTAACTGAAGGTGTGTAAATACGAGAGACTAGGATCTCCCCATCGTTTCCACCTTCTCAATAATAATTAAGACGTAAACCTGTATTATATTTAAAGCACTTTATTATTAAATTATACAAATAATGTTTTGCCAGCCGCGATCACTCTATTACAACCATGAGGAGCCTACTAGCGGTAGCCCTCTGAGACGTCCGACATGCGTCCGTTAGCGACGGAGCCTCGACACAGTCTGCCGTGCCGAGTGTCGCGCACCCAGCACAAGGGTTGGGGCGGCATCGGACCAAAGGCAGTATACCTGCCGGTGGGCCCGCGGTGGTGGTCAAGCTGCCCTTGGGGTTCCAGCATTTCTCCCAGGGGGCAGACCTGACTAGGCAGTATCTCCGCCCAGCTACCAACCACCACCAGATGGCAACTGCGAGTCCAAACATCCTCCCACTCAAAATGAGGATACTCATTTTCAAAGTCACAATCATTGACACACAAAATTCAAATGAGCAAAACAAACAAGAAATGTCAAACAAACAAGAACTGGCAAAACAAACAAGAAATGGCAAAACAAACAAGAAATGGCAAAATAAACAAGACATTGCAAAACAAACAACAAATAGCACAATAGCAACAATGAGAGAAGTGGCCATAAACAGGTCTGGACCAACTTCAAGCAAGACACACAAAGTATACATCTAACACAATAATAATAAAAAAATACACACATATACAAATTGACACAATGAAGAAATCACTGCTTTGGGAGGGGACACAACTTGGCAATGGGCCTGTTGAACTGGCCGTTAGCAGCCTTCACTAACACCACACGAACACACTTGTCAGGACCAGGAAACAGCTCGACGATGACACCCAGCTTCCACACCAGGGGTGGTAAGTTGTCTTCCTTGATCAGCTCGTGATCGCCGATCTGGGGTTGCCAGGCTGCCTCTGATGTCCATTTGGTGCGCTGCTGCAGGTTGTGTATGTACTCCGTTGACCACCTCCTCCAGAATGATTGATACATTTGTTGGGTGAGTTGCCACCTGTGCAACCGGTTGGCAGGGATTTCCAGGACAGAAGGTTCAGGGTAAGTACAAAGGGGTTGTCCAATTAGGAAGTGACCAGGAGTGAGCGCAGCAGGAGAATCAAGATCGTCAGAGAGAGAACACAATGGCCTTGAGTTCAAGCACGCTTCTATCTGACTCAATACGGTGTGGTCATTCTTCAAATATTAATATTGCATTAAGAACAACACATTTGAAGTGTGAGTTCATGTCCTTGACTCCTGCCTCCCACAGTCCACCAAAGTGAGGGGCACGAGGTGGAATGAACTCCCAACTAATCCCTCCTGAGGTCGAGAAGCTCACCAACCACCTCTGTAGAGTCACGGATCTCCATGTGCCCTAGTTCAGCATATTCGTGCATGAACGCAGAATATTCCTTCTTCAACTGTGGTTGCCCCTTAAATCTCCTCTCAAGATGGTCGAATCTACGAGAATCCTGTTGTTGTGACTCACCCAATGGTTTGCAGGCCGGTTTCATTGGCAATCGAACTACAAACCTACCTTCTTCAGTACGAGTTGTGTGGCGCTGAAAGTGAGCCTCACACAGTTTGTCCTGGTTGCTTAATGTCTTCGTAGTCACTTCTTCTAGTTCCCAAAATCTTTGCAATTTGGCATCTAGACTATCACCCCTGACGAAGCATGATGTCACTGTGGAAACAGGCGTGTTGTGTGGAGCAGCCGGTATCCTGCCAGACAAAATCCAGCCAAATCTTGTTTCGACTAGTGAAGGATGATTCGGCTGCATTAGTCTCTCATTGCACAACACATCCAAGAAGACTTCTGCTCCAAGCATCAAATCTATGGGGCCAGGTTTGTTGAATTCCGGATCAGCAAGTGGGAGTTGACATGGAATATTCCAGGAACTTGTATTTATATACCTCGCTGGTAGATTATTGGTAACATTATCCACAATAGCACAGTTTGTTTTCAGATGAAAAATCACTAAACCTAGAAGACAATTCAATGTTACATGTTTGTGACACCGACGCTGTGAAGGCATTATTCACACCATTTACTGGAAATGACTGTCTGATACGCTTCAATTTCAGTTTATCTGCCAAGCGCCTGGATATGAATGACAGCTGACTTGCACTGTCAAGCAAAACTCTGCAAGAGTGCTGCTCACCTTGGATGTCTTTGATGTTGGCAACAGCCGTCACCAACAAAGCATTGTGGTGGGTGTTTGTAATAGCACTTACAGCTTGATGAGCTACATACTGAGTCATAGCTTCACCATTTTGACTGTGCTTAGGATCAACTGCTTGATGGAGCAGTACATTGTGCCTGCCCTTACAGAATTTGCAACAGGAAAGCTTGCAACTACGCGCATAATGACCACTGCGGCAGCACAAGAAACAAAGCTTATTCGTGGCTACATAATCGCGCCTCTCACTGACATTTAAGGCAACAAATCCCTTGCAATCAGTGAGTGCGTGATGTTTTTTTACAATACTCACAAACTACTTCAACATCAGCACTCGCTAGATGAGCTCTCCTCACATTTTTTAATTGATAAGCACTGCTTGGATTACTCTGCGTCTCTTTGGGAGTATTAACCCTAAATTTAATCAGTTCAAAGGCTAGACATTTTGTTTCTAAGAACTGTATGAGTTGGTTCAATGTGGTGAACGTCGACCCAGACATTTTTTCCTCCCACTCCTGACGATCTGCGGGACGCATGCTAGTCAATATTTGTTCTGAAAGGAGAATTTCATGAAGTGGCACATCAGGCTTAAGAGCTTCTAGGGCCTTCAGATGGCTACATACATGGTTAATCAACTGCCGATAATTGGTTGACGTACCGTGGCTGACGGTAGGAGAATTTAATAAAGCCTTAGCATGTCTGGCTGCGACTATCTTAGGATTATTGTATCTTTGTGTAATGAGTCTCCAAGCTACTGAGAAGTTTTCTGAGGTTACTGGTAAATGTTTTAGAATCTCCCTTGCTTCACCTCGCAATGTTGAATTTAAATAATGAAATTTCTGAACATCGTCAATTGAGTCATTATTCATGACGAGACTCGAGAAAGCATCTCTGTAGGATGACCATTTGAGATAATCCCCCTCAAAGGTTGGCAAATTGATGGCAGGTAATTTCAGATTGCTAACATCGCTCGAATGATTAGAGTTGGCAGGCTCAGGCTTCTGAGCGTGCCTCTTCAATAAACGCCTTATGGTACATTCAATGATTTCACAAGAGTCCTCGAAATCTGCCCTATCATTAATGTGATCTGTTAATTCATCGTCCATTTCCATTTGGGACTGTGGGGACTCAAAATCCGCTTGAATTTGTGCCAATTTGCTTAATCTATATTCCAAGATTTCAATGCTAAGACTCTCTGCATCTTGCATTGAATTACTCAAGCGTGAAAGAGCTGCCTTTGCAAGCCCTCTCTGCTTGACTAACCGAGCTCTTGCTGCTGGCTCCATTGTAGGGAAGAGAAGATTAAAAACAGGAAGCCAAGCGGTAACACTCACCAAGGCTGTAGCGGCGCTGCGGCAGTGCAGAGGCGGCGGCCGCGGAGTCCCGTGATGCCGTCGGCAGACGTGGTGCAGGCGCAGCTTCTGTTGGCGCCAAACTGCTGGTTGGTCGGAGATGATGCTGGTGCGTGGTGCCGTCGGCAGTCGTGATGCGAGCGACAGCTTCCGTTGGCGCCAAACTGCGGGATGATCGGAGATAATGCCGGTACCGTGTGCTCGCTTTAACGCGATCGCGCGTGATGCACTAGTCGGTCACAAGTACTACACTCACACACCGTAGTCAAGGCCGTTATTTGCGTTGTCCCGTACAGACCTTGAGACACACAGTGGCGCTTACAAGCCGCGAACATGTGCAGTACACACGTGATTTACAAAGTTCATTTGCGGAAAGTAACTGCAAATGCGCTTTTGCGTGAACACTAATCTTGCGGTCTACGTTTTCGTGGTCACTGTATCCGGCCCGGAGGACCAAATGTACGAGCCTCTGGTTCCACGTACATTAACTGAAGGTGTGTAAATACGAGAGACTAGGATCTCCCCATCGTTTCCACCTTCTCAATAATAATTAAGACGTAAACCTGTATTATATTTAAAGCACTTTATTATTAAATTATACAAATAATGTTTTGCCAGCCGCGATCACTCTATTACAACCATGAGGAGCCAATAGCGGTAGCCCTCTGAGACGTCCGACATGCGTCCGTTAGCGACGGAGCCTCGACACAGTCTGCCGTGCCGAGTGTCACGCACCCAGCACAAGGGCTGGAGCGGCATCGGAACAAAGGCAGTATACCTGCCGGTGGGCCCGCGGTGGTGGTCAAGCTGCCCTTGGGGTTCCAGCATTTCTCCCAGGGGGCAGACCTGACTAGGCAGTATCTCCGCCCAGCTACCAACCACCACCAGATGGCAACTGCGAGTCCAAACACATGGTTTCCAGCACAGCGCACCCCTGCCCTTCGTGGGTATCGAGGCTATTACCGTGACAGGCCCATATACGATAGGGTGTCTGGTGGCGTCTGTCTGTACGTCCTGGACACTGTACCCAGTGCCCCGGTGCCGCTCAACACCACTCTTGAGGCAGTGGCTGTTAGAATCCGGGCAACTCAGGAATTCACTGTCTGCAGCTTGTACCTTCCTCCGGTGTCTCTCAACACCCTTACCACTCTGGTCTCCCAACTTCCCCCACCATTCCTCCTTTTGG
Source organism: Locusta migratoria (assembly GCA_026315105.1). NCBI lineage: Eukaryota > Metazoa > Arthropoda > Insecta > Orthoptera > Acrididae > Locusta > Locusta migratoria. The sequence continues at coordinate 97,718,464 of CM048744.1, read as the reverse complement.
GGGACTTCAACGCCCACAACCCTTTGTGGGGTGGACTCCAGACCACAGGCTGTGGCAGGGATGTTGAGACATTAGTGGCGCACCAAGACCTTTGCTTCCTGAATACAGGTGCCCCCACGCATTTTAGCGTGGCATAGGGCACGTATTCAGCGATCGACCTCTCTGTCTGCAGCCCCAGCCTTCGACCACACCTCGGTTGGCGTGTGCATGAGGACCTATGTGGCAGCGACCACTTTCCAATCTTTGTGTCGCTCCTGCGGTACCAAGCTGAAGACAGATTACCCCATTGGTGCCTCCGTAGGGCTGATTGGACTGTGTATGCTTCAACCGCTGTCATTGCTACACCACTGCCAGATGACATTGACAACGCAGTCCAGCAGGTGACTAATAGTATTGTCATGGCCGCTGAGGCGGCAGTTCCACAAACCACCGGTTCCACTAGGAGTAGGTCCGTGCCTTGATGGACACCGGAGATTGCTGAGGCTATCCGGGAACATCAGCGAGTGCTCCAGCGCTATCGACGCCACCCATCCGTGGAGAATTTGGTGGCCTTTAAACGGCTCCGTGCGCATGCTCGACGCTTCATGCAGCAGAGCAAGCAGGATTCTTGGGACCGGTATGTAGCCAGTATCGGCTCCCACACCCCCTGACTCAGGTATGGACGCAAGTCCGACGCGTCTTTGGATACCGCCCGCCGACAGGAATCCCATCCCTCACCATCCAGGGTTTGCTCAGCACGCTCCCGCCAGCGATCGCCGAGCACATGGCAGACCACTACGCACAATGCTCAGCGACTGCCACGTACAGTGCCGACTTCCGCTCCCTCAAAGAGCGGGGCGAGCGGAAACAGTTATCTTTCCGCACTCGTCGTCGGGAAATATACAACGACCCGTTTAGCGAGTGGGAGTTCCGAACTGCCCTTGCTGCGTGTCCCGATACAACTCCAGGACCTGATAGGATTCACGGCCAATTCCTCCGACACCTTTCACCAGAGTTTCAACGCCGCATTCTCGCCCTGTTTATGGGCAGAGGGCACTTTCCCGTCGCAGTGGCGGGAAAGCACTATCATCCCGGTGCTGAAACCTGGTGCAGATCCCCAGGTGGCTGACAATTACCGTCCGATCAGCCTCACCAACGTTCTCTGCAAGCTCTTCGAACGTATGGTGAGTCGGCGGCTTATGTTGATCCTTGAAGAGCGTGGACTCCTTGCTCCACAACAAGGGGGCTTTCGCCAGGGCCGTTCTACCATTGACAACCTCGTGTCATTGGAGTCGGCCATTCGCACTGCTTTCGCTAGGCGTGAGCATTTAGTAGCTGTATTTTTCGACCTTCGAAAGGCGTATGACACCACCTGGCGCCACCATATTTTGATGACTCTGCATGACTGGGGCTTACGGGGTGCCCTTCCTATTTATTTGCAATTTCCTCTCCCACCGCTCGTTTCGGGTGAGGGTTGGGGCATCTTTTAGCTCCCCCCGTATTCAAGAGAACGGTGTCCCACAGGGCTCCGTCCTCAGTGTCCCATTGTTTTTTGTGGCAATTAACGGTCTTGCTGCGGCTGTGGGGTCGTCGGTCAGTTGCTCCCTGTTCGCCGATGACTTCTGCTTGTATTTCAGCTCAGTTAGCATCGGCGGCTGCAGGGTGCCATCCGAAAGGCCCACTCATGGGCCTCTACTCACGGCTTTCGGTTCTCCGCCCGAAAAACCCGCATGATGCACTTCTGTCGCCGTCGGGTAGTTCACCCTGACCCAGAGCTCTACTTGGGTGGTGAACTACTTCAGGTCGAGGAAACACATCGCTTCCTGGGCATGGTCTTCGATGCCCGGCTGACTTGGGTGCCACACCTACGTCAGCTGCGACAGAAGTGTTTTCGGGATTTAAATGTTCTTCGATGCCTCAGCCATACTAGTTGGGGAGCAGCACGTTCAACCCTTCTTATGCTCTACAAGTCTCTCATTCTGTCACGGCTTGATTACGGGAGCTTGGTGTACGACTCAGCAGCCCCTTCTGCCTTGCGGGTCCTAGACCCTGTTCACCACACAGGTGTGCGTCTCGCAACAGGGGCTTTTCGCACCAGTCCCGTAACAAGTCTTCTAGCTGAAGCTGGTGTTCCCCCTCTGCGGTATCGCCGGCAACGGTTGTTGGTGAATTACGTTGCCCGGGTTCATGCTTCAACCCGCCATCCGAACCACAGGCTTCTCTTCCCACTTTCTGCACTCCCTTCCCCACGACGTCGGCCCAGGTCGGGTCTCCCAATTGCGATCCGCGTCCGTTCCCTTCTCTCCTCACTTGATTCCTTACCCCTTCCTCCACCTTACCATTACTCCCACCGTATCCCCCCCTGGAAAATTCCTCGCCTGGAGCTTCGGTTGGACTTGTCCCGGGATACGAAAGCCTCGATTTCACCACTGCTTCTCCGTCGCCGGTTCCATGCACTGCTTGATACGTTTCACGGAGCACCCATCATCTACACGGACGGTTCTTTGGTCGATGGCCATGCTGGATATGCCTTTCTCTATGGTGACCGCATCGAACAGCGGTCATTGCCTTGTGGAAGCAGCATCTTCACCGCAGAACTGGTCGGTATTTTGAGAGCTCTTGAACACCTCAGAGCTCGCCCCAGGGGGTCGTTCGTCATCTGCAGCGACTCCCTGAGTGGCTTACAGGCCCTCGACCAGTTTCTACCGAAACACACAGTGGCGCGAGCCATTCAAGTTGCTGTCTTCGCCCTTGGCGAGTCAGGCCGTTCTGTCGTTTTTGTCTGGACGCCAGGGCACATAGGTATACCGGACAATGAACGTGTTGATCAGCTGGCCAAGCAGGCCACAACTATGCGGTCCCTGGATATTGGCCTCCCAGTTTCCGACCTCCAAACCCAGTTGACCCACAAAGTCTTAGGGGTTTGGAATTCTGAATGGGCAGATACCACCGAACCAAATAAGCTCCGTGCTGTCAAGCCGTCTACCGCTGCATGGAAGACGTCACTGAGGGCTTCTCGCACGGAGTCGGTTGTCCTTTGCCGACTCCGTATAGGCCATACTTGGCTTACGCATGGTCACCTTCTGCGTCGCGAGGCCCCTCCTCAGTGTCGATGTGGTGCGACTTTGACGGTCGCCCACATCTTAATTGAATGCCAGAATTTAGCCGCAGTGAGACGAAATTTTAATATCCCTGACGCTTTGCAGCTAGCATTAGCTGACAATACCTCCACGGTTGACTCTGTTTTAAACTTTATGCGTGAGTGTGGACTTTACAAGTCACTTTAACGTTTGTGTTTGTCTGTCATTTCTGTGTCCTCCGCCTGCTTAAGTCTGTTAGGTAGGTGGTTTTAACGTGTTCCAGAGTGGCTAGGTGTGTTCCTTATATCCTTGTGACCACCCAGCAAAAACACTCTTGTGCTGTTTCAGCTGTTTTATCCCTTCTTCGTTTTTAATCATATCCTTTCTTTCTATTAGTCTGTAAGTCTTAAACTTTGACTTGTTAATGCATTCACTTCGGATCGCTTAAGAAAATGTTTTATCTCTTTGACTTGAAAAAGGGACTGATAACCGTCGTTGTTTAGTCCCTTCAAAAACCCAACAACAACAAGAGGCCTGCCTAGTGCCTGTCCGATAGCCAAGTCTTCACTGGTGCCTATCTGATTCCGAAGTGTTAACTGGTTCCTATCTCAGTCCCAAGTGAACGATGTCGTTCAGTGGTGGCCACGAGCGGAGTTGTAGCAGAGTGCGCTCGTGGCTGTCGTCGTAAGAACGCCGCGCCGTGCGTGCATGGCGGCGCGCGGCGAAAGTAGGTGGCGCGCACTTTGTACTTGTGCGACACCACATCCGATAGAAGCACGGGTCCAATCGCTTCTGTCAACCCTTGACTCCATCCCTCTTAACCCCCCTTTCCGCTCCACTTCCCATGCTCCTCCCTGGACCATTCCTCGACCGCGGATTCGGTTGGATCTTTCCCGTGAGCCGAAGACCTCCGCCTTCCCTCTGGTCCTACAGCAAATCTTTATGCCTGCTTCGTGAGTTATGTAACTTCGAGGTCATTTATACAGACGATTCTTTGGATGGCGACCACACTGGATATGCCTACATGTATGGCGCCTATGTTGAGCAACGCTCTTTGCCACCCGGCAGCAGTATCTTCACTGCAGAACTGGTCGCTATATACCGCGCCCTTAAACACATCTACACCTGCCCCAGGACCTCTTTCCTGATATGTAGCGACTCGCTGCGCGGTTTCCAGGCCCTTAATCATTGTTAACCCCCGTCATACATTAGTCAGGGCCTTCCAGGAGTCGATAATGTATCTTGATGACTCTGGTCGCTCTGTGACATTCATTTGGACCCCGGGCCATGTAGGCATTCCGGGCAACGGCAGCCTCGACCAGCTAGCCAAACAGGCTACCACTCTGGCGATTGGCCTCCCAGAAGCAGACTTCTACCCGCTGCTTCGCAATAAAATACGAGAACTGTGGAACGCCGAATGGTCAGCTCTGGACGTGCCCAATAAGTTGTGAACAATCAAGGACACAACATCTGTCTGGAAGTCCTCGCAGCTGGGGTCCCGTAGGGACTCCGTGGCCCTCTGCCGTCTTCGCATTGGTCACACTCGTCTGACGCATGGTCACCTCTGTCGAGAGGACCCGCCCAAATTTCAATGTGGTGCTCCGTTGACAGTGGTCAATTTCCTACTTAACTGTCCCATTTTAGCTCCACTATGGCATTCTTTTAACCTCCCAAACACTCTCTTTTTGGTGTTTGGCGACGATGTCTCTGTGGCTAATATTGTTTCAAGATTTCTTCGTATGGGGGGGGGGGGGGGGATTTACCAGTTGCTATGAGTCCTCTGTTTGGTCTTTTAGATCATTATCTATGTTCCACTTGACGCACCTTTCGACTACAGCTTTTCTTATGTAAGCTAGGTGGTTGGATTTTCCCCTTTTATACTCATGGTTGGTCAACCACATTCAATGGCTCTGTCATTTTATCCTGTTTTTATCTATCTGTTACTGTGTGTCTGGCGTCCTTTGTATCGTCTCTTGTTGAGTCTGTCAATATTTGATTGACAGTGGGTTCTTTTATTCTGGGCTATTTTAAATCCAGCTAAGGCGCATTTATCGACGATTATGTTTTCCTGCGTATCGCCTAGCTATGAAATGGGGGACTGAAGGCCATAGTAGTCTAGTCCCCCTAAAAACCCCCATTCCAACCAACCAGTTTTTAGCGAATATCTTTCTTAATGAAACGATGTCTTCTGAGGTACGTGTCTATGGTGGCTCTTACAGCCAAATATATTGTCGAGTGATAGTAAGCATTATATCTATCGTGTGTGGTTGAAATTGCTCCAGTGATTTATTAGGAGAGTAGAACATACATTCACATAACATTTATAGTTCTATGTAGATAAACGTCGTGTACAAATACATATTCCAATTTAAGAAAAAGCTAGTAGAACAATATTCATAATATACAAAATGGTAAGTTAAAAATAAAGAAAAAATGGCAGCATGTCTGTATTGAATGGCGAAAGTGACACATCATGCGGTAGCTACTTTCGCTCTTAAGTTTTACACATCAGATTGTAATTGATTCAGAGGAAGCATTATCAAAGAGAAAAATACGTCAAATGGTGAAGGAAACCTAGAGGTGTTCTAGAAGGAGACTACATGATGCTCACCGCCAAACACGGCTCTAAAATTGGATCCTTGCTCACCTTCCAACTAATAATCCGAGAGTACAATAACAATACTATGATTTCAAACTGAAATACATTATACGAGGTACGTCCAGAAAGTAAGTTCCGTTTGGTTATATAAAACAAACGTGTACAGATACAGAAAAAATATTTATTGTACAAATATCTACAACTGTTAAACTACTTTTCTACATAACTGCCGAAATTTTGTAGGCACTTGTTATAGCGTGATACAAGTTTTTGTATGCCTTCTTCATAGAAGGTTGCCGCCTGTGTATTCAGCCATGTGGTAGCATGTTCTTTCAGATCGTCATCGTTGAAGTGTTGACAGGACAAATTTTAGGTGTAAGAAGAGGATTTCCATCAAAAGGGGGTTTTTGTTTCCACGATAGTTCCCAACCTCATGTGGCGAAAGTGACCAAACAACTCTTACGGGAATTTCACAGGGACGTGTTTGATCATCATCCGTACAGCCCGGGCCTCGCTCCTAGCCACTTTCACCTTTTCTTACACCTAAAAATCTGTCCTTGGTGGTCAACATTTCAACGATGATGACGAGCTGAAAGAACATGCTACCGCACGGCTGAATAAATAGGCAGCAACCTTCTATGCAGAAGGCGGTCGAGTCACGCTCTGCACGGCCACTAGGGTCGGGGGTTCGAATTCCCCCTCGGGCATGGATATTTGTGCCGTCCTAGGTCGTAAGTAGTTCATAAGTAGTTTGTAAGTTTAGGGACTGATGACCCCGTAGTTAAGTCCCATAAAATATACAAACATTTAAACATTTAAACAGAAGGCATACAGGAACTTGTGCCACGCTATGACAAGTGCCTACAAAATTTCGGCAGCTATGTAGAAAAGTAGTTTAACACTTGTAGATTTTTGTACAACAAATATTTTTTCTGTATCTATACACGTTTGTTTTATATAACCAAACGGAACTTACTTTCTGGACGTACCTCGTATAACACGTTAAGTTAGCCATCCAATTCGTTTGAAACGGGTATTGTAATAAGTATCGTCTCAATACGCTATGTGGTTCTTTAATTTCACTTGCGTACTTTGTGAGTTTCCAGCAGACGACGCCACGCTGAAAAAACGGCAGTGGGGAAAAATTCCATTAATGTTTCATTCCCTGCGAGAGGTAACAGTAAACTCTCCAGAAAGAAATATGAGAACTAACGTGAAGCGCGGTTCTCGAAGACACGATTTGCCCGAAACTCGAGAAGAAAATTTTAACATTTACGTCGTAATTATTTATGAGTCCGTTAAAAACGTCCGACCCCACCGCGTTCAAAAAATCCCTTTGACGGCCGAGCGTGCTTTTAAGTGGACTCGGACCTCTTCGCGGAGCCGTCTGGTCGGCCGCCGCGGCAGAATGAGGGCCGCTCTTCCGCCGCTAACTTCGCTTCAAAGGCGGAGGAATACGGCCGAGAGTACTGCAACCGCAAGAGTTGTTTACCATTCCGGCGGGAGCCCCTTCCAACCTCCGACCTCTCCGATGTAGCAGAAATTTTCCGCCTCATAAAGTTGCGCGTTCTGCTCGAGCGGCCCGTAAAGAATGGTTCTCTGTGGGGCCCAACTTCCCGACATTCAAAGAACTGCCGCTAGGTAGAGGGACCAACTTTCCTCGCCGGCAATCGCACGGCCAATTGCAGTTTTATGTAAGTGTTTACGACCGCAATCGTTTTAGACCATTTTTCTAAATGATGGTTTCGTACAGAGCGGACAGACGCCACGAGCTATTTTTTCGTATAAGGTCGTTCCATTCTCAAAGAATGAAAAGAGTTTTATAGTTATCTATCATAGAGAGGCTCTATGAAGGAAATGAACTTAACGGCAATATTGTAGAAAGGGAAGAAGAAGTAGATGAGGATGAAATAGGAGATACTATACTGAGAGATGAATTTGACAGAGCAATGAAAGACCTATGTCGAAACAAGGCCCCTGGAGTAGATGATATTCCCCTCAGAGCTACTGAAGTCTCTGGGAGAACCAGCCATGACAAAATTGTTTCACCTGGTGTGTAAGATGTATGAGATAGGTGAAGTACCCTCAGACTTTAAGAAAAATGTTATAATCCCCATTACAAAGAAAGCAGGTGCAGACAGGTGTGAAAACTACAGAACCATCAGTTTAATAAGTCATGGCTGCAAAATATTAACACGAATTATTTACAGAAGGATGGAAAAGCTGGTAGAAGCCGACCTCGGGGAAGATCAGTTTGTCTTCAGGAGAAATATAGGAAGACGGGGGAGGCAATACTCACTTTACGGGTTACCTTAGAAGATAGATTAAGAAGAGGCAAACCTACATTTCTAGCTTTTGTAGATTTGGAGAAGGCTTTTGACAATGTTGTTGGTATAAACTCTTTGAAGTTCTGAAGCAAGCGGGAGTAAAATATAGGGAGCGTATGGTTATTTACAACTTGTACAAAAACCAGACAGCGGTTGTCAGAGTTGAAGGGCATGAAAGGGATGCAGTGGTTGAAAAGGGAGTAAGACAGGGTTGTAGCCGTTCTCCAATGTTATTCAATTTGTACATTGAGCAAGCTATAAAGGAAAGCAAGGAGAAATTTGGAGAAGAAATTAAAGTTCAGAGGGAAGAATTAAAAGCCGGCCGTGGTGGCCGAGGGGACTGAGGCGCTTCAGTCACGGTCTGCACGGCCACTACGGTCGGGGTTTCGGATCCCCCCTCGGGCATGGATATTTGTGCCGTCTTTAGTATTAGTTAGTTCATAAGTAGTTTGTAAGTTTAGGGACTGATGACCCCGTAGTGAAGTCCCATAAGCTATACAAACATTTGAACATTTGAATTTGAAGAATTAAAAACATTGTGTTTTGCCGACGAAATAGTAATTCTGTCAGATACAGCAAAATACCTGGAAGAGTAATTGAACGGAATGAACAGTGTGCTGAAAGGTGCATATAAGATAAACATTAACAATAGCAAAACTAGGGTAATGGAGTGCAGCCTAAGAAAATCTGCTGATGCTGAAGGAATTAGATTAGGTAACGAAACAATAAAGGACGTAGATGAGTTTTGTTACTTGGGCAGTAAAATAACAAATGATAGTCGCAGTACAGAGGATATAAAATGCAGAATGGCAATAGGTAGAAAGGCGTTCTTGAAAAAGAGAAATTTGTTAATATGGAATATTGATTTAAGCCTAAGGAAGTCCTTTATGAAGGCATTTGTATGGAGTGTTGCCTTGTATGGGAGTGAAACATGGACGATAAACAGTGCGGACAGGAAGAGGATTGAGGCTTTTGAAATGTGGTGCTACAGAAGAATGCTGAAGATTAGGTGGGTGTATCGCGTAACTAATGAGGAGATACTGAACAGAATTGGGGAGAAATTTCTGGTATACCTTGACTAAAAGAAGGGATCGATTGGTAGGACACATTCTTAGACATCAAGAAATTGTGAATTTAGCAAATGTTCAAATGTTCAAATGTTTGTTAAGCTTATGGGACTTAGCTACGGGGTCATCAGTCCCTAAACTTACAAACTACTTATGAACTACTTACGAACTAGGACGGCACAAATATCCATGCCCGAGGGGGGATTCGAACCCCCGACCGTAGTGGCCTTGCTGACCGTGACTGGAGCGCCTCAGTCACCGCGGCCACCGCGGCCGGCTGTGAATTTAGCGGAGGGAAGTGTGTGGGGTAAAAACTGCAGAGGAAGATCAAGAGATGGATACAGTAAGCAGATTCAGACAGATGTAGGTTGCTGTTCTTATGCGGAGATGAAGAGGCTTGCTCAGGATAGGGTATTGTGGAGAGCTGCATCAAACCACTCTCCGGACTGAAGGCCACAACAACAACATCTGTAATAATGACGAAAATGTAAATGTCGGTCTCTCATTATACACTTCAAAACTACTAAACAAATTTTAATGCGTTTTTCACAGAAACATTGATCGAAGTTTAGGTGAACACATAGGAATGATTTCACCAAAATCGAATCACGGAAAAAAGGATATCGTAATTTTAGGTATTTTCGGTAAACGACGTATCTGATCATCTGTTAGAAAACTCTCCTCACCCAAACTACTTCACTGTATCGCGTGAGGTTTCCACTGTAATGTTGAACGTATCTTGAGTCAACATACAGTCTTCCTTTCAAAAGAATTGTATGACGGAGAAAATGATACCGTGCTTTAAAATTTTGATACACGAACGTCACTCGTGTGTGTCTCTCAGAAGACATCAACCTCCAATAGCCGCGGTGGAGTAGCCGAGCGGTCTAAAGCGTCTCGCTGCGGAGCGCGCGGTTGCTCGCTGTGGAGGTTCGAGTCCTCCCTGGTGCATGGGTGTGTGTGTTTCTCCTTAGGCTAGTTTACCTAGGTTTAAGTAGTTTGTAAGCTACGGACTGATCGCCACGCAGTTTAGTCCGATAGATTTACAGACAGTTTTAAACGTCCAATACTGCTTAACGACTTTTCATGCGATTTTCACAGGTAACCTGAGCGTATCGTGCTGTTCGATCAAAGCTTCATTTCATCAAAATCTGATCAGGGAAAGAAAATATTTCGTAGTTTTAAAGTTTTAGGAACATGCTGTCGTTACAAAAACAGCGTAATGCAGAAAGGACCCATCAGAGACGTTACTAGTTACTTAGTCGCACTAGCTGGCCCAGTTGCGTGTATTGCCTCACAACGGGATTATCAGAAGTGTAAATAACGGATTTTGTTGAGTCTCGGATATGCTGTACAGGTACATGCTCTGAGTATAAGGAAAATCGCTATTCTAGCGACGGGTTTGTTAGAAAATTTTCGAGATAATTGATGATGAAGCTCACTGTGCGATGTAAGACGCGTACGTTAGGCGTGCTGCAAATTAAGTGAGCGTGACGCAACAGTTAAGGTCTCGACTTACAACTATGGAGGTCGTAACGGTCGTAACGGGATATATATATATATATATATTATTGTTCTTTACAGAGTTCTCGAACGGTTTCGTTTCAGTTTATTACGTAAATAAGTTTATTGATAATTATCTCTGAAATTTCCATTACAGTATAAATATTTGTAATATTGGTAAAATTACAATTGTTTGTAATATATTCTAGATTTTTCTGCACTGAAGAAAAAGAAAAATTTGTATGGTACTCCGGGCTTGACATCAGAGATCGTATTTACCAGCAAATAATTATGAAGAGTTGTTTCCTAAGAGTTTTCACAGTTAGTCGCTTGGGGGTATTGCTAGTAAGAGTTAGATCTGTGAGCTTGGATAGGCAGATCATTACGGAATAGTGATTGTGTAAAATAATATCCGTCAAACTGTTTAAACTCCTTTTAAGAATCGGGAATAATTAATTCTCGATATAAAAAGTATTAGGAATAATTTTGAAGAGACTTAAATGTAGTTATTCCTTGTTTAGAATGGTATATTTGGAAAGTGAAATTTTATTACGCGGTCAGGATTGAAGCCAATGTAAGTTAGGTTGGTAATACTGACAACTGCGTAGGTTTGCAGCGATGTCTGAAGTACTAACGCTGGTACTTTGAAATTGTAATTTGGTTTTTCCAAAAGGATATTCGGAATATTTGCTGTGTATTCGGAATATTTGATGTGTAACATCAAAGAGTAACTCAATTAAGGAATGCGTTTCTTTGGTTTATGGTGTTTGTGTGTCAGTCCCGAGCGTAGTTGACGTTACAATTTGCCCAGAGCAGTTTATCGGTATTGAAACGAATCCTGTAGGATTTCGTTTGGCACACGTATGAGACGTGAATCCATTTATTATACTTTGACTGGCTCTGTGGTCAAGTTGTTACTAAAAGTTTTCCGAGAGTTACTATAAATAGGAATAAACCAGCTAATTATCCGACAACCAACCGAAGTTGTGACAGCAACGGATTAAACACACAAACAGGGTTTGGAACCAACAAAACTATTTGAAGATCTATCAAGTAACCCAAAAATCAGCTAAGAGTGATGTAGGTTTGGTGGGTAAACGCTTTTTAATTCTGTAGAGTCATGTATAAGTCAAGCCTGAAGAAGGCTCCAAGCTGTTTTATTTTATTTATTTACGCAGGTGTAAGTGGTGGTGACTACGTCTGTTTTATTTATTTATTTATTTTTACTCAGCTTAAAAAGACAGTTTGTGGGGAATAGCATATAGGACTCACTCGAATGCTAAGATCTGTAACTGAAATAAGATTTTCCAATAAAACGAAATACTAACCCTGGAGGCAGAAAATAAAAATAAATTGGATTATTTTTCTTATTTCAGTAGATTGCAAATTATTCAAAGAGATTTAGAAACTGAATAAGATATCGATCTGCAGGAAATGATGAAAACGGATCCTAAATCAACAACATCTTTGGTAAACGGAGATAAATAGTAGTAATAAAGGTTTCTTTTAAAAATAGAAGGAATTAAAGTGTAACGACCTGTGAAGAAAAGGGTTGTAAAGTCAAAGAAAATATTTAAAGAAAAGATTATAAGTATCGGTTTAAAAGAAAGTCTATATTTTATTCACAAGTTATCGTATGAGAGACACAATAAGAATCTTTGTTTCCAGGAGAATAATATCACTGAAATTTAAGGTTACGTAAAAATAAACGTAATATATTTTATAATTAAAGAAGCCTTAATTACATTGCCCAAATATATCCTCGAAAGAAGTTTATTTTGTCAAGGAAAGTATTATCAAACTGTAAAGGAAAGAAGAAAAGGAACTGACTTTTATATCTGTTATTGAAAGCCAATGGTAGTAAGTTCCGGGATAAAACCATGGTTGTATTGTTCCTCTTTTAAACGAATATCAGTTTAATATATGTGTAAGTCTTGTATAATTACTAACGCTAACGAAGAAATTCATTTTATTTAATATTGTAGTATATTAAATAGGTGAAAGCAACGTTGTATTACGTCACCATAAAATTTTAGTTGAGTGACCACGTATACATATATATATATATATATATATATATATATATATATATATATATATATATATATATATATATATATATATATATAGTGACTCCATATCTCTCTAACTCTGATTTTGTGTTCACAAAAGAAGTATCCGCGGTGGAGTTGCCGAGCGATCTAAGGCGCCTCGCTGCGGAGCGCGTGGTTGCTCGCCGTCGGAGGTTCGAGCCCTCCCTGGGGCATGGGTGAGTGTTGTCCTTAGGTTAGTTTACCTTAGTTTAAGTAGTTTGTAAGCTACGGACTGATGACCACGCAGTTTGGTCCGATAGATTTACAAACCTTTTTTTTTTTTTTAACAGAAGTAAATATATTCATCCTGGGTGGTATCTGATGCTTTTAGAACCTATGATTTTCTGGGATAAAAACGAGTCAATTGCGTAACATTTATAACATCGGTACCACAATATTATAACGTTGTCATTAATTCTAACTTAGCAGGCGACCATAGGGCTAACTAATAATAACTTTTAACGTTAAGGACGAGACAATAATCAAGGTTACGCTGTTATAAGCTTGGCGAACCTTCCTAACAGATTTATTAAGAGAGCTTTACAAGGTACGGTGTTTGGATCCTCTCTGTGTTTTTGCTTGTTTTTAAAATCAGAATAGTGCGACATTTTCCATTTTATTTTACAGAATATTAACAAGCAGTGTACATTGTGTTAAAATAGAAAGGAACATTGAATTTTGCCGTAGTAATTTAATTTTCACGTCATTATTACAAAATCTTACTGGCTATCGCTTGCATCGTTTGCTATACCTTAACAGAAATACGAATGATATTTGTCGTAAAACCACACTGATTAATTTTTTCATCAATTTATGGAACCTCCTTCTTCTAAGGTGATCAAATATGCGCGATTCGCATAAAAAGTTAACGAACAAAAGAGAACTATTTGTTAATGTAAATGAACTTTTTTTCTGGTACCGCTCTTAAAAACTCCATGCGCCTGCAAGACAGTAGCTTTTCATGAATTGTGCTTGCTGCTTTAAACCATTTTGTTTCGGTTGAATTTATGACAAATATCTTCTGGATTTCTGTTGAGGTATTCCAAATGTTTGTAAATCTATCGGACTCAACTCCGTGGTTGTTAGTCCTGTTGTGGTATTGCGAGCGATATAGGCGATAGCGAGTAAGGTTTTGTAATAATGACGTGAAGTTTAAATTACTATGGCAAAATTGAATATTTCTTACTAACTTCACACAATGTAAGCTGTTTGTCGATAATGTGTAAAATAAAATAAAAAATGTTGACTTTCTGATTCTTTTTTAATAAAAAATTCGTAGAGGATCCGAACACGATACCTCCCCTTAACCGCTACGCCACGATCACTTGATTGGAACACGACTAATGTTACGCGTCGTCCATCCCGCAGTCTTTATAAACGACTAGCTTAAACCCGCGGCTCCGCTCGCGTGTTGGTTGATTATATATCCGTATTCGTACGCTTATCCTTACAGAGAAAGAGCTGAAGACATTGTATCACGCATAAAGATATGATCTGTGGCATCACGTTTTTCTGTACGTAACCTCCTTGCTATATAGTAGCAAACGTCATCGTTGGCCTTCAGTCCGAATTTTTTTATAATTTGACGACATTCATCTACCATAGCTTCCACCCCGTTATAGCAATCGGAATCTACCACGGAATTGTCGTCACTTCTCCGGTGGTATCTGTGCCCTCGTCCTCACCACTGTACCCAGTGCCCCTGTACCTCTCTGAACAAGTGGTTTTTAAGAACTGTCAAGTTTCAGGAGGTTAGCTTTTTAGTTCATGAGAAAAGGTACATTATATCTCAAAAAAGTCACTTATCATTTAAAGTTTTTACTTTAATTTTTAACAATATTGCCATATCGCAGTCCATATCCATAATTTCATTCTCTTTCTTGTCTTCTTGAAGTATTCTCTTTCCCTGTCTCCTTTGTCTAGCCATCTTTTGGATATTTTTCTCTGCTGCCTGTGCTTTGTCAACCCACGCTTCATCGGTGCTTCAGAGTATCTTAAGTTGAATGCACCTGGATGGAAACCTAATCTCTGCAAGCAGTTAATTCTCCCTACATTTACATGGTTAAAAACTAGACAGGCGTCACATGCAGCTATCTTTACAAAATTTGAAGACACACACACTAATTTGGGGCAACGCATCCATATAAAGTGATTGTAGCTCTCATTTATATTTTGTGTTTTTCCCACGAAAACTTTTTTTTTCAGAAGTTCAGGGCTCGCTAGATATCTGAAATTTGGCTCTATAACATTTAAAACAGCAAGTGGCAAACCATGCTTATGGGTGTGTGGCTTTCCACTGGCTTTTGCCTAAAGATATTTGCACCATGATGTGTCAGAGGGGTTTTTGAGGAGTCTCATCTGTGGAAAATTTGTGGAAGAATATTGCCCACACTGCTTGCTGCATTGCTTTCAAACTGTGTACATTGTTCCTGATGGCTTTCCCATGATATATATGTAGTGTGTGAATTTCTTCGTCTCTCAATCTGTTAATCTGTTAACACCTCCCAGTGGCTTTCCATCTTCCAATTTTTCCCCTTCACTGCTTTCTTCAGTGTGGTATAATCTTTGTCACAGCCTTCTAAATACGTCTGCTGTTCATTTCGATTGCATCACCGAAAAATTAACACAAAAATATGTCTAATGTAAACAAGGAATGGAGCACAGCACAGGGGACGCGCGATGCGCATTTGGTCGAAGAAATGTCGCTCTTAAAAATATTTCTAAGCGTATTTCGATAACGAAACTTCGAGATGTCATTCTTAAAATGTCAACCTAATAAATTACGAAATAAAATACAATTCGGATTTTATTCACTATTTTCCCTACTTCTGTCCTTAAATCGTCCATCAGTCCCCCTTGGTGGGGATCTGATAATGGGCAGTAATTCTCCAGAATTGGAGGCTCAAGTGTAGTGTAGTAGTCGAACTTTTACATGCATTAAGTGTTCTGCCAATGAAATGTAGCCTTTGGTTCGCTTTCCCTACAATGCTGTGTGGTTCCTGATCCGCTTCCAGCTGGCTTTCTTATAGCGGTTCACCAGGTCACTGCGTGCATTGTCGTCACCAAGGCAAGTCTTCCGTATTTCACTGGCTCATTCAGACGTACGTCGGTACCTCGAGATCGCTGAGGCCATCTGCGAGCGTCGGCAGCAACGTTCAGCGCCACTGGTGCCATCCTTCAGACCGTATGATTGCTTCCAAACGGCTCCCGGCTCGAGCTAATCGACTGATCCGGCAGCGTAAGCAGTAATCTTGGGAGAGGTACGTTTCTACCAATGGTTCTCGCGCCTCCCCCCTCAGGTGTGGTCACTAGTTCTCAACACTTTTGCAGATACCGCCCACCAGCAGAGGAATCCCCTCTCTCCACATTCAGGGAGCGTTTGACAGAGCATCAAGAGCGTATTTCTGTGGCTGCAGCCTACGTAGAGGTTTTCTGCGCCCTTAAAGGACAGATCGAGCACGAACAGTTCTCGATTCTCACACGCCGCCAGCAAACGTTCAGCACCCAGTCATAGCCACTTTCTCCGTCGCCTCTCAGCGGTTTTTGAACATTAGCTGCTCGCCCTGTTCAGTTGTTTCTAGTCAGGGGGTGTTTTTCCGCCCTAATGGCGGGATAGCGTCATTGTCCCGGTGATGAAGCCTGGCGCAGATCTCCTGCCGGTTGGTGACTAGCCTCACCAACGTTCTGTGTAAGCTCCTCAAAAATATTGTGCGCCAGCGATTCATGTGGCTCTTCTATGCTCGGGGTCTTCTGGTCTTACAATAGGGAGACTTTCGTCAGTGCCACTCCGGTATAGACAATCTTGTGTCACTGAAGTTGACTATTCGTATTGCTTTCATTAGGCTTAAGCATCTCGTTGCCTCTCAGGAAGGTGTATACCACCTGGCACCATCATATTGTAGTTACGCTATATGAATGGGGCTTACAAGGTACACTTCCGATAATTAACCAGAACTTCCTCCCTTTCCGGTTCTTTCATGTTAGTGTTGGTATCACTCTCAGATCACCCCATTTTGCGGAGAACGGCTTCCAACAGGGCTCCTTCATTAGTGTTCCCCCATTTTTTGTCGTTATTTACGGTCTTGTTTGCGGCAGTAAGGTAATCGGTTCCTCCCTCCTTGTTTGCCGATGATTTCTGAATGCACTATAATCCTGCAAGCATTGGTACCGCTGAACAGCAACTGCAGAGAGTCATTCGAAAGGCGCAGTCATGGGTCTTTGCCCATGGTTTCCCATCCCTCCCACTTTCCACTACCTGTCCCATAGTCCTCCTTGGCCCTTTCTTCATAAGCAGCTTCAGTTTCACAAATAAATCTCCAACAATAGTTCCTGGCGTTTATAGATTCATTCTGTTGTCTATAAAGACGATTTCCTTCTGGATGACCGCGCTGGGTTTGCCTATGTCCATGGTGACCGCTTCCGTTGGGTACTAAGGGTCTGCATACCTATATATTCCAATTTCATTAAATAAATTTAGTATTGTTGCTTGGTAAACAGAATTGGTGGAATTTCGACAACAGGCAATAATAGTTCACGTAATCAATATTAGTTTCACAAATCATAAACAATATAGGAGGCTGCGTATTAGTTTAAATTATTGACATACGAGTATAAAATAAAAATTGATATGTAAACGTTCGTCAGTCGACTCATCGCAAAGCAAACCAAAGACCCATATTAAAATAAATGCATCCTTTCACGCGTGAAAATATTAACCTTCTTGGCGAGTTAACTAGCTGACATTTTATAGTTTTGGAGTGAAATCGCATGTTTACTTCACCAGGCGTTGCCAAATTATGGATAATTCACCAAGTTGTGGGGAATTCCAGTTTGATTGGGGATTTCGTGGAGATTGGGGGGGGGGGGGGGGAATGAAGAAGGATTTCAACATTTTACGTTTTGTTAATATATCGTAGCTCTTACATCGATAATTCGAGTGTTACTGGTGGTGATTTGCCATTGATGTATTTCAATGCTCACAGGCGGGCTATGTGTTTAATTGTGTCTCAGTTATCCACTAGGTAGGCACAACCGCAAATTGTTTGGTTAAATGGAAGTACGAAAAGCGCCCTCACCTCTAGTGGTCGACTTTTCCCAGAAGGAGGCTCGATTAAAAGGCAGGGTAAAACGTTTGCCCTGTTGAGTTTTGGAAGGTATGGCGTGGTGATTCGATAAGGTTGTAACTACATTGTAGTGTTCAGCTAAGGGAACAGCGGGGGGGGGGGGGGGCTGGAATCGTAGTTAATAGATTCTAAGAGTAACATTCAAAAATACAGCTCATCGGTAGCAAAGCCACAGGTACATTACATAATGATGGTTTCGGCTTCAACTAAGAAGGCCTTCATCAGAAGTAAAAATTGTTAGTTACGTGAAATGGACAATGGTTCTTGAGCAACAAATGTAAAATCACAGCCGCGGTGGAGTAGCCGAGCGGTCTAAAGCGTCTCTCTGTGGAGCTCGGGGTTGCTCGCCGTGGAGGTTCGAGTCCTCCCTGGGGCATGGGTGTGTGTTGTCTTTAGTTTAGTTTACCTAGGTTTAAGTAGTTTGCAAGCTACGGACTGATGACCACATTTCATGAAACTAAAACGCGTGTGTGGCCAGCACTGTGGGCAGCAGCTAACAGCTAAATGTAATTTTACATTTGTAACTTGAACGTGAGCTCTGTTGATCAAGAATCATTGTCCATTTAATGTAATTAAAAATTTTTACTTCTGAAGAAGGCCTCCTTAGTTGAAACCGAAACCAAGGTTAAGTAATCAACCTGTAGCTTTGTAACCGATCAGCTGTATTTTCGAATCTTAATGTTTCACGAACGGTTGCTGTTTCAACAGCCATGTTTAAAATTGTAAGATGCTAAGAGGTCATTTCTTTCACTGAACGAAACCCTCAGATTGTTCGCTCGAGTCCACAGAGCCGCGGTACACAAGAATGGATTAGGTCAATAAATTAAAGTGCGTGTGTTAGTGTGTCCGCGCCTTGGCACGACGACAGCTGCAGAAAGGCAGCAGACAGGCACTGGTGTGTCGCGTCGTTAAGTCTGAAGAGCGCCGCCCTCCAACAAGCCGTGTCGCGCCGTTACCCGCCTCTAATGGACCCCACACAACGCGCCGCCTCCTGCTGCACGTATTTATGACTCTCCGAAGTACGGCCACTTTTTTAGCATCGTACAAACACTCTGAAAATGGTGTCGTCTTTAACTGACTGTAATAGCATACAGGATGACGTAAACAAAATTTCTAGTTGGTGCGAAGAATGGCAACTAGCTCTCAATGTAGAAAAATGTAAGGTGATCGCATGATTGGAAAAATAATCCTATAATGTTCGAATACAGCATTAGTAGTGAGCTTCTTGATGCAGTCGCGTCGTTCAAATTTCTAGGCGTAACATTGCAGAGCGATATGAAATGGAACGAAGGACGTAAGGACAGTTGTGAGTAAGGCGGACAGCCGACTTCGGTTTATTGCGAGAATTTTGGAAAGATGTACGTCACCTGTAAAGGAGACCGCGTATAAAACGCTTGTACGACCACGTCTTGAGTATTGCTCAAGTGTTTGGGACCCGCAACAGATTAGTTTAAAGGAAGAAATAGAGGCGGTTCAGAGGCGAGCAGCTAGATTTGTTACCGGTAGGTTCGACCAATGCGCGAGTGTCACGGAAATGCTCCGGGAACACTAATGGGGATCGCTGGAGGAAAGACAACGTTCTTTTCTTGAATTTCTGTTGAGTAAATTCAGAGGGCCGGAATTTGAAGCTGAGTGTAGTACGATCTTGCTGCCGCCTACTTACATTTCGCGTAAAGATCACAAAGACAAGATAAGAGAAATTAGGGCTCGTACGGAGGCATATAGGCATTCTTTTTTTTTTTTTTTTTTTTCCTCGTTCCATTTGGGAGTGGAATAGGAACGGAAATGCCTAGTAGTGGTACAGTGTACCCTCCGCCACGCGCCTTACGGTGAATTGCGGAGTATGTATGTAGATGTAGACGTAGATGTAGAAATTGCAAGAACAATGAGAAAATAAATACATTAATTTTCCAAATAAAAATAAAAATTCAATTGCCATATGTATGTACGATCATCACACGGTAGTTACTTGATCGAGTGCCGCGGTGGAGTAGCCGAGCGGTCTAAAGCAGCTCGCTGAGGAGCGCGCGGTTGCTCGCCGTGGAGGTTCAAAATGTTCAAATGTTTGTAAAGCTTATGGGACTTAACTACGGGGTCATCAGTCTCTAAACTTACAAACTACTTATCAACTAGCTTATTCTAAGGACGGCACAAATATCCATGCCCGAGGGGGGATTTGAACCCTCGAACGTACTCTCCGTGGAGGTTCGAGTCCTCCCTGGGGCATGGGTGTGTGTGTTTGTCCGTAGGTTGGTTTACCTAGGTTTAAGTAGTTTGTAAGCTACGGACTTCTTACCACGCAGTTTGGTCCGATAGATTTACAGACATTTGAACTTGATCGAGTTCTTTTTTATGTTCGTAATAGCATGTAGGCTTTGGCCCACGCAGCACGGATGAGTGTGCCTTGCAGAAGGCTGTAAATAGGAAAAATGTTTAAATCTGTGTATAAACCAAACTGCCAGGGTCATAGGACCGTAAACTTACACACTACTTAAACGTCCTTACATTGTGGACAACACACACACCCATGCGCGAGGGAGGACTCGAACCTGCATCGAGAGCGGCTGACCGATCCAAGACTTGGCGCCTTAGACAATGCACCTACTGCTCCTGTGAATGGGCGTGAGGATGATTTGAACGATACAGTAAAGTCTCTCTATTGCCAGTGTTGTGACCTCGTCGCCTTTTGTTGTTTCTCGTCCCGGTATGGTTGTCAAGAAAGGTTCTGGTGCAGGAATCGATGTCAACTGTAACAACTATTCAGATTAATAATACAAGTTTTATTGACTGAAAATTATAATACTCAACTTTAGGACATACGTCTGTTTCTTCTCTCTTCTTTCTTCTCGTGGCGTCGTCCGTATGTTACTAGCTGCGCTGTGACTAGTTACTGCTAAACTAATAGCCGCGTTCTGACTTAGTACTGTTCTTTTACTGACTTCGTAGCTCACTAGTAACTGCCAGGCTGTGCAGACGTATGTCGGCCTAGAGGGCGCGCATCTTCGGTTACTCCCTCCAGGATGCGCGGCGCCTGCTTGCGATTGGCTTTCGGTCGACCGCTGCCTTCTCCACTATCATTCTCTTAGGTCTGGCGTGTGGCGCTGACTTTACGCCACAACAGTCAGTACAGTGAAGACTTAACGCTATTGCTGTGTGATTGTATACCCATTCCAATAAATCGTTCTGAGTTATTCTGTTACATTTCCGAAATATTCCCCATTTATATTGGTAATGTAAGCTGTAGAGTAGTCGCATTTAGTTGACATTAATTTTTCATCCTAGGAAGGAAGCTACACATTTAAATTTATACATTTTTGTATTTCATTTAATTAATTGTCTACGCTCTACAATGACAATCAACAGAGCAAAAGCAGAGACGAATGCAGCAGTGTCATGCTCGTCTGGTGATGTAATGTAAATATAGTTGATATATAACATATCGTTGGCCTTCAGATGTGTATGGCTTCAGCCTTTTGCCCTTCCTCAAGCCAAGTTCAGTAACAAAATTACAATTAATTTGTAAAACGAAAAAAAAAAAAACGAAACGGAGTGCCTATCTAATTTATTATTTTAATTGTTAACGATCTTCTTTGTGGCAGAAAACAACCTCGAAGTCTAGATTGTCATTAGTTTAATTACTATTGATATTTCTTCAGTTGCAAAAGCTTTGATGACTTGCATTTTACCGCTGCCCTTTACCAGTGAATCCAGAAGAATGGCTGATGCATGGTTTGACATGTACAACACACACGTTTATCTAGCCGTCTTCTGCTCAGGACAATATGAAAATAAGGAGAAAAGACGATTATGGGAGGCTAGTGACACAAATAAAAATTATAACAATTCCTGTTAACATCATGCCTTCAGACAGATTCGTGTCGAATTCTCCTACTGAACAATTATATATGCAATTGAGATACTTTGCTGAATAAAGTTACAAATTTGTGGTCAAGACCATGGCTTGTTCGTGGCCCAGTTGCTGGTTGTAGTGAGTTTATTCTAAGGGATGGACTTGTTTGATATTAATCTACTGTTGTTCGTATAAGATATGTCAATTGATGAATTTGGGTTTCTCTTTGATTTCGTTTACCCTGCTATGTTAACCGATATGCCCATTTCAGGCTGTCAACTGTCTGATGAATTTCTGACATTCAGTTTCGAATACGATTCGTAAGCCTCCTTACTGCACAGACACAATTGATCATGGGAGCAGGCGGCATAGTTTGATTTACAAGTATTTACCAAGCAACAACACACATAAATAGATGATGTAAGATTCGAAGGATCCGTTAGAGACACGGGTTTCAATCCTTTCAACCATTTCGTAACGAAACATGAACGTAACGTTGTCAAAGCAGTGAAAAGGCTGGGTGATCAAAAACTCAGTATAAATTTGAAAACTTAATAAATCACGGAAAATGTAGATAGAGAGGTAAAAATTGACAGACACGCTTGGCGCTTCATATGATCAGAAATGCAGTAATTTGCATAACCAATTAAGTCAAAGCAAAGATGATGTTCTTTACAGGAAATGCTCAATATGTACACCATCATTCCTCAACAATATCTGTAATCGAGGAACAATGTTGTGAACAACACTGTAAAGCATGTCCAAAAATGTTTGTAAAGCTTATGGGACTTAACTACGGGGTCATCAGTCCCTAAACTTACAAACTACTTATGAACTACTTACGAACTAGGACGGCACAAATATCCATGCCCGAGGGGGGATTCGAACCCCCGCCCGTAGTGGCCGTGCAGACTGTGACTGAAGCGCCTCAGTCCCCTCGGCCACCGCAGCCGGCTGTAAAGCATGTCCGGAGTTATGGCGTCGGATGTTGTCTTTCAGCATCCCTAGAAATATAGGTCAATCACGATACACTTGCGACTTCAAGTAACCCCAATACCAATAATCGCACGGACTGAGGTCTGGGGACCTGGGAGGCCAAGCATGACGAAAGTTGCGACTGAGCACACGAGCATCACCAAACGCCGCGCTAAAGAGATCTCTCACGCGTCAAACAACACTTTTGTGTGTCTGTGTGTGTGTTCTAATAAAACCCCATGTCATTCCAAGCATGTGTGTCAATTTTTACCTCTCTATCTACATTATTCCGTGATTTATTAAATTTTCAAATTTATACTGATTTTTTGATAATCCGGTACATCACCGAAGATGAATAAGCGCAGAATTGCACATTTCCCACATCTGAAATTTAGTTTGTGTGTTGATGGAAATAATTTTCAGTTTTTCTTCTTCGGAATCCTCAGATGATTTGATTACAGTATGGCAGTAACGTATTTCTGTATTTTCGCAGAAATCGTGAAATTCAACTTCTATGAATTGCAGTATCTTTTCATTACACTAAAGTAAGATTACGTTACGATCTAAAAAATTAGTGGTTTCATTCATTTGTATTTTGAGAGAAACTGATTACGTGATGCCAGATTATATAGCTCAATCTTTGAAATTCTTTATTTTCAAGAATTATTCTGTTATGACTAAATGTACTATCACTGTCCTGAAATTACACATCATTGCAGCGTTTATTATATTTGAATGCGGGATTATACTTAATTGGGCGACTTAAACATCGACAGCCCAAACAATGAAGATAAGAACTATCAGGAAATAACATTGCATTTTCACTCCCATCTGGGTCCCGTATGAGGGGCTCATGGATTTCGCATAGTTTATCGCTAGAGCTCTTCCTAGAACAACGTAGAACTAGCAACATCACGGTAATTATTTAGCAACACTGTCACCGTCAGTTACTTCTTTAATTGGTATTGAATTGGCTCACTAAGATCACTTTACGTGAATGCCGTCAGAAAGGACTTCCTTAGGCTTAAATCAATATTCGATGTTCACAAATTTCTCTTTTTCAAAAACGCTTTTCTACCCATTGCCATTCTGCAATTTATATCCTCTGTACTGCGACTATCATTTGTTATTTTACTGCCCAAGTAACAAAACTCATCTACGTCCTTTATTGCTTCGTTTCCCAATCTAATTCCTTCGGCCTCACCTGATTTTCTTACACTGCACTCCATTACCCTAGTTTTGCTCTTGTTAATGTTCATCTTATATGCACCTTTCAGCACACTGTCCATTCCGTTCAATTGCTCTTCCAGGTCCTTTGCTGTATCTGACATAATTACTATGTCGTCAGCAAAACGCAATGTTTTTAATTCTTCACCCTGTACTTTAATTCCTTCTCCAAATTTCTCTTGCTTTCCTTTATAGCTTGCTCAATGTGCAAATTGAATAACATTGGAGAAAGACTACAACCCTGTCTTACTCCCCTCCCAACCACTGCATCCCTTTCATGCCCTTCAACCGCTGTCTGGTTTTTGTACAAGTTGTAAATAATCTTACGCTCCCTATATTTTACTCCTGCTTGCTTCAGAACTTGAAAGAGTTTATTCCAATCAACATTGTCAAAAGCCTTCTCCAAATCTACAAAAGCTATAAATGTATGTTTGCCTTTTCTTAATCTATCTTCTAGGATAAGTCGTAAAGTGAGTATTGCCTCCCGAGTTCCTACATTTCTCCTGAACCCAAACTGATCTTCCCGGAGGTCGGCTTCTACCAGTTTTTCCATCCTTCTGTATATAATTCGTGTTAATATTTTGCAACCATGACTTATTACACTGATGGTTCTGTAGTTTTCACACATGTCTGCACCTGCTTTCTTTGGAATGGGGATTATAACATTTTTCTTAAAGTCTGAGGGTACTTCGCCTGTCTCGTACATCTTACACACCAGGTGAAACATGTTTGTCATGGCTGGTTCTCCCAGAGACTTCAGTAGCTCTGAGGGAATATCATCTACTCCAGGGCCCTTGTTTCGACTTAGATCTTCCAGGGCTCTGTCAAATTCTTCTCTCAGTACAGTCTCTCCTATTTCATCTTCATCTATATCCTCTTCCCTTCCTACAATATTGTCTCGAAGTTCATTTCCTTTGTAGAGCCCCTCTATATACTCTTTCCACCTTTCAGCTTTCCCTTCTCTGCTGAGAACTGGTTTTCCATCAGTGTCCTTGATATTCATAGAGCTGTTTTTCTTATCTCCAAATGTTTCTTTTACGTTCCTGTAGGCTGTATCTATTTTTCCCCTATTTATACATTCTTCTACATCCTTGCATTTGCCTTCTAGCCACTCCTGCTTAGCCATTTTGCACTTCCTGTCAATCTCATTTCTTAGTCGTCTGTACACCATTTTGCCTGTTTCATTTACTGCATTTTTATATTTTCTCCTTTCATCGATTAAATTTAGTATCTCCTGTGATATCCAAGGATTTTTTGTAGGTCTTGCCTTCCTACCAATTTGTCCTCTGCTACCTTCACTATTTCATCTCTCAATTTTACCCATTCCTCCTCTACTGATTTATTTTCCCCTGTTTCTGTCAATTGTTGCCTAAAGCTCCCTCTGAAATTCTTAAGAACCTTAGGTTCCTCAATTTATCCAGGTCCCATCTCCTTATTTTCCTACCTTTTTGTAGTTTCTTCAGTTTCAGTTCATAACCAACAAGTTATGGTCAGAGTCTATATCTGCCCCTGGGTATGTCTTACACTGTAAAACATGGTCCCGAAATCTATGTCTTACCATTATAAAATCTATCTGGTATCTCCCGGTGTCTCCTGGTCTCTTCCACGTATACAACCTTCTTTTGTGATTCTTGAACCAGGTGTTTGTTATAACTAAATTATGTTCCGTGCAAAATTCTACCAGGCGGCTTCCTCTTTCATTCCTTTTGCCCAGACCATATTCACCTACTATCTTCCCTTCCCTTCCTTGTCCTACTACCGAATTCCAGCCTCCCATAACAATTAAGTTTTCCTCTCCCTTAATTGTCTGAACAATTTTCTTTAGCTCCTCATATATTTATTCGATTTCCTCATCATCGGCAGAGCTAGTTGGCATATAAACCTGTACTATTGTTGTCGGTGTTGGCTTCGTATCTATCTTGACAATGATAATGCGATCACTGTGCTGGTCATAGTAGTTTACCCGCATTCCTATTTTCTTATTCATTATCAATCCTTCTCCTGTGATACCCCCAATTGATTTTGTATATATGATCCTGTACTCACCTGACCAAAAATCATGTTCATCCTCCACCGAACTTCACTAATCCCCACTATATCTAACTTCAACCTATCCATTTCCCTTTTTAAATTTTCCTACTCGATTAAGGGATCTAACATTCCACGCTCCGACCCGTAGAATGCCAGTATTGTCTTTCCTGATGGCAACATCCTCCTGAGTAGTCCCCGCCCGGAGATCCGACTGGGGGACTATTTTACCTCCGGAATATTTTACCCGAGAGGATGCCATCATCATATGTTCATACAGTAGAGCTGCATGTCCTCGGGAAAGGTAACGGCTGTAGTTTCCCCTTGCCGTTGGCAGTAGCTGTGTGGCAAAGCCACATTAGCTGATGTTACAAGGCCAGCTCAGTCAATCATCCAGACTGTTGCCCCTGTAACTACTGAAAAGGATACGAGATGCTAATCGTCCTCGACGGTGTCTCTCCGTCGACTCCCCTCACACCACTCCCGCGTACTTCCAGGCTGCACATGCCCTCAATCGGTGGTCACGTCCTTCACACCTTGGA
The DNA here is from genome assembly GCA_026315105.1 of Locusta migratoria. Lineage (NCBI taxonomy): Eukaryota > Metazoa > Arthropoda > Insecta > Orthoptera > Acrididae > Locusta > Locusta migratoria. Next base: position 97,692,071 of record CM048744.1, on the reverse strand, counting down.
AGCCAATCATAGACCTAGCGGTAATCGGCACTCCAGAATCCGCCCCAGAAAGCAAGTTTCACACGCGGACTTTTTCCGGGAAAAATCTCTGAAACTGTCAGAGCCCGACATCTTGGCGTCGATTTTTATTAACACAGGTGCGGGTTCATACTGTGCCAGACACCCACTGTCGACAATTTGGGACGCAGCCTTAATGGTGAGTCTTTGCTTGGCACCAGACGTTTGGCCGACTGTCGCCACTCACCTACAGACATACACAGACGCCGGGGTCGTTTCTTGCTCTTTACAAAAGACACCCACAGTGCTCGCCTGGCCGGCGCCGGACGATCTCATAAAGAAGCCAGTTTATTCCCAGAAACGCTTCTCGCCCAGCCGCGCCCAGGAGACACATCCAGCCACAAAACGGTGCCTCTCACCCCCCCCCCCCCCCCCCGATACCCGTACAGCGTCCACCGCCCAGACCGGTCCCAGAGCGGTCGCCTCGGCAGGGACCTTCCGAAATGACGTTTTCCTCAATTAACAAGTGTGTGTGTGTTTTTTTTTATTTAAATAATATTAGCAGCCACCACAGTGGTCAGTGCAAATACTTTTACTTATATTTGTGGTGTCGCACAAGTATGAAGTGCGCACCACGTACTTTCGCCGCGCGCCGCCATGCACGCACGGCGCGGCGTTCTTGCGACGTCAGCCACGAGCGCCCTCTGCTGCAACTCCGCTCGTGGCCACGACTGCTGCATCGGCCACTTGGGAATCAGATAGGCAACAGTTAAGGCTTGGCTATCGGATAGGCACTAGGAATCATCAGTAGGCAGGCCTCTATCTAAACTATGTATCAACATTCTACTAGTCTGCTTCTCTCCAAGTTAAGTAATGTATTTCTATGAAATATATCTCTTATACTAATCTAGCTTTTTGATTTGATTTGATTTTTCCAGGGAAGCCAAAACAGTCTTGGTCTAACCCGCCACTGCCCGCACCGAAACTAAGTTTATTGTGCGGTATTGCTCCCTGTTTATCTAGTAAAGCCAATCAATGCCCTTGAGCAGAGCAAGGAGTCCCTTTACCAGTTCTTTATTAGACACAATTTCTTCCGGTCTGGTTGTCACAAATGTTCTGTGCCTTTTACTCTCCAATGCAATGCATTCGAAGATTAGATGTGATGCAGTTTCATCACCGTCATCACGATTCTACATTTAGGGTCCTCATCTGTTATTCCCATTGTATGTAGGTGTTTTTTGAAATTCCCATGGCCTGTCAGCAATCCAACCATAAGTCTAATCTCTCTCCTGTTCAGGCCCAGGATTGCAGAGCTTCTTTTAAAACATGGCTTTGGCATCATTACCTTGCCATGTTTTTGTTGGTAGACTTAGGTCCAACATTCTACGAGCTGTCTTCTGAGCCAGTTACGTAGCTCCAATTTAATCATTGCCTTGGTGATTGTCAGGACAGGTTCCGGTCCAATAAATGGAGTCTCTGCCCCCATCCTGGCTAATCTGTCGGCATGTTCGTTGCCACTGATCCCCAAGTGGCCAGGGACCCACAATAGGTTTACTCTATTGCTTTCCCCTAGCTCCACCAGAACCCTGTGACATTCTGCAACAATTTTAGACCTTGTTGCAGGAGCTGCCAGTGATCTCAGGGCTGCCTGGCTGTCTGAATAGATATAGATGCTACGATCTTTGTAGCACCTACGCAAATTCTCCTCCACACACGTCCTGGTGGCAGTGAGTTCGGCCTGGAATACTGAGGCCAGTTTTCCTAGAGAGATGACGCCCTCCAGTCTTGGCTGCACCCTATATACCCCGGCCCCAACACCTTGGTCGGATTTTGACCCGTCAGTGTGTAACGTTTCTGCTATGTTGCGAACTCCTAAAAATCAGTTGCCAACATTGAAACACGAAATATCTGATACCTAAAGTAAAACTTCATTACCGGACATGTGATATTTCACACTTTCGCCTTCAGATTGGAATTCTATTAAGACTATTAGTAAAACGCTTTTAAGAAATAGTACGTTCATTTAAATATAACTTTGCCTGACCTTTTACGTAATTTTCAGTTTTTTATACTTTCGTAAAAATAGCTGCAAACACTAAAAATACATTAAAATTAGTTTTAGAAATTGCTGAACCTAAATAGATACTAATTTGTATAGAAACAACAATGCTACATGTTATAAACTATTGCACCACATGATTTCATATATACCTTTTGTTTAAATAAATTAGGGCAGACCATGTTTTATATATCACTAGATCCTAAATTAAATACTGATAATTATTCATGCACTAAAATTAATAATCCGTTTGATACTAAGAAACTATCTTCGAAATTAACAAAACTACGACAACCATAAACAAATCCGTATTAATAAATAATTTGACCGCAAACCGAAACACATTAAAATTATATGTTACAATAATAGTACGCCTACACACTATTGGTAAAACAAATATATGTGCATTTCGAAAACACACATAATGTAAATAATTTGACGACTGTAAACACTAGTCAAAAGGATGACGTTAAATTTGTGTACTACATTTAAATACAAAATTCATGAAACTAGTACATATATTGACATAAATAGTCAAAGCTTAAATCTAATGTTTTATTTCTGTATTTTGGCATATTTGATGTAAAAGAATACTGTTTAATTCTGAATTGCAAAACTTTGTCATCATTTTTAATACGTGGTTAAGCAGAAAGATGTTGGAGAGAAACCATTGTTTGTTTAGTTGTGGATAGAGTATCCGAGTGGCCAGAAGCCTGTAAGCAGCTGTGTTGGCTTGCTGCTGCATTTCTTGATTGTGCAATGTTTAAATGGAAATAAAATCATTTCCATATCAACTAAGAAGAATTTAATTTATGAAAATATCCTGTAGAATCAATTTCTTTAGTGAATGCCGAAGACAAATCACAACGCAATGGACTTCAGCCAGCATATAAGTTAAGTTCAACTTCACCTACAGTGGAATGATTTCGTTATAGACTGAGAACTAATAAACATTTCCGTGATTCAGGAATATATTAGGGCTCAGTTTGAGTCATTCCGAAAAGAGGTGATGGACGTTAGATGTGGTGCCGCGTGACCAGGATTTTAAAAGCGTATTCACTAATGTAAAGAGTTAAAAGTCGTGACGTGATCAAACGATTCTAAATGAGTATTCGCTAATATAAGAATGTGTTTCAGGATACAAGGAAAATAATGTGTATGATGGATGTGCAGTAAAACCATCATAAAAGTGCAGAATTCGACTACAATACTACCCACACCTACGATGTCGAAATTTAATGGAGGAAGATGGCAATAATTTGGACTACTAGATTCCTGTATCGCCGCATCCTTGTGTGAAGTTAAGTACTCATTTTTTTTTCCCCTTTTTTTAGTGACTGTTTGTGTGATAGGGGTTTTATGTGGACTGAAAACTTATCTTAAAATGGATACAGTAAGAAAGGAGGGAGATGATAGTACTCAAGTTTCGGACTTTGACAGTGGGGTAGAAGGTTCTGGTATCGCGAGTTCTACACCGATTACAAGAAAGCAGCAGGTCCCATTTTCTAGTGATTTACAAGAGACTGGACAACAGACTAGTAATATGGCAGCAAATGCGGAAATAGAAAGAAAATCAATCTTGGAACTTATATTAGAATCTTACTCCAAACTTTCATTACAAATAAAAACCGAAATTTCATTACAAATGGAAACTATGAAAACCGAACTTTCATTACAAACGGAAATTATGAAAACCGTGAAAACCGAACTATCTGACATGAAATCTCAAACAAACTCCATTAAATTTGAAATTTGTAAAACAAATGAAGCAGGGACCGAATTAAAACAATCTATTTTAGACACAAAACTTAGTGCAAAACTCGATTGTGTAGAAAAAAGTGTTTTGGTAGCCACTACTTCAGAAGTTTCACAGACGAGTGACAGTGTTGAAAAAATAGATGACAGTTCAAGTTATGTAAATTCTCAGAGCCAGGATACTAAAACAGAGTTAACTGGAAAGATTCGCGATGTTGAACAATGTAATAGCAAACTTGATATTTCTGATTTTAAAGTAGAAACTGAATGTAACTGTATTATAGATAACCCTGAGCAAGAAGTCGAAAGTAATTGTACAGTCACAGAATTACCACAGTGTGTAGACGAAATGCAAGAAAAGTCACACACTGAAACTTTGTTTATTCCTAGATGTACTAGTGTAATTAGTTTACCAGTAGTGAAGTTACCTGGTAGGCCTAAAAAGAAATTTCATCCTGTTTATTTTATGCCACAGGACAATGATTGTTTTTCGTCAGATTTGAATGACACTTCTGAAATTATGTTGCTTAAGCAAGGTCTAAGGTGTAAAGTATGTTCTTGGGCAAACCAGACCCAACTGTTTGCATTTAATTTTGGACCTAGTAGTTATGAACCACTACCTATTCTACCTGATGACAAACAAAATGAGATGCATCAGACTATGTACTGATGTAATACCTTAGGGGCATAACTACTCTTTAGTTATGAAACTGATGACAACAGTTCAGGTCCCCAGTCGTGTGCTGTGTACTTCTATTAATCATTTTCACAGTACAGAAAAAATTCTAGGCTTTAAGTTTTTCTTCAGTGTAAATATTTGATTTTTTGATAAAATGTTTTAATTACCACTGACAAATGAAAGCAGCTGAGGCATACCTTTTGATATATACATTTTTGCTATATGCTTATTGAAACTTAAAATATGTGAAGCATAAACTTTATTACCAGTTGGAATTTTTGAGAAAATATGAACAAAAAATGTGTAGGTGCATGTTAACCATCAGTTCAAAAGAACTTTATGCTAAATAGTAATACTCTACCTAATCTGAGACACCAGTTTCATCTTAGTTGGGGGGTTTTCAATAAGATTTTGTTTATTATGCCAGTGTATAGGCCAATGGACTTAAGAATTAAGAAGTAAATATACTGAAATACAGTTTGAACCGAATAGTGAATTCATGATTACAGTTAATACAGTTACTATGAATAACAAACATTGAGGAGTTTTGAATTAAAATACAATGTGAAATACAGATAGATGATGGGGGTTTTATTAAATGTGTTTTGTCAGGAATTTTGGAAGCTATATTATGATGTTTATGAACCACTAGCTAATGTGGAAGTCTTTGAGTAGTCATCGAAAGATGTTAACAGAGTTAGAAAAAGGGGAAGTGCTGTTCATGAGAAATTAGGTTAAGAATTGTCAGTGAAGTACTGAACAAATAGATATTAAGTTACTGAAATGGAAGTGAAAAAATGCTCCATATATTGAAAAGAAAGAATTAATATGTCATAAAGAAAATGACTATGAAAATAATGAATATTTAAACGAAAAATGTTGATGTAGTATTTAAGATTAGTGTAGTCTCTGAACAGATGCTTTACTGGAAGTCTAAGATGTTGAATTGCTTGATACTGCTGAGGAAATCTCAAAATGATAGTGTTAAGTGTACTGAGAAATGTTAGCTCCAAACCCTGATATAAATGTTAAGTCATCTACTAAAAAGATAGTTAAAGAAATAATTGAAAGCAAATATGAAAGTATACCTTCTGTCAGTGTCAACTTAAGTTGTGATTCTAGTAACATGAATAATTTTGAGGAAGTTTAAAAAATCTAGTAACTGAACCTGAAAACCAAATACTATTTCACTATGTGTGTAGTCCATTTGTTAAGATCCGAGTTGAAGTTTATCTACAGTTATAAATTGAGCCTCTTGAAGTTAACTGAAACCCTTAGCTGTATGCTTATAGTTTTGTTTATCCACGATCCATAAAGTTGATCGGTCTCAGATAGAATAATGAGTTTAAATCCTACCTACAGAAAAGTTAATTGTCTAGTGAAGTTTACCTTACTCACTCTGAAACCTACAAGGAAGATATTTGTTGATAGTATTGATACCTATTATGAATATGGCACATAGATAGTGTATATACAGTATCTGCATCTGCAGATTTAAACACAAAAAAAAAAATAATTTATTAACCTCATATCCATAGTCAAAGGTATGTTGAAGTGTTCATTATTTGTTTATGGCTTGAAATGTCATTGTATATACGAGAAAATTCTTACCTCAGTTATGTACTGTGATCTTTCTATTAATCACGTTCACAGTGCATTACAATTCAAGTTCTTTAACTTTTCAAGTCTTTTCACTCTTGTTAATCATTCATTAGTATTTTTGTGTGTTGTTTGAATTTTTGTGTTGTACTTTGATGTGTCAAGAGGGACTTGCTAACAATTAGTACAAAAGTGACTATAAGCATGGGAGGACACACAGACCACACAAGTGTTGACCAATGTAAAATTCAATTTCTATCCTTGAACTTACAGCTTAATAGGAAAATATTTAATACTGGTTTAAGATGACCATATTATAGTATATTGTACATATGACACAGTTTTGGCTGATGCAAGGTTTAATTTTCATTTTTATTCTTAATGTTTACACAATGAAACTATTGATGTTTTACAAGCTTCATACTTGGTATGTTTATCATGCATACTTGCACATACTCATGATGTAAGGTCATATGTAGCCGTTTGCGAGTCAGTTACCTGTCCTGGCCGTGGACGTAATTTAATGGCAGCATATTTTTCCGTATTCTCTTGATTACTGCCTTGAGAGTGGGTGTATTTTGGCAGTTAAAACAAAAACTTTCATTTTTCTTTAAATTTTTCCAAGACATTACTTTAATTTCCATGCTTGATTTGAGCTATGTGATTAACCATTGCCACTGCTAACTACTCGCAGGGGGGTTAATTTTTGATTTTTTATTAATGCATATGTTTTTTCAATAATTGTTTATACTCTTTACTACTACTCATACTAACCTCTAACTGTGTGAGAAATATTCAATACCTACAATACTTGAAAAAGTTTCAAAACCACGATTAAATTTTCTGTCTATATAACCATTTGAACTATACCATAATTTTGAATGATAAATGTTTGTTGTGCTCACTGAGAGCTTGTTTCTATCCATTGTTTTACTATTTAATTATGTCATTCTTTCATTTAGTAATTTGACTATAAATTTTGAAGTATTACAATGTACAACACCCTTTCTAGAGGAATTAGGAGCTTAGTACTCACATAATGGCATTTACATACACGTACACATAGAAGAAACTAGTAAAATACCTTTTTATATGAATTAATACCAATCATAACTGTTTACAGTATAAATATCAATGCTCTTTGAAAAAAAAAAAGTTGTAAAAGCTTGCTATTTCATTATTCAAACTAAAATAAATTAGAGAGATTTCTCGTTAATTTTCAGTAACATTTAAGGGTTAATTTGAGCCCATAATTTTGTCTTCAATACCTTATTGAGAAAATTGATTACTCTTTCCAATAGCCTGATAACAGTATGCTTATTTATGTATGTAGTTAGGGAAAAATAGTATGTGGTTCTGAGAAAGATACAAACATGTTGTAGGAACCATGTGGAATGCCTGTAACTACAGTCAGCTGAAGCTGCGAGCCACTACATCACCAACAGCAGTTTGCAGATACACCAATGTCGGCGCATCATGCAACATCAACCACCACCAGCATTCGCAAGACTACAATCAACATACATTTTTTTTATTTTAGCCTAAACTAATACAGACTCATTATGTACACCTAAATCACAACATATTGAAACGATAGTACACAGTGAACCTTACATTATATTTCAGGTACACTATGTAGGGGGGTGTGTAACGTTTCTGCTATGTTGCGAACTCCTAAAAATCAGTTGCCAACATTGAAACACGAAATATCTGATACCTAAAGTAAAACTTCATTACCGGACATGTGATATTTCACACTTTCGCCTTCAGATTGGAATTCTATTAAGACTATTAGTAAAACGCTTTTAAGAAATAGTACGTTCATTTAAATATAACTTTGCCTGACCTTTTACGTAATTTTCAGTTTTTTATACTTTCGTAAAAATAGCTGCAAACACTAAAAATACATTAAAATTAGTTTTAGAAATTGCTGAACCTAAATAGATACTAATTTGTATAGAAACAACAATGCTACATGTTATAAACTATTGCACCACATGATTTCATATATACCTTTTGTTTAAATAAATTAGGGCAGACCATGTTTTATATATCACTAGATCCTAAATTAAATACTGATAATTATTCATGCACTAAAATTAATAATCCGTTTGATACTAAGAAACTATCTTCGAAATTAACAAAACTACGACAACCATAAACAAATCCGTATTAATAAATAATTTGACCGCAAACCGAAACACATTAAAATTATATGTTACAATAATAGTACGCCTACACACTATTGGTAAAACAAATATATGTGCATTTCGAAAACACACATAATGTAAATAATTTGACGACTGTAAACACTAGTCAAAAGGATGACGTTAAATTTGTGTACTACATTTAAATACAAAATTCATGAAACTAGTACATATATTGACATAAATAGTCAAAGCTTAAATCTAATGTTTTATTTCTGTATTTTGGCATATTTGATGTAAAAGAATACTGTTTAATTCTGAATTGCAAAACTTTGTCATCATTTTTAATACGTGGTTAAGCAGAAAGATGTTGGAGAGAAACCATTGTTTGTTTAGTTGTGGATAGAGTATCCGAGTGGCCAGAAGCCTGTAAGCAGCTGTGTTGGCTTGCTGCTGCATTTCTTGATTGTGCAATGTTTAAATGGAAATAAAATCATTTCCATATCAACTAAGAAGAATTTAATTTATGAAAATATCCTGTAGAATCAATTTCTTTAGTGAATGCCGAAGACAAATCACAACGCAATGGACTTCAGCCAGCATATAAGTTAAGTTCAACTTCACCTACAGTGGAATGATTTCGTTATAGACTGAGAACTAATAAACATTTCCGTGATTCAGGAATATATTAGGGCTCAGTTTGAGTCATTCCGAAAAGAGGTGATGGACGTTAGAAGTGAACCAGACAATATCCCCCGTACGGTGTCGAACTATTTTCTCCCATTGCTCCCTACTTCCAATTGTTATATTGAAAGGCTTGTTGAAGCAGTATGGGGTTATAATATAGTCGGCTGGCATTTCCCCAACCTTTCCTATATTTACCTCACTCACTATTTTAGTGTGTAATTCTGGATATCTTAGTTCCAGTTGTTGCCAGATTTGAGTCTGTATGCACCAGCCGCTGCCTCCATCTTGACCCAAAGGTGTAATGGGGGCATATCCAGCATGGTTACCATCCCAGCAGTTGGTGTGCTGCTAATTCCACCTGTTATGGCTAAGCAGGCTAGTCTCTGCACCTTACCAAGCTCCTTAGCAGCAACCTGCTGTTCTACCTTCTCTATCACACGACCGCCCCATACGTGATCCTGGGTCTAATCACTGTGGTGTATATCCAGTGCATCTAGCTTAGTGTTTCTAGTTTCTGCTGTCCAACTGGCTGGTCACCTCTGACTCTGTACCCGCAGACGCGTGCATCCTATTTCCCTGTGTCGGCCTCTCTCTACTGGGCCACCGACACCCAGGACAACCGGCGGAAACGAGACACAAAAATATTGATTTACGGCATTTCCAATAAATGTTTCACTGGCAGTATTAGTGACATATCAGAAACAGATGTGTAAACAACTTTATTAAAACCATGTATCCCTATCTCACAGTTTAACATGTTAATTAAGTGCTATTTATAATATACTTTCATAAATTTCTGCGATGGTAACCCTTTTTCAGCACGTCGTTTAAAGTGGTGTAGCAAGGAGCTCAAGGCTCAGTTCTGTGTAGTGGATGGTATATAAAGCACATACGTTTTTCTAACGAGCTATTGACAATAGTCTCAGTGCATCAAACAGAATTTAGACAGAGATGTCTGAGATCTATGATGGAATATGATCGCCCCCAAATATTTTATACGATATAACCGACGAAGGCCCATTATGTGTAATAAACAACGGTTGTTATCAACTGTCTGATTTGCAAGTTTTAATTAAAAAGCTGGCGGGAAACGAGATCTTTATTTTCTGTTAGAATCAGATCAATACAGACGAGACCATCAAGCTGCAGCTTCAAGGCTTGAAATAAGGGATATACTTTAATATTTGACTTACAATTTTTTATTGTACACCATGCTCCTCACCTTCCTCAAATGGTACATTGACGAAAAACAATAGTAAAGAAGCATCATAACATTAATATGGAAATACTAGATTAATTCCCGCTGCTTCGCACGCGTAGACTGGATGGTGTGCATTTGTTGTTTATACTTATAAATATAAAGTTTTATACATTTAGTTTTAAAAATTCTTTCCTAATCAAGTATTTGAATACAAATTGCCATCCCCTATTGCACCATTGATGACAGAAATCAAAACATTCTGAAACACATTTTTTTTTAATTCTAACCAGGCTTCCAAATCCAAATTTTTGCATTTCTAACATCAAAATAGTCTTTAAAAAATGTTCATACCCTATTTCACCCCCTTAGGGACGGAATATCGAAAAATCGCTGATGCATACAGTGTAAGATAAACAACTTCAACAAATTTCTAGATTCTATCGTCTGTAGATTCACTATTCAACGCCGTTTTATGTCTCTTGGAAACGTAGCGAAAACCGGAAGTTTGTTTCTTACGCTTTGGCACCTTTCTCGGTAGTTTAACTTTTCAAACTGCAGTATGCACTTATTTTTCTTTATTCGTACGCTTGTTGCAAAAAAAAAAAAAAAAAAAAAAAAAAAAAAAAAAAAAACAAACAACTGAAGTATGTCATAACGTTTCGCTTTATATAACCTCTTTGCTATTATAGTGTCAAAACTCATCGCTGATCTGCAGTCCGAATGTTATATAAGCTGACGCCTCTCAACCTCTTTATCTTCCACCAAATGTTCAAATGTTTGTTAAGTTTATGGGACTTAACTGCGGAGTCATCAGTCCCTAAACTTACAAACTAATTATGAATTACCTTATACTAAAGACAGCACAAACGTCCATGCCAGATGGAGGATTCAAATCCCCGACGGGGAACGGACTCGCGCATCTCAGTATAGCGCCTCAACGAGCTCGGCCGCTCCGCCGCGACTATCTTCCACCCTCCTATGGCTATCGACACGTAACTGCTATGGTGCTCAACAGGAGACTTTGTAGTACAACACAATCATTCGCCTACATTGTATAGTTTTTGCTGAAGAGCAAAATATTGACACACAGACGTGGAATTCTAAATAAGTCGGTACCTTTCTACTCCTTATCTTCCACCCCCTTATCGTTATCAACCCTCTATCACAATATTGGCAATGGGAGAATCATACAAACACAATTCGTTTGCGATGTGTAGTTTTGGCTGCAGAGTGAAATATAGACACAAACACCTCAGTCTTACATCATATAAAATTGGCTGTATGTATATGTGTGTGTGTGTGTGAGTGTGTGTATGTATGTTCCACATCTCCTCCTAAATTACTGGACCGATTTCAACCAAACTTGGTACACTTGTTCCTTACTATCAGGCAACAATCTCTGTCCGGTAAGAAGCATCTACGACACATACGTAAGGAGATATGACAGTCGTGAAAAACGGTCGCATCGTGCGATAATAATCTACATCTGCTCCTAAACTAATGGACCGATTTCAACGAAGTTAGGAATACTCCTTATGTGAGATAACAATTGCTATAGGAGTACGGACTACCTACGAGATATAGTTCAGGAGATATAACATCATAAACTTAAGAGTTGCAAGAAACTGCCACATAATGCGACGATACTTTATGAATACACTATGTGAGAATGAGAGCACTTAACGAATTGCAACAAACTTTAAACATAATTTTTTTAAACTTTCTCTCGCTGATAACCATAGCAAAATGATGAAAGGAAAAAGGTTTCTCGCTTACTACTTTTCCGCTGTCCTTAGAGCAAAAGTATGTCAGTCGGTCTGACGCTACAATTTATAATGGCTACACTACAAATTGTACTCGCAGGAAATTTTTCAGATGGTGTACACATGTTGTATCACAGTACGACACGTATTTCATGAGATACGAGGACGTGAAGAGTAACGTTAATGGAAAACCGCCCCATCAAGCATCACGTTTTAATCTATTACTTCTTTACTACTAACCGCATTCGCAACAGATTTTAGCGGCAAACAGCACGTATGAATATATTTCTGTAAAATTATGCAATTGTACAACACATCTGTACGAATAGTAAAACTGTAAATGTAGGCCTGTCGCTGTTCGCTTCAATCGCTGCACGAATCTTCATGCGGAAACATAGGCGAGAATGAAGCAATCTTATCTCTGCGAATACCAACAACATTGAACATAGTGTTAATGATTTAGCTTTGTGTATTAAATACTAAACGACATTTCTTTGCTTCTTTTGGCATGTTTCATTTTGTATCAAAACCTTCATGAAGACACAGCGTTCCGAACGATGACTTTTACTTACATTTGAATCTTTATAAAGATACATCGTTTCGGACAATGACTTTTACTTACATTTGTCGTCTTGGCTAGGCCAACTGAATTTGTTGACAGAGCGATCCAACAAGGATTTTTACTAACTGAGGTCTGGAACCTTAAAGAGCCATGATACGCACATGCCCTTCTTTAACAACCGTTGCAAAGCAACTCCGGGTAATCAAAAAGTCAGTATAAATTAAAAAATTTAATAAATCACGAAATAATGTAGACAGAGAGGTAAAAATTGACACACATGCTTGGTATGATACGGGGTTTTATTAGAACCAAAAATAACTAAAATAAATCAAATTAAAAATTAAAAAAAGTGTTGCTAGATGCGTGAAAGATCTCTTGCGCGCGTCATTTGGTGATGATCGTGTGCTCAGCCGTCACTTTCGTCATACTTGGCCTCCTAGGTCCCCACACCTCAATCCGTGGGATTATTGGCTTTGGAGTTACCTGAAGTCGCAAGTGTATCGTGATCGTCCGACATCTCTAGGGATACTGAAAGACAACATCCGACACCAATGCCTCACCATAACTCCGGACATGCTTTACAGTTCTGTTCACAACATTATTCCTCAGCAACAGCTATTGTTGAGGAATGATGGTGTACATATTGAGCATTTCCTGTAAAGATCATCATCTTTCCTTTGTCTTAATTTGTTATGTTAATTATTGCTCTTCTGAGCAAATGAAGCGCAATCTGTCGATAATTTTTTGAATTTTTTTTGTCTAATAATACCCTATGTCATTCCAAATATGTGTGTCAAATTTACCTTTTTATCTGCATTATTCCGTGATTTATTATTATCATCGTCATCATCATCATCATCATCACCATGATGCCTTTCAGCGTTCAGTCTGGAGCAAAGTACCCCTAATAAAATTCCTCCGTGATCCCCTATTCAATGCTAACATTGATCCCTCGTCTGATTTTATGCCTTTTACTTCAAAATCATTCTGCACCATATCTAAGTACTTTCTTCTTGATCTACCTCGACTCCCCTTACCCTCCGCTGCCGAGTTCATGGGTCTCTTAGGTAACCTTGTTTCTCCCATGCGTGTAACATGACACCACCATCTCAGTCTGTTCGCTCTAACTGGTGTTCATTCCCAGTCTTTCTTTGATTTCCTCAATATGGGCACCCTCCTGCCAAGTTTTGAAATTTATACTGACTTTTTGATCACCCAGTATATTAAGATTATATTATAAACCAATAAAATTCAGCAAACAGTTGCTTGTAATTATTTATTTTAGACGACCGATTTCGGACGCTTGAGTGCCCTTCTTCTGGTCTCTATACAGACAAAAAGGTGGATTGGTAAACAGTAAAGGGTATAAATGTACAAAAGTCGGTTACAGAGTTTGGAACCAGCGTGAAGAGGAAAGCAGGTGACTGATAAAACAGTCGCTTAACAGATTAATATTTAGTAGCGTAAGAAGTAAAATGATAAGTGGCGCCATAGGCGGAATATTTCGGAACTAGCAGCTTACTGTGCAAGCTAATCTACTGTGTAAGCTGCTACTTCCGAAATATTCCGCCTATGGCGCCACTTATCATTTTACTTCTTACACTACTAAATATTAATCTGTTAAGCAACCGTTTTATCAGTCACCTGCTCCCCTCTTGACGCTTTTCTTTTCAACACATCGAGTATCACTGTTTTCCGATAACCCTTTTCCTTATTTATTTTTACTCTTTCACTATGAGGCTCATCCATATATACTTTGTAAGCAGCTAATTGTCATTCATTGCATAATCTCTGCACTCAGTGTTGATTCTCCTAATAGCATGTAGCTACATTAAAAAATGTTAAGTGCTAATTTTATCCCATTATATGAACATATCTTATTACAATCGATTTGGTTCCAAACTGCTTCAAATTTCTGTAACCGACTTTTGTACATTTATACCCTTTGCTTTACACCAATCCACTTGTTTGTCTGTATAGTGACCAGAAGAAGGGCACTCAAGCGTCCGAAACCGGTCGTCTAAAATAAATAATTACAAGCAACTGATTGCTGAATTTTATTTGTTTGTAACCTGAACAGTTGCTGAAATTGATAAAGTACTTCAAGATTACATTATACAGAAGTGAGAGCGTTAAAGATTGAATAGCAAGAGTCGATTCCTGTAAATAGCGGTGGCAGAGGGGACTGAGGCGCTTCAGTCACGGTCTGCACGGCCACTACGGTCGGGGGTTCGAACCCCTCCTCGGGCATGGATATTTGTGCCGTCCTAGTTCGTAAGTAGTTCATAAGTAGTTTGTAAGTTTAGGGGCTGATGACCCCGTAGTTAAGTCCCATAAGCTTTACAAACATTTGAACATTTGCCGCGGTGGAGTAGCCGAGCGGTCTAAAGCGTCCCGCTGCAGAGCGCGCGGTTGCTCGCCGTGGAGGTTCGAGTCCTCCCGGGGGCATGGGTGTGTGTGTTTGTCCGTAGGATAGCTTACCTAGGTTTAAGTAGTTTGCCAGACGCGCTACCCTTAGTTTTAGGCGACGAAGCCTCCATGGCTCATTCTGTTTTAAGTTTTATTCGCGCAGCTGGTTTTTACAACTCCATCTAGTGGTGGGTGCTATAGCCTGATAATTCCGGTCCCCACCTATCCAGCGATTTTACATCCTTTTAAGCACTGTCTGTAAATTACCAAGGGGTTTTTAGTGTGTGCACTATGGCTGGCTCATCCTGTATTTTCTCTGTGATCAGCCAGCCATGTTCATCTGCTGTCAAGTTTTAGGCGAGATCCCGACTTCGTTTTACCTATTGTGTGTCTTCGTTTTGTTTTGTCAACGACTTGTCCAGTGTCAGCTTACCCCATTTGTGAGCTTTCATCTTCGGAGCTGTGTTTTACTTTTTACGCTATTGACAGAAGACTCTTAGCTAGGAACAGGGGACTGATGACCTAGCTGTTTGCCGGCCGCGGTGGCCGAGGAGACTGAGGCGCTTCAGTCACGGTCTGCACGGCCACTACGGTCGGGGGTTCGAATCCCCCCTCGGGCATGGATATTTGTGCCGTCCTTAGTCTTAGTTCATAAGTAGTTTGTAAGTTTAGGGACTGATGACCCCGTAGTTAAGTCCCATAGTCTATACAAACATTTGAAACTTTTTTTTTTTTTTTTTTTTTTTTGAAACCTAGCTGTTTAGGCCCCTCAAAACCAAAAACAATAACAACAACATCCTGTAAATAATCCTGTTGCCTAGCAAATAGACAGACAAAGCAGTAATTACGAATGTAGCATGCAAAGTGTGGTTAACGGATGGGCGTTACGTACGCACAGTAACGCCGGCTTTGGCTTCCGCGCCGCTGCACGCAGGCAGTAGGAGTAACGTATTAATCAGGCTAGCTAGCAGCAGCGGCCCCGCTGCAGGTGATGTAGGGTGCCCGGGGCCGGTAGCAGTCGGCGCGGCCGTTTGTAGTCGCGCGGCTGGCCCGGCGCTAACGAGCCTAAACGGCCATTAGCGCCGCGAAATACGCGCAGATAACTCAGCGCAGGCCGCGCGCGCAAACTGCTGATAGCGGCCGGCGCCGGCCTGCCTGGACACACACAGCGCAGCCGCTGGTCTGCGGCTTCCGCCGGCCACCGCAACCACTTGTGGCGGCATGGCCGAGGACCACAACTCTGCTGGCGCCGCTGCCAGATCTAACTCTGCGCCGCGCCGTGCCCAACTTGTAACTCTCTCCACTACCTGAAAACACTTTACTGCGTTCCTCAACGTATAATTCTCCTGCTTTTGGTGCTATAGAGGGTATCTGCAAAGTAGGTAAATAGTAAAAAGTTTGTAAATCTATCAGACCAAACTGCGTGGTCATCAGTCCGTAGCTTACAAACTACTTCAAGTAACTTAAACTGACTTAAGGACAGCACACACACACACACACACACACACACACACACACACACACACACACACATTCCCCAGGGAGGACTCGAACCTCCGACGGCGAGCAAACGCGCGTTCCGCAGCGAGGCCCTTTAGACCGCTCGGCTACAAAATGGGGACGAATATGAAAGTGCTATAGAATATGCACATTTTATTGAAATTCAGCTTTCTTTCTCGAACACGTTAAGTAAATTACACCACTTCGTACATGAAACTAGAATAAACTACGAACTGTTTTGATCAGACGTGTTTCGTTTTATTGGATATAAAACATAAATCTAGGCGTTTCTGTATCTGCTAACATGCAATTTCATTCTCAACAAAGCCGTAGCAAACCGTGTCTATTCGGTACATCTACATGGGATACTCTGTAAACCACATTTAAGCGCCTGGCAGAGGGTTCATCGAACCGCCTTTATTATCTTTATCTCCCATTCCATTCTCGAATAGCGCGCGGCAAGAAAGAACACCTCAACCTCTCAGTTCCAGCTCTGATTTCTCCTATTTTATTCTGACGATCATTTCTACTTATGCAAGTGGCAGTCAGCAATATATTTTTGCGCTTGGAGAAGAATGTTGGAGATTGGAGATTCGTAAGTAGCCCACGCCGCAGCGATAAGCGCCGTTGTTGAAATTATTCCCATCCCAGATCCTGTATCATTTCCGTGACGCTCTCTCCCCTGCATCGTCACAATACAAAACGAACTGCCCTTCTTTGGACTCTTTTCATGTTCTCCGTCAAACCCATCTGATAAGGATCCTACACTGGGTAGCAATATTCCAAAAGAGAACTGACAAGCGTAGTGCATTCAGTTTCTTTAGTACTTCTGTTCCATCTTCTAAGGGTTCTGCCAATAAAACGCAGTCTCTGGTTAGTCTTTCCCACGACATTATCTACTTGTTCTTTCCAGTTTACTTCTGAAGTAATTGTAATTCCTAGGTATTTAGTGCAGTTTACGGCCTTCACTTTCGATTTATTTATCTTGTAAACCAAGTTTAAGAGATTTCTTTTCGTACTCATGTGAACGACTTCACACTTCTCATTATTTAGAGTCAATTGTCAATTTTTACACCATAGTGATATCTTAGTCAGATCGTTGTGCAGTTGGCTTTGATCTTCAGATGAGTTTATTAGATGGTAAATGGCGGCGTCATCTGCAAACAACCTAAGAGAGCAGTTTAGATTTTCTCCCAAATCGTTTATGTAAATAAGAAACCAATAACACTACACTGTGGAACACCCGATATCACCTATGTTTTAATCGTAGCCTTACCATCGATTACTACAGACTTGTCCTCTCTGACAGGAAATCCCCTATCCATTCTAAAATTTGGGGTGATATACCATAACCACGCAATTTCATTAAAAGTCGTTTGTGATGTATGGTGTCAAAAGTCTTCTGGAAAGCAAGAAATACGGAATCGATTTGCGAGCCCTTGTCGATACCACTCATCACTTCGTGTGAGTAAAGAGCCAGTCGTGTTTCGCATAAACGAAATTTTCTAAATCAATGTTGACCTTGGGTCAATAGACCATTCTGTTCAATATAATTCATAATATTTGAATACAGGATATGTTCGTAAACCTGGCTGCAAATTTACGTCAATGAACTGAGTAATGAATAGTTTGACTGATACGAAATAGTAACTCATTACTCATGAATAAATTTCGTTACTCGCATCTACCGAATCGATACGAACTCTGTAACGAAAACCAGTACGGTAAATGAAATATTCTGTGACACTATTTATTATGATATTAGTAATTTATACAGACATCGGCGATGAACTTTAAGTGCATATTGCGTAGCCCTACGATTTTAGATAGTTATTTATGTTTTTAAATATTTTGGATTGTACTTTATGGACCGTGTTTGAAGGTTTATCCTCGATGATCTTACGTTAGCTTTTAACGCTTACGTGTCATTCTCTCTCTCTCTCTCTCTCTCTCTCTCTCTCTCTCTCTCTCTCTCTCTCTCTCTCTCTCTCTCTCTGTAAAGGAAAAGCTATCATTTACACATTTGCATTCATGACAGTATTATTTTAATTGTTAATGCCAGATAATACAGTACAACACTCCCGCTGCTCGCACATGTAGTGCTACTACTGTGATCGGTCACAGTGGCATTCGTTACAAAATATTCCCACT
Organism: Locusta migratoria; assembly: GCA_026315105.1. Taxonomy (NCBI): domain Eukaryota; kingdom Metazoa; phylum Arthropoda; class Insecta; order Orthoptera; family Acrididae; genus Locusta; species Locusta migratoria. The sequence continues at coordinate 97,673,562 of CM048744.1, read as the reverse complement.
GATTCTGACATTCAAAACGTCTAAATTAAGTATGGGAACAGTACGTAATGGAGAAGGAAAATGGATCTCTCTAATTTTGATAAATTTGTATGACAATTGCATTTTAATCACGAGGGAAATAGACTGTACTGTTCCTTTCCTCGGTTCTATAATTGCCTCAATAACCAGGCATATCGTATATACGTGGCAAATTTAAATGTTGAAGTAATATTAACAGCTAAAATTTGCTCACGGTTTCAAAGATAATGTAGCCGCCGTATTTCTGTGTGGCACCCGCAATGAGAGTAATGGGTAACGATACGTTTGTACCGAGTAGTGTTTCTTTTAGTAACGGATTAATAGGCATACACATCTTTTCGTAACTCTCACAGTTCTTATTTTTAATATTATAAGAAATACAACTTGTTCATAGCACCACTATTATATAATACATGAGGTTAATCATCGTGGGACCACAATGAAATCAGCGAAGTCTAATACTGGTGGTCTCTAATTTGGGAAGGACAGAGCTTAATGCAGCGACATGTGACGCTAATTCGCTCCATTCCCTGGATGGCAACTTAGGGCTCGAAATAAAGAGACACAGATGCTCTACTATCTCTTGTGTGTGTTACGGCAGAAGATAAATCTTTTATGACAACAAAGCTTATCTGTTTTGTTGCAATCCTAGAGGAATAGTTTGGGGAGGTGGAGCATTTGTCAAAGATGAGATCATGGGCATTACTGGCGTTTGACAATCTGGCTGATATTCCCCTTGCCATCACTAGAGTAGGAGTATGCTCCAGGGAATTATATTCCATACACATCTCTTGTTGCAGTCTGATTATGAATTCCATGCGAACATAAAGTGGCGAGGTGTCCACTTTATTCGGCATGTTTATAGGGGTTTTGAGGGATATTCATTGCCTAAGAAGGTCAAAGCGATGATTTAAAGGTGCGAATTTACGTACGTCCCACTACACTGCGTTTCAAGTGCTAGAAGCTCATGTCCTCCCGATGTGATTCCAACCCAACCTGTTGGTATTGTGGACGTGCATCACATCCAAACGTCCATCAGTTTTTATTCACAGAATATATGACATCAACTGCGAACAGCTCAAAATGTGTACCCAGCCGGGATTCGAACCCGGGTCTTCTGGTTTCTAGGCAGTTGCGCTGACCACTACACCACTGGGGACACAGCAATCATCGTACCTGCAAGGACTACCTAATCACACCTCACACCAGATACAAATTCCCAGCTTCACCCTGCCCACAGTACTCAAACTCGTTTTTTTTTTTTTAATTAATTCCCGTAAGAATAAGGGCCACAAACTTGTCCACCGCTCCCCCCAACGAAACGAAGAAAGAATTTCTTATTAATTTTTAATGGGGTCGTCTTATTAATCTTTCTTAAATTATTTTTAAATATTTATGTATGTTCGTTTAATGCAAGTTGTAGATGAACAACCCTTGAAACAAAATAGGTTCTGGCTAGCGTGTTGGTATGTTAATCTGTCAGAGATGAATGAACCGAATAATAAGCGGTCAGAATAAGACATCGTCAGTGAAAGAGACGTATTAAGCGGCCTATGTGAATATTTATATCTTGCAGATTATTAAAAGGACGAAAGTGAATATCTCAAAATAACTGTATTGGTTCTGTGTTAGATCGAAAAAATGAATGTTGTCAGACTGTCTTGTCAAAAGTATCCGTCATGAAAGACTATAATTTTGCAAAAATTGTAAAACAACATTTCTGGAAATTATAAATTCATGATCTAATCAGGAACATTGATTCGTTTTATGAATAAATGAACTATTTATTAAATTTTATCACCAGAAAATAAGGCACATAATTATTATTGTATAATAATTACGTCGTTACGGAGTGTCAGTATAATATTTATGTTGGACAGATGTCAATTGTTTGACATGTAAGGTGTGGTTGGATTTATGTTTATACTGTATATAAAAGGAAAAACTACAAATAGCATTTTAATGTGAATTCTTGAATTGAATAGTGTTTAAAGAAAACGTTTATTCTGTGATTCTAGACAGAACAGTCGGTAATTTTTTGGTTTGGAATATAGAGAATCCTGCTGGGAGTTCTCGTGACACGTTTTGACGTGTGTCATGTAGTTTGTTATAGGCTGGCTCTCGTCTATTAATTGCTTACATATATAAATATATTATTTATCAAGAGTTTTCCCTATTGGAATATAACCCAACCAATCTCTGTGGTAACTGGAACTTACTGGAAGTGAAAGATGTTTCAAAGAGCATAGTATTCTTTTGCAACACTCTGTATATCGATGACAGCTTGCTTTCGGAATCCAATAAAGTTATTTTCGAGTAAAATTAATATTTAGTGGCGAGTGTCATAGGTTTGATTGGGGGGAAGAGTTTTTCTGGTTTAATGTTGCTTAGTCACCCACACCTGTAGAAGACTACGAGATTAATTAAACTTTTATTTATTAGGGCAAAAGTGGTGGAGGCGCATAAGGTGTTTATTTTATATTTATTTTTAACATCAACTTAAAAAGTTAGTGAAGGGAAAGTATTGATAGGAGTCACTCGTGCACTAGCTACTGTAACTGGTTGAAATGGAGCTCATACAATAAAACAAGAAAAGCCTACAGGCATAAAACAAAAATAAAAAGAAAAAATGAAATAATTTATTTTTTGAGTACTTGTTATTTTATTTTAGAGAACTTATGAACTGATAAATAGAGAATATTTTAGTCGTCTAGCGCTGTCGTGAGAAGTAACAAAATTTCAGTTAGAGGTATAATCATCCATAAGGTTGCCAACACATTTAATAAAGTTCAAACTAGAATAGGTGTTCAAATAACTATACCTAATTAACGGCTTGAATGAATATTAATTATTTAACCAATTATGAACGTTTAGGATAAAGAAAGAGAACAATCTCGATAAGTCAGATATAGACGTCAAAAGATAAATAAATGTATTGTCGCTTACCTTGAAACTTAGACGTCGTTATTCCTTTAAAACATTTTTATCTTGAAGGTGTAACTTGTTATTATATTAGAAATGGGAAGCAGTCAATGATATTAATACAGAACTACGTAAACTTTAATAGTGAATCCACATCGCACATTTTGATATTTTCTTTCATAATGCCGGCGGCGGTGGCCGAGGGGACTGAGGCGCTCCAGTCACGGTCTGCACGGCCACTAAGGTTGGGGGTAAAAATCCCCCCTCGGGCATGGATATTTGTACCGTCCTTAGTCTTAGCTAGTTCATAATTAGTTTGTAAGCTTAGGGATTGATGACCCCGTAGTTAAGTCCCATAAGTTCTACAAACATTTGAACATTTTCTTTCATAAAAAATAGGACCGTGACAAGAGGTTACCAGTGAGAGACTGAAAGAGCCACCAACTGCAAGTCGTAGGGCTTTGAGATCATCCTGAGTCTCTAAGACTGAGTCAGTGAGACCGTACCGGGAAGAGAAAGTAAGAGATTAGCGAGCACAGAAGAAGAAAACAACTATGAGAAAAAAGAAACCCCTTTGGCTATCATGCCAGTACTCCATACATCTGCATCTGAGCACTAGTAGAACATTGTCACATCCTCTTAGGACACGGAAATTTCCGATACTCTGGAAGCCATCGACATCGGCACTCATCCTTCACAATGAGCGACATCTGATGGTTCTGTGGTATCCATTCTACCTTCCACGCCAGGAGACAGATTATGCATTGGAACTGTGGTAGTTTCTTTCACCACCTAGCCAAGTTGCAACAGTTATTCTGCCACTTCCCTCCTTTCTGTGTAGATCTAAAGGAAACCTGTTTCGTGTCCAGCTGATCCATGCTCTTCGTGGCTATGTTTCTGGACATAAACATGAACATTTAAACCTACTGTTCTACAATTTTTTCTGTGATGACTTCAATGAAAGTCTCCTTGTGATGAAAAAGTGTAATGATTTTGCAAACCTATTACTTGTGACAGTGAAAACAGTCTTATTACGTTTCCAGCGTTTGTGATCTACGGTACATAAAATTCTTTTCAGAGCTGGCACCGCTAAACTATCGAGAAATAGTGTGACAATAGTTTGGTGAATCCTCTGTTGGGACATTACTATTTCGCGAAAAATTGTTTCATTTTTGAAAACCGTATGAAAATCAGTGCAGCAGCTCCTCATATTAGCGTTCACGCACAGGGAGGAAAACGTAGCGGTGAACTTTACGTGTGTCCAGAGATGGAGGTGGCGTTACTTGTTCCTATTTAGAGCGGTTGCGCACTGGAATGCTACGTATTTGTATTTCACAGCGTGCTTTATAGTTTGTCCTTTATTGCATTCCCCCTTAATGGTGCTGCATTTTGTCGGCCGGTAGTGCAGAAACGCATAGCAGCTTCAGCAGTGCCAACGTTGCAGTTTTTATGTCCATGCGCGGCTGCAGCGGGTGTCCCTATTTGCAGCCATTTGTCGGAGCTACGCCGCCACGTGCAGAGTGCATTTAGCGGCGACAGCCCCAGCTAATGGCTGCACTGCGCTGCACCGCGGGCCCCTGGCGGGCCGGCACTCCCGCGACACAAGCACCCTGCCATGTCACCTGCTGCTGTGGCACTCATGCCTCTGACAGCTCAACACAACGCCAGCGCCACGCTTATGAGTGCGTGTTCTGAGACTGTATCTAATGGAAAAGCTCTAACCTAGTCTATCTATATCTATAAATGTGAATGTCTACATCTACATCTACAACAATATTCCGCAAGCCACCTGACGGTGGGTGGCGGAGGGTACCTTGAGTACCACTATCGATTTTCCCTCCAGTCACGTATTGTTCGCGGAAAGAATGATTGTCCGTATGCCTCTGTGTGGGCTCTAATCTCTCTGATTTTATCCTCACAGTCTCTTCGCGAGATATACATAGGAGGCAGCAATATACTGCTAGACTCCTCGGTAAAGGTATGTTCTCGAAACTTCGACAAAAGCCCGTACCGAGCTACAGAGCGTCTCTCCTGCAGAGTCTTCCACTGGAGTTTAGCGATCGTCTCCGTAACGCTTTCACGATTACCAAATGATCCTGTAACGAAGCGCGCTGCTCTCCGTTGGATCTTCACCACTTCCTCTATCAATCCCACCTGGTACGGATCCCACACAGGTGAGCAGTATTCAAGCTGTGGGCGAACAAGTGTACTGTAACCTACTTCCTTTGTTTTCGGACTGCATTTCCTTAGAATTCTCCCAATGAATCTAAGTCTGGCATCTGCTTTACCGACGATTGATTTTATATGGTCGTTCCATTTTAAATCCCTCCTAATGACTACTACCAGATAATTTATGGAATTAACTGCTTCCAGTTGCTAACCTGCTATAGTGTAGCTAAATGATAAAGGATCTTTCTTTCTCTGTATTCGCAGCACATTACACTTGTCTACATTGAGCTTTAATTGCCATTCCCTACACCATGCGTCAATTCGATGCAGATCCTCCTGCATCTCAATACAATTTTCCATTGTTACAACCTCTCTATATACTACCGCATCATCCGCAAAAAGCCTCAGTGAACTTCCGATGTTATCCGCAAGGTCATTTATATATATCGTGAACAGCAACGGACCCACGACACTCCCCTGTGGCACACGTGACATAACTCCAACTTCGGAAGACTTCTCTCCATTGAGAATGACCTGCTGCTTTCTGTTATCTAGGAATTCCTCAATCCAATCACACAATTGGTCTGATAGACCATATGCTCTTACTTTGTTCATTAAACGTTTGTGGGGAACTGTATCAAACGCCTTGCGGAAGTCTAGAAACACAGCATCTACCTGAGAACCCGTGTCTATAGCCCTCTGAGTCTCGTGGACGAATAGCGCGAGCTGGGTTTCACACGAACGCCTTTTTCGAAATAAAATAAATGTCTGTTCAGTGTACACTTATCACGTGTGAACCACAAGACATAAAAGGCTAAAAATTTGTACAGTTACTAATGTCTACCCGGGAAAGGCTTTAGGCACGGTTTCATGGCGATCGAATAGCTATTTATCTATATATATTAATGTGACTGTCTGTTCGGTGTACGCTTATCACGTCCGAAGGAAAAGACGCAGAGACTTAATTATTTGTACCGATACTAATTTTTACCTAAGGAATGTTTTAGCCACGGGTTTATAACGACTGATAGATATTTAGTAGTTTGAAGACTATAACGCAAAATTCGTAACAATAATTACTATTTGAAAATTATATTTACTCTTTGAAAATGGTTTTATTGGTTGCATTGTTGCTTGAGGGTTGATAATAATAAAAGGGTGGAGTATATTCGGATGGAAAGTTATCGGTGTATATAAAATTCTACGTGTGTGTGTGTTAATATTTCGCTCTACAGCCAAAACTATAGAACGCAAATGAATGGTCGGTGTGTAATTGTTGTTCGAAGTCTCCCGTTGTACGCCATAGCAGTTCCATGTCGATAGCTATAAGGGGGTGGAAGATATGGTGGTTGAAAATCGTCAAACTAAAAAAAAAAATCGGATTGACGACTACCGATGACCTTTGCGACTCTATATCAAGGAGGTTACATGCAGCGAAACGTGATGCCACAGACCATATCTTTGGTCTATCCGTGTTACAATTTCTTCAGCTCTTTCTCTGTAAGGATAAGCATACGAATAAGGAAATATAAGAATAAATAAAGCAGTAAAAAATAAATTTATTTTAATACATCTCTTTAGAAAATCGATTTGACATTTCGCGCATTACATCAAGTGATCGATCTGTGATATTTTTACAACCATTATTGTTGAACTTCGTGATTGGATTCTTCGTAAGTAGTGCATTTTTACGTGTGATTTCTTATATATTCTCTGATAAATGTAACATGTTTTTACAAAAAAGGAGATGGACCGACAGAGGGTGGATAGGAAACGTACTAACTCAAGGCTGGAATAAATAAATAAATAAATACCCGGGCAACGCCGGGTTTTCAGCTAGTATATATATATATATATATATATATATATATATATATAAATGAATTGCTGTTCGTTAGTCTCGCTAAAACTCTAGAACAGCTGAACCGATTTGGCTAATTTTAGTCTTGAAATATTCGTGTAAGTCCAGGGAAGTTTAAACGGCGATAAAATATAGTTCCGCTGTCCGGAAAAGAAGAAAATCGGGAAATACTGAAACAGTTGTTTCCAATGAGCTATCAGTACTGTTCGTCCAACTGCGATAAAATTTGGTAGATTTCATGTTGAAAGCGAGAGGAATGTTCGCATCAAATAAAAATTGGTAGAGTCACCCGGTAAGTAGAGATTTTTCTATGAATAAAAATCAATTGTCGCATGGTTGTAAGAGCATCGTTTGAGTACGGTTTAACAGGACAAGGTTTGTATGAAATAAATTTTTTGGAAAATCTACCGGAAAATTAGAAAATTTGAGAAAAACTGAAAGTGCGTTTTTCAATGTGTTTTTAATGGAATTCAGCACTATAACTGATTATTCGCACGACGTAGAGGGGTAATTCTTTGTTGTTTTGAGCAAGAGTAATGTTCTTTTGAAATAAAAATTTGGAAAAGTTTCCCGGAAAATTGAAAAATTTAGAAAAAATAAGACATTTTTCTCTGAATACCATTCATCAGATTGCGATAAAATTTTGCACATTCGACGTTCAAAGCGAGAGGAAGGTTTGAATGAATTAAAAGTCTGGAATAGTTATCCAGAAAATAGGAAAATTTGTGGAAAACTGACAGGTACTTCTGTTGTTTTGCCGTTCTATCCACTTTTATTTACAAAAGGGACAATGCATTTTTAAAAGTTAATTATAACTTCAAAAACAGTTATGTAGTCAAAGAGTAAATAGCTTTTCCAGAGAGTAATTATTGTTCGATACTTCGCATTGTATACTTCAAATCAAAAAATATCTTGAATTACACAGTTTCTAAAGTATCTTATCCAGTACTTCAACGCTCAAGCTATCTCCACAACAGACTTCATAACAATAGATTCAGTGGTTTATGTAATAATATACGTATAGCGACATCGGTTCAGCCATTCTCGAGTTTTAGCGAGACTTACGAACAGCAATTTATTTTTATCTTTGTCAGTTTGATATACGGGTTCAGATGGTGTAAAGCGTACTTTACTCCTCCAAACTATATTTCTCTACCCACCCAGCACAACAACCAAGTCATTATTTTACAAGTTTTAAATATAAATTTTCCTCGCAATTTTTCCGTATTTTATCGCCGTTTAAACCTTCCATGAACCTCCACGAATGTGACATGAACATTCTCCTGGACATGTGTGCACGATTTCCCCACTCTTTCCGACCACTATCGAGCCGATACTTAGACTATGTGATTATGCCTTTATAAAACTACTAGGTCTAAAATACGTATGATTTAAATTAATATGATTTATATTAAGAGGTAAGTGATACGAAGTTCACCGGGTCATCTAGTCTAGAATAAATAACACTGGAAGAAATCCAAAACATTGCTTTCGACGTTATTGACATACTACATTTTAGGAAAAAACTGAAATGTGGAAGGAATATATACAGGGCCTCTACAAAGGAAATAACATTCAAGGTATTGCTCTAGAAATGAAAGACGAAGTGCAGGAAGAGGAGATGGGAGATAGGATACTGCGAGAAGAATTTGAAAGAGCGCTGAAAGATTTCAGTCGATCAATGACCCTGTAATAGATAATATTCCGTCTGAACTGTTGATATCGTTAGGAGAGCTAGTCATGAAGAAATTGTTTCACCTCGTATGCAAGATGTATGAAACAGGGCAAATACCCTCCGACTTCAAGAAAAATATCGCAATTCCAATTCCAAAGAAAGCAAGTGCAGACAATGTGAAAGTTACAGAACTATCAGTTTAATAAGTCATAGTTGCAAAATACTAACACGAATTATTTAAAGACGAATGGAAAAGTATATGGCATCCAACCTCAGGGAAGATCAGTTTGGATTTAGGAGAAATGTAGGAGCACGGGAGGCAATACATTACGACTCATCGTAGAAGATAGGCTAAGCAAAGGCAAACTTACGTTTTTAGCGTTTGTAGATTTGGAGAAAGCTTTTGACAATGTCGACTGGAATACACTCTTTCGAACTCTGAAAGTAGCAGCGGTAAAATAGAGGGAGCGAAGTGTTGTATTCAACCTGTACTAAAACCAGACAGCAGTTATTGGCGTCGAAGGGCAAGAAAGGGACGCAGAGGTTGGGAAGGGAGTAAGACAGGGTTGAAGCCTTTCCCCAAAGTTGTCCAATCTCAACATTGATCAAGCAGTGAAGGAATGCAAAGCCGACCACAGTGGCCGAGCGATCAGCGGCGCGCTAGTCACAGTCTGCACGGCAGCTAGGGTCGGGGGTTCGAATCCCCACTCGGGGGAGCTCATAAGTAGTTTGTAAGTTTAGGGACATGATCCCGCTGTTAAGTGCGTTAAGCTTAACAAACATTTGAACATTTTTGAAGGAATGCAAGGAGAAATTTAGAGAGGGAATTAACGTTCATGGAGAAGAAATAAAAACTTTGTGGTTTGCCAATGAGCAATTGAATGGAATGGATGGTGTCTTTAAAAGAGGGTATAAGATGAACATCAACAAAGAGTAAAACAAGGATAATGGAATGTAGCATCAGAACATCATGCGATGTTGAATGAATTAAATTAGGTAATGAGACGATACAAGTAGTAGATGAGTTTTGTTATTTGGATAGCAAGATAACTTCTGATGGCCGAAGTAAAGAAGATATAAAATGTAGAATTTGCTATGGGAGGAAACGTGGTTCTGAAGAATCGAGATTTGTTGACATCCGATATTAATTTAAATGTTAGGAAGTCCTTTCTGAAAGCATTTGTCTGGAGTGTAGCATTTTATGGGAGTGAAACGAGGACGGTAAGGAGTTTAGACAAAAATATTATAGAAGCTTTTGAAATGTGGTGCTACAGATGAATGATGAAAATTAGATGGGTAGATCACATAACTAATGAGGTGGTGCTTAAGCGAATTGGGGAGAAATGGCGTTTCTGGCATATCCTAAGGGAAGGGACAGATTGGTGGGACACATTATGAGACATCAAGGAATCGTCAACTTAGCATCAGAAGGAAGTGTGTGGTGTAAAAACCGTAGAGAGAGACCGAGGGACGAACACAGTAAACAGATTAAAAAGGATGTAGGTTGCTGAAGTTATTCTCAGATGAAGAGATTTGCACAGGGCAGATTTGCGTGGAGAGCTGCATCAAACCATTCTGCGGACTGAAGACCATAATAACAAGAACACATTTTATTCAGTGTTAAGCTTCTTTCGTTGTCGGGTTGAGAAGTTTTTCTTTAAAATTATGCGTTAAAATTCGGCAAAAAGGGAAAAAATGTAGTTCACCAGGAAAGACGATGTTGACATTGATGTGGTGACGGAAGTCGCCACTTGGGGGATGTCAGATGTAGTAATAATGTTTTAAACATTGACCGACAACAGATACCGTACTGATATACATGCGGGAGTGCCATCCGTATGAGCCCTCTAATATGATTCAGCTTGATATCAGCGTGTGAAGTGAACCGGCACCATGCTACGGAGACGAACTCGCGCTTTCTGTGGCCTAGCGACTTTGAAGGGAATCAAATCGTGGACTTCAAAGTGGAGGGACGGTCCTGTGTCGGCCGCGGTGGCCGAGGGGACTGCGGCGCGCCAGTCACGGTCTGCACGGCCGCTACGGTCGGGGGTTCGAATCCCCCCTCGGGCATGGATATTTGTGCCGTCCTTAGTGTTAGCTAGTTCATAAGTAGTTTGTAAGGTTAGGGACTGATGACCCCCGTAGTTAAGTTCTATAAGCTATACAAACATTTGGAACATTTGGACGGTCCTGTCGCGGAATTTACACTTACATTTGGAACGCTTAGTCCGTTGTGCAACTGTGCTGGTTTCAACGGTCACGTGAACAGACTCACTACAGTAGAGGAGCTTCTGTGCATCTACGCAGCACAGACGTCCTCCAAAATTGTCTTGTAAGGGCGGTAGTGGCAAATCGTACAGCATCCACAGTACAGTGATTGGTCACATGAACTGCTGCCAACCAGCTACAAGCAGTGGGGTTGTGGGCACACGGACCTCTAGCTCTTTTTCCACCCAAGCCATAGCATCGAGGTCACGGTCGATTGGTGCCATAAGAGGATCTCAGGGAAGATGGCTTGGCGGAGAATGGTTTTCAGCGATCAAAGCAGGTTCTTCCTGCAAGTGATTTTAGTATGTGTGTACGACTTAGATCTGGCGCTGTCACGTAGAGTGTATTCGAACGAGAAACACTTGCCCCCACCCGAGGCCTTACGATGACTAGCGCTCAGGAAGTTGCTACAGGATATTGATATGTTGTTCCACTAGGATAATGCTCGGCCACACACTGCACGTGAAAACAGTGTGGTTTGCAAGATGTTCAGCAGCTTCCCTGACCCGCATCACCTCCGGACTTGTGGCCAATCAAGCACGTGTGAGACATTCTTGGCCGGCTACTGACGGTTCTGACTGTCAACCGATAACTGTCGCACAAGTACGTCAACACGTCAAGCAGGCGTCGAGTAGTGTACATCAAGTTTGTATTCGCCATGTGTATGACCTACATCCACATCTACGCAAATACTCTATAACATACACTGAAGTGCACGGAAAAGGGTTCATCGAACCGCGTTTATGATATTTCTCTGCAGTTCCATTCTGTAATAGCTTCCGGGATAAAGGAACACCTGAACTTTCCATTTCCGATCTGATTTTTCTTATTTTATTTTCATTATCATGTCTTCCTATGTAGGTGGATTCTAACAAAATCTGTCCGCATTCGGAAGAGAAAGTTGGTGAAAGAAATTTCTCAAATAAATCTCATCGCAACGAATAACATCTTTCTTTTAATTATTTCCACCACAACCCTTGCATCATTTCCGTGACAGTGCCCCCCCCCCCCCCTATATCGCGATAATACAAAACGAGCTGCCCTTCTCTGAACTTTCTCTAACTCTTCTGTCGGTCCCACTTGGTGGGTATCCCACAATACTTCAAAAAAGAACGCACAAGTGTGGTGTAGGCAGTTTCTTTAGTAGAGCTGTTGCATCTTCTGCCAAGTGTTCTGCCAACGAAATATG